>LPNX010290857.1:133599-262885 GCA_001517045.1 Pseudotsuga menziesii
GTTCATCCAAATGAATGAATGCTTAAATATTGTTTATCATTTGATTTTGTAAGATTTGTGTTGAGAGATCCCTCTCTGGGAGAGAAATATCAATATCTTCCTAAAGTGGTTTTGCTGTTACCTCGGGGTGTGCCTCCTACAACCTGGGTACATTCTGAGTGATAACAGAAGTAATTCAAGAAGTATTTCAAGCAGAAGTACCTCTCTGATAGGTACTATGATGATAAGATCAAATATTTCCATGAGTTTAGATTGGGACAGCTGACCATGGAAGAATATGCAAACAAATTCTTAGAGCTGTTGAGGTTTGTTAGATACACCAGGGATGATAAAGTGAAAATCCATCGTTTTCTAAGTGGACTACCTCATCCATACAAAGACAGAATTGAGTTTGATGAACCTCGAACTCTAGAAGAGGCTATAAGGAAGGCCAAGTATTGCTATGATCATAACAAGAGAAAACCTGATTCCCATAAGAAATGGAAGGCCAAGAAGAATGAGAAGTTTGACCAAAGAAATAAAGGTGTCAAACCTTCTCATTTTCGAAATTATCAAAGGCAGCCATCATAAGCTATGACTAAGCCAGCCAAAGTGATGGAAGACAGGACAAGAGATCCAAAGGATCCAAGAGAACCACTCCAATGTTGGGGATGTGCAGGAACTGTCCACATGAGAATGGGAATGTAAGGCAAGCTCACAACATCCAAAGAGCTGAAACAGTGGGTCAAGTATCAAGGGTCGTCCCTAGAATTTATGTAGCCCTATAGAACCACGAGGAAGATCATCAATCAACTGTGGTTGAAGTTGAAGGTAAGATTGTTGAGCAATATGTTTCTATTTTGATTGACCCTGGATCTACTCACAGTTACATCACCCATAGCATTGTTTAGATTTGTGCTTTTAAAAAATTAAAGCATAACCAAGCATGGTTAGTTCAACTAGCCAGTGGAACTAAGAGAAAAGTTAGTGAAGTGATAGAGAAATGTTGATTGGTTATGGATGGGTTAGTCACCTATGCAGACTTGAATGTTCTACCAATTGGTTCCTATGATATTATCATTGGAATGGACTGGTTATAAGAGCATAGAGTCAGGGATGATTTTAAGGAACCATACTTATTTAAAAGTGTATAAATGTTAGCGAATATTACCAATTCTTAAAATGCCAACTATAAAATGATTGGTGACATTTTAAAAAAATTATTTTATTTTCCAAGGATTTTATATTGTTTATATAATAATTTGGTGATTTTTAGGGTGAAAAAATTTTACCCCATCAAAATTGGGTGAAACAGGGCTTCAAAAAATGCAAAATGGCGAATCGTTTTTGGGAGAAAAACATGGAAAAATAGCCCACTAGGCTAAAATTCACCCCTAAAATTATCCCTGCATAGAGTTACACTTGACTGTTAAAACAAGACATTTGAATGCATGGATGAAGAAGGAAACCCAAGGGTTGTAAGAGGCATTCCAAAAGTGATTTTTGTTAGGAATATTTCAGTAATACAACTGAATAAATTATGTAGGAAAGGTTGCATATTGTATGCATCCTAGGGTTTGGAGGCAGGAGAGAATGAAACTCCTAGGTTGGAGAACTTTCATGTATTGCAAGAATTCAGGGATGCTTTTTTCTGATGAAATTATAGGGCTTCCTCCAAAGAGATACATTGATTTTACAATTGACCTTGTTCCTAGAGCAGCACCAGTGTCCAAGACACCCTATAGGATGAACACACCAGAATTACTAGAGATGAAAATGCAGCTGCAAGAGTTGTTGGAAAAGAAGTATATTAGGCTGAGTGCATCCCTGTGGGGAGCACCAGTTCTGTTTGTGAAAATAGAAGATGGTACACTTAGTTTATGTATTGATTACAGACAGTTGAACAAGGTTACTATGAAGAATAAATACCATTTACCTCGAATTGATGAACTTTTTTACCAAATGAGAGTAGCAAAGGTATTTTCCAAGATTGACTTGAGCACTAGTTACCATCAGGTAAGAGCCAAAGAGGAATATATTCATAAGAAAACATTTAGAACAAGGTATGGACACTATGAGTTTGTATTGGTACCATTTGGTCTCACAAATGCACCAGATACATTTGTGTGTCTCATGAATAGTTTTTTCAGCAAGTATCTGGACAAGGTTGTTCTTGTTTTCCTAGATGATATTCTTATTTATTCTCAGAGTGAATAAAAGCATGAAAAACATTTGAGAATGACATTGAAATTGCTAAGGGAGCATAAGTTGTATGCAAAGTTGAGAAAATGTGACTTCTATAAGGATCAAATTTATTATTTGGGTCACATTATTGTTGGCAAGGGATTGAGGAACAGTTATTTGCACAACACCGCGGATGTTGCACAAGCTCAGAAGACACTGTGCAAGACAAATATAGTGCACAAGGCAGAAGATAGACTACTTTTGAATATTTTGTGTCACTTTTTGTACTTTTTTACCATATTTTGTGGACACTGGTCATTAGTTGGTAGAATCAATTAAAAGTTAGTTATAAGTTGACCGTGAATGTAAAGGCACAATCCTATAAATAGAAGAAGATTTGTAAATGTAATTGTGAAGTCATAGAAGACAATCAGGATCATATTGTGAAATGAGAATTGAGAGTTCAAGGCTCAATTGAATTGTTATCTATTTTGAATATGTCAATGATTGCACAGAAGCTAATATGATGAGAGAGATGTTGATTTGAACTGCTGTACTATTATCTTTTTGTCTCTTTTTGTCTTTCTATTTTTGCTATCTGTTGGTGAATGTGTGCGACATGGATCTATGATGTGATTTTTACTACTTATGAATGATGTTATCTGTCTAGATCTGTTTGTGCAACAACATGGTTGTTTTTGTGATGAATGAATGATGCAACCTTTTGAAAGAGAAATGATGAATGGTTCTACTGTCGATTAAGTGAATGGTTAGATACGATAAATAATTTAATGAATTGTTGATGCCCATAGTCCTCTTCTATTCTGTGGAAACTTGGTTCCATCATCCCTCCCTTAAACATCTCGGGTGAGACTTCATCCGCTTCGTGGGTGTTTCCAGATAGGGTAAAACCTGTCTAGGTCGGTGCTCAGGGAGATCGCGATGGGTTGAGCATCGATAGAGTGGGAAATCCTGTCGACTAAGTTTTTGTTGGTTGGGTGTGCACCAACAAATGGTTCCGTTGTTGAGACCTTGTTGCGACCGAGAGGAGAATATGTGGCATCCGATGCGACCAGAAATTCAATATTGCTTTGATCAAAAGCTGTGAGAATTTGCTGAAGCAAAAAATTAGAACCCTGGAGTGACAACAAACAAGTGTTTGGAAAGATACATACAAGACAGTCCTCGCGAGTATTTTTTCTGTGAGTTTCCCATTATACTGTACAAGTGGTTGGAGCAATTCACATACAAGAAGACAAATTTCCAAGAAGGGGAGCCAACATCATAGACCCCTGAATTGATCCAAGAACTACAAGAAACTGAAAACATAGTATCGTGTGTTGTTGAGGTCTGGATGGATAGTATCCTAGAAGGATATATTACTGAATTTGCAGTCGAAACTACCAAGTCCTACAACGAAGCAGAAATGAAATTTTTCAACAGAGCCAAAGGTAGGTTCTTGTTGTCTCTGCAATTGTCAATTAATATGCTTGTTTGTGAAAATGGTATATTGAAAATGCACCTCGAGTAGTATAAATCTGTTGTGCGGAGGTAGTGGATACTGCTATGAAATGGAGGAGACGAATGGGGAGATAAGGGTTAGATGGGTGCAAGTTTTGACGAGACTGTGAGGGAAATCAAGGAAGAAAGTGGTCTTACAAGCGGAGGAGAAAGGTTTTGATAAGAGAAGAGGTAGAGGATAGGGGAAGGTCCTTCTACAATCAAAATTCAAGACCACAAAGGAATACCACACGGGATGAAGCGACCCTATAGTGACGAAGAGGATGACCAAACCTAGACAATGCCTAGAATAGCAGTAAGATCAAACCCCAACAGAAATGTACCCATGCCTCCAAGAACTACTCCACATTTGGGAAGAAACACAAATTCCACATCAACTTGCCCAACGTGTCAGCAACATTCTAGTAGTAGATCAACATCTGTAGGAAGAAGGCCCATGAAGGTGGGTGACGATAAAAAATTACCCTTGTTCCATGGAAATAGGACTGATGATCCCGAGCAGTATTGGTTCCTCTGTGAGGATGTATGGACTGTCAGATAGGCTAGAAATGATGACATTAAGAAAGGACAATTGGCGACTACTCTTTGGGGTCGTGCCCTAGATTGGTATATGAAATTCATACAAGTTCCTACGGGGACTCCTACAAAAACGTTGGACGAAGTTAGGAGGGGACTAAATGAAGAATTCAGAAAGCCCAAATTTGAAGCACAGTATATTACTAAGTTAAAAGAGATTAAGAAGTTTCCTAATGAGACTGTTTGGGACTTCGATCAAAGATTTAAGAAACAGATGGTGAGAGTCATTTTTTATATGAGCGACGTTGAGCACAAAGAATGGTTTATCGCAGTATTGGTACCTCATATCCGGAAACAACTGATGCAACAGAATATTGTGACACAGAGCGAGGCTCTAGAGATCACTATGAAGTTAGAAGCTTCATCAGTTGGGGAGAATGCAGCTGGTATGAACTAAATACAGGCACAGCTGGAAAACTTGATGCTTCAATTGCAAGACATTAAGAAAGGGAAAGAGAATTGTGAAGACCTGGGTGCACTCATTGTCGTGCAGATGGACACACTAAAGATACTTTCCCTGAATTCCGTAATTATCAGCTATTTGGGGCACCGAACCCTCTGAGTTATGGAAACGTACCATGGCATCGCATATGTCAAGTCTATGGGAACCGACACGAAGAATGTAGCTAGATGCAGAAGATGGTGTTGAAGCCATCAAACCTATATTGTTCATTTTGTTGATCTGTGGGGCATGAAGATAAACACTTTCATGCATACGATTTGCTTCAGGAAAGGACATATGATTCATACTTTGTTTTTGAATGGAGAAGATCATCGCATAATATAGAAACCACAAACGCAGCCTCAGGTGGTAAACTCTCGACCTCAACTACAGTATACACCACCGGTGTAGATGCAATTTATACCATCATAGTCGCAACCACAATTTGTGCCGCAGCCATAGTTTGCACCACAACCGCAGTATAATCAGATGGCGATGACTCAGCTACAACCACAGTATGTTCAAGCAGCTCACTATGTTTAGTAGTAGTTCAATCCCTCACCAGCGTATATGGATCAACTGTAGTACCAGCAGCAAGGAGGATTCTGAGGAAGAGGAGGAGGCTTTGGAAGAGGAGGAGGGCGAGATCGCGGATCTATCCAATGTTAAAATTGTGGGGAATTTGGAAATTAGCAGAGAGATTTCCCACACTTGTAGTGTTCATGTACATACTATAATGTAATTGATCATACCGTTGAGAATTTCCTACAACTAATTGTAATATGGCAAGCCGAGAACGTTCCTTAGCTGCAGAATCAAAATCATTTGTAGAATCAAAATCAACTACAAAACCAGAGCCAGTTGTAGAACCAAGCTCAGGATCAAGTTCCACTTTAGAATCAGACTGTAAATCAACCCATGAACCCTCTGTTGAACCAGAATCCACCACTGACTCATAATCTGTCGATAAACCAGAATCAAGGGTTGACAGTTGCGAGGATCTCAAGAGATCCTAGAACTAGGATGTTGACATTGCCATCGTCACCTGCAGAGGTATGACGATTACAGATGATGGAACATGACCGCATGTATGATTGGCTGGGAAGAAGAAGGCATCGGTTGATATCACAACTCAAAAAGATACATTCTTTGAAGCCCAGGACACGATTGGAAGAAATATTGGTGTCACTTGTCTATGAAATGCCTTATGCTTTTGATTCTTCATTGGAGGCAGGACCATCATGGCAGCATGGTACCTTGCAGCACTTATTTGAAAGTTTTCTATCACTAGCAAGAGATCCTGATTCTTTGGTGAGATTGATCATTTGTTGCACCGTTCGAGTAAGGAGCAGAAGGATTCTGCAGTGAACTCTTTACACAAGAAAAAGACGGGAAAAGAAATGCTCTTGAATATTAAAATTGGAGACTATGAAGTAGATTCAGTCACTTTGGATCTGGGCTCAGATGTGAATATTCTGACAAAGAAAACATGGAAAATGATGGGGAGGCTGACATTGGGTTGGTCCCCTATACAGTTTCATTTGGATAATCAGGATAAAGTGCAACCAATTGGACATGTGTCGAACCTGGTTATGGATGTTGAAGGTATGAAGACCTATGCCGACTTCAATGTGATTGAAGTTGTTGATGGTGGAGGTTCCTATCCTGCATTGTTGGGGATCGGATGGGCCAATGATAGTGTGGCGGTGATTAACTTCAAGAAGCAGATGATGAAATTCGAGAATCAAGATATCCGAGTCATTGCTCCTATGGATCCAAACGAAGGATGACAATATATTGAATCCATGAAAGATGAAGTTTTCAGAGGATGGGATCACACCTACAACATTTCTGAATATTACATCCACCCAACTGCTAATGGATAACTTGGTTGGCGTAGCGCTAGCTCTGAATTTTCTGATTTTGAAGATGCGTTAGAGAACTGGAAAAACCGCATGCATGAGGTATCATTCAGGCTGTGTGGGTTGATCACATAGTCGCTATGCCATGTCATGACTGAGATCATTGAATTACCAATTTATGGAGGGCTACCTAATATTTCCAGGTTCTTGATGGAGTTTGAAGAGAAGGTATTACAACCGTAGTGATTGCTGGCTCTAGAGGAGGCACTGCAGGCTACTCCAGCACGCTGGTGCGTAACCCATAAAAATACAAGTATTGGATGGGAGCAGTGTCGACGGTTGATGACAGTTTGCTTTGGTGACACATAAGTGTATCACAATGGGAAGTATGATGGGTGGAATGACCCTAGCAGCCATTTGATGGAATTCCAAACATTGTGGGAATTGGGAGCATAAGATGAATGGGTCCATGCCTTTATTTACACCTTGGATTAAATGCCAAGATCATGGTATATATTAGCAAAGTTGCACAGAGAAATAACCACTTGGGAGGAGATGACAGTTTTATTTGCTCATATTCAGTTTCACAGATGCCAATCCCGATGTCAACAATGCACTTCAAATCATTTGGGATGTGGTATTAAAAGTAGTGTCAGTCACATATCCAGTGGACCCAAATGCGCATTGCCACAAGCAGTCGATGATGTAATTCTATAATGTATCTAGCAAACATGAGGATGATGATGAGCTACAGAATATCAATATTCCAGAAATATAAGCCTATTATGGATGTCGTAGCACCAGATATACCGACTGACCCCATGAATTAGCTGCTGAAGATAAGAAAGGTTAACATTGGGAGGGAGGAGAACCCAAAGTTTGCAAGTGTTTGGGACTACTAGGACGAGGAGACCATGGCCAAGATCATGGATCGGCTGCATGAATTTCAATATCTATTTCCAACCAAATTCTCTGAAATGAAAGGCATACTGGGTGAGCTGGGAGAGATGAAGATTCCATTAAAGTTTGATGCAAAACCAGTAAGACAGAGGCCATACTGCTTGAATCTGTGGTACAAGAAGAAGGTTAAAGATGAATTACATAGGATGTTGGATGCTGGAATCATCGAGCCAGTAGAAGAATCGAAACAGATCAGTCCTATGGTGGTCTAAGATAAGAAAACTGGTGAAGTTTGAATCTATGTCAACCTCAGAAAGTTGAATGATGCATGTATGCACAACCCGTTCCCAACACCATTCTCTAATGAAGTACTAGAAGGAGTAGGCGGTCAGGAAATGTACTCTTTTACAGATGGATTTTTTGTCTACCACTAGATAAGAATCTCAAAAGAAGATTGACATAAAACAACATTTGTCACTGAATGGGGCTATTTCCAATGCACAGTGATGCCTTTTGGGTTGAAGAATGCACTTGTAATATTTTCCTGGGTTGTTGTCGCTACATTCAAAAATTTCATTCAGAAGTTCCTCCAAGTTTATATAGATGATTGGATAGTGTATGGTCTAATCAAGGATCATTTGGAAAACCTGTGACTGATGCTGGAAAGGTGTCTCCAGCATCAGATCATGCTGAACTCCAAGAAGTGTATTTTCTGTGCACCATTTGGGATACTATTGGGCCACATTGTTTGCAAGCAAGTATTGTTGGTTGACAATGCAAAGATAGCACTTATCTTGAGCTTACCACCACCAAAAAATGTGAATATGCTTAGGGAGACACTGGGGCACACTAGGTATTATCACAAATTCATCAGAGGATATGCTATGATTACTGCCCCTATGGAGAAACTATTGAAGAAAGATGTTTCATTTGTATGGATTCCAGAATGTCAAGGAAGCTTTGACACCTTGAAGGCCAAGATGGCTTCAGTGCCAATACTTGTGTTCCCATACTGGAACAAATATTTCCATGTTCATGTTGACACATCATATTTCGCTCTAGGAGTAGTGCTCGCACAGCCAACCAGGAGAAGGAGATATTGATCACCCGGTCGCTTTCGCTAGTCAAAAGTTGTCATTTGCTGAGAAGAACTATACTTCCACGGAGAGAGAAGGTCTGGTGATTTTATATGCACTACAAAAATTCAGGCATTACCTCTTACGTGGAAATTTCAAGATGCTTACTGACCATTCTATTTTGAATTATCTGCTCAATAATCCTGTGTTGGGGGGAAGATATGTCGCTGGCTACTTCTCTTTCAGGATTTTGATTTTGAGATAATTGTGAAGTCGGCTCGCTTGAATGTTGGTCCTGACCATCTATCTCAGATTGAGACAAGAGAATAACCAACAAACATTGAAGAGGGATTGTCAGATGCACAGCTATTTAGAGTTGACATAGCAAGTGATTATTTTGACCAAATAATCTAGTTCTTGGCAATAGGAGTCACGCTGGAGGATTTTTCAATAAGCCAAAAGAAGCAGGTGGCAGTCAAGGATTCATATTTTCAGTTTATTGTTGGGAAATTATAAAAACTTGGTCCAGATGATATTTTGCAGCAGTGTGTCCTACCACATGAAAAAGGCCAAATTTTGGAAGAAGCACAAGTAGGAGTCGGGGGTGGACACTATGGACGATGAGATACTATGAGAAAGGTGCTTCACGCAGGGCTCTGGTGGCCCACCTTATACAATGATGTGATAGATTATGCACGGAGCTGCGATGTTTGTCAACGCACTAGAAAACCTTCGTGATGGGATGAGATGCCGCTAATACCCCAGGTAACCTTGCAACATTTTGATAAATGGGTTGTGCATTTTGTGGGACCAATCAACCCACCATGGAAGTGAACTGGTGTGCGGTACATAATCACAACAATAGACTACTTGACGCGATGGGAGGAGGTTGTACCAGTCATGGATTGCACCACTGTGATAGCAGCAATATTTCTATTTGACAACATCATGACTTGGTTTGGATGCCTCGGGATATTGATGAGTGGCCAGGGTATCCATTTTATCAACTGCATAGTAAGATTGCTGATAGAGGAGTTGCAGATACAACAT
This sequence comes from Pseudotsuga menziesii, assembly GCA_001517045.1. Taxonomy (NCBI): domain Eukaryota; kingdom Viridiplantae; phylum Streptophyta; class Pinopsida; order Pinales; family Pinaceae; genus Pseudotsuga; species Pseudotsuga menziesii. The sequence continues at coordinate 143,190 of LPNX010290857.1, forward strand.
AGGAAAAGTACACAATATCATTCGCAAGCGAATGGGACTATAGAAGCATTCAACAAGATCTTGGAGCATGCACTTACAAAGGTATGTAACACTAACTGAGATGACTGGGATTTGAATATTCCAGCTGTATTTTGGGCATATCGCACCACTTGCAAGAGATTGATGGGGCAATCACCGTTAAAATTGGTATATGGGCACGAGGTAGTCATGCCTATGGAATACATTGTTCCTAGTCTGCACATTGATTCCATGACAAGAATGGATGATGCATAAGCACTAGAGAAGCATGTGGCACAGTTGATATATCTTGAAGAGGACCAATTTATCGCAAGGTTCCATCAGCGCGTTGAGAAGGATTGACAGAAGGCTTGGCATGATCCCCACATAAAGAATAAATAGTTTCAACAAGGATATTTGGTGCTACTATATGACAACAAGTTCTGAAGCATTCAAGTAAGTTACAGATGCATTGGTTAGGTCCATATCTTATTAATTCCATTACTTCTGGGGGAGCAGTTCAACTACAACAATTATATAGATTGATGCATCCAAAACTGGTGAATGGTAGCCAATTGAAGCCCTATGGGATAGGACTCAAGTCGCATAGTGATTGAGGCACTGCAGAATGAAAAATATATAGGAGGAATAGATAGACAGAGGAAGGGTGCACTAGGAGGAATTGGATGTGCAAGGAGGGGAGTCAGTAGCACAATTAAGAAGATAGGGCGCCACAGATATAGGGTCGCGACGTACTCAAATCGGTAATAAATGAATCATAGTTAAGAGAGTTAATCGAAAACGCGTTTTGAAGCAATGCATATTGATGGTGGATCCGACCATTGGGTTGACAGAATTGGCGACATATTCAGGAAGTTAATGCATGATTTGTTCATGATGGCCATAGCTGATTTGGTAATCATTAGAAGGGATCAATTGGATGCTATAAAAAGGTGCTCGACGTGGGTTGAAAGCACCACTGTGATAATTTGAGTTGCAAAGAGTGTTGAAGTGGAATTGAGTTCCAATGCTATTGAATGAATTGTTAGAGCCATAGAGTGAAGAAGAGAGTGCATCACGATTGTGGGGAAGTGTTGCAGGATGCAGAGTAACCTCGACACAGTAGATATTTCTAGTGAGAGGGGCTCTCCAATCAGACTAGTTATGATTGTTGAAGAAGTTGCTAGCATGCAGGTCGGATCATCATCTATCCCAACGAAAAAGTAGTGGGGGTAGAATCCAAGCTCCCCAACACCAATGAAGAGGAAGACATGAACATCAGTAAGAGTGCATGAAGAGGAAGCCACCCAGACGGGGCCATATATCTCTGGTGTTGTAGAATCAATAGTTCACATAAGGGTCTCTGTTAAGGACATCCCAGGATACATTGCTCCAACCCGACTTGGTATGATGCCCCAGCGGCTCACCAAGAACCAGAAGTATCAACCGAAGATGCCACTGCTACTAAAAGGGATGGTGTGAAACACCGATATTGTCCCAGCACTGATGAAGATGAAGTGTGAGGATGATGACCTATTGGCATTACAAGACGTAGAAAATGATCCCTATGAGCCGTTACCTTCGGTCGCAAGAGGGCCCATAATGTGTATCCCATAGCCATTGGCGCAGGGGTTGGATAAAGCTGGGTTTTTAGGGCTCATCAACATGCTACATTTTGGGTGGCTGAATGAAGCAAATCCATGTGTCAAGCAACTCCTGGCTTTCTTTCATGGAGGCATGTTGTGGTTGGACACGCTAGTCACAATCACGGTAGACTTGATTTCAAAGATCACGGGGTTGCCAAAGGATGGACCAGACCCATTCCAATACTTCAAAGGAAGGGATAATGATAAGCAGCTTCCTACATGGTTAAATCTGAAGTATGACTTGCAGCACGACGACAGAGTGTATCGCATTGATAACATCAATGATTGCATGGTACATATCAGTGTTGGGATATTAACAAGTAAGATTGTCTATAAGAACTGCCCCATCCAATGCACTTCAAGGGTGATTGCGTGTGCAGAACAATGTGCCAGACGGGTATAAATGAACTGGTCCCTCTTTTTGTTGAACCAATTGATGGAGGACATTGTAGCAGTTCAGGCCGGAGAGTGTCCTTTCACATATAGCTGGATATTGATCCTCATCGCATTAGTGGCTTGGATGGATCCAGAGGACTACCAAAGGATGGATGTTGAAGTTGTTAAGGTATGCAAAGGTGCAAGGTATCAAAACTTGTGGTGGTTCAAGGAGCCTAATAGGAAAGAGGATTGCGCGATCTGCTTTTGGGTATACTGGGAAGCACTATAGGAGGCACCTGTCAAAATTTCTTGACTGTCCAATGAGGTCACATCCAAGTATCTAAGGATCACTCGGTTCACCATCGGACCGTGCACCACTCATGTGCAATCTCACCGCGACCAGATAAACAATGGTTACCCATGTATTATAAGGTTATAGATGAGGAATTGGAGGTGGTGATTGATGACTGGCCAGCAGCATGGCGGGAGCCAGTTAGTGCTAAAGAAGTATCCGCAAGACCACCAGAGGATGCACTTGATGATCTAGTATGAAGAGCTTACCAACACAGCCACCATGAATCGGTTGGTGAGTATTTAATAGAGAATCCCACTGACCCAGAGGCATAGCATATTCTTAAGGAGATAAGGACTAAGAGAGGAATGGATCAGAATGTGAGCAGTAGTACCAGATTTGTGATGGAGGCGCAACTACAGAGGCTTATTAAGGCTATCACTGACTCATCTTATACTACAACAAAAGATATGTGGAAGTCCTCCCAGGAAGTCTTTGCTGAGGTACACGCCAATTTAGATTCCATATATAATGTTGTTTCACAAAGAGCACCAAAGAGTGCAGTTGTGCAGTGCTATGGGTCAACTAGCACCGAGCCACGGGCCAGGAACATTCAGGTTCCCCTGACTACAATCAACGCTGGACGAGAAGATGTGAACTCCTCACTACAGCAGCTGCAGAGCATCATGGTGGATATCAATAATTTTTCCACCCAGACCTTAGTACACATACAACGGGTCACCAACCAGGAGTTGACTGAACGACAGACGGAGATCAACGACTAGTACCTGCTGTCGCAAGAGGAGGAAGAGATGTTGTGAAAAGAGATAGAAGAATTGTGTCATGCAAATAAAACATTGATGATAGACAAAGCACAGGAAATCGATGCATTGAAGAAGGTACAAGAGGAGCTTAAGATGAAGCCTGCATAAGAGATCACATAACTAAAGAAAGAAACCGATCACCTTGTTGTTGAGAAGGCACAATGTTTTTCTAGTCTGGTGCAGGTGGAAGAGGCTGTTACAGATTTTTGCCTGTACATCCATGAAAGCACGATGGATTTGGATGGAGTCACAAAGGCAAAGCGACTTGGAGAAGTCCTCCTGCAACTCTAGCTGGAGAATAGCATTTTGAATGCTCTGGTCTACCTAGACACACCACCAAAATAGATTGTAGAAAATAAGGGTTCCATCGACGAGATAGCGACACAGTTTGAAGAAATCAACCAGGAGGCCAAAAAGATCATGGAAGCAATGACACAATTTTGGGGTACTGTCACTCAAGATGAACAGTTGGAGAAACTGACCAAATAGTTGCAGGAATCCGAGGTCTAGTTGGTGACACTAAAGACGACACTAATGAAAATGCCACCAATTTTTTCAATTACACGATCCATGGAGTTAAAAGAGCTACAACAACGACTTGGAAAAGCACACGAGCGACAGTGGAAACGCAGTTACCAACTAGACGAGTTCCAAGAAATTGGATCCCAACTGTCGGTAGAAGCAGGTTTTGTGCTTCAGGCTATGCAGGATGGTAAGAAGGAAAAAAATGCAAAGATGGTGGAGCAATAATTAAAGAAGGATTTGCTTGTATGTTAGGACCTTGCTGAAAAAATTAAAACATAGGTAACGGAGCTCACTTAGTAGTACGACAACTTCAAACAGAAAATAAATGAGTACACCATGTCCAACTGACATGGCTTGAGGGCGAGCCACAGGATTGTGTTGGGGGCATGTTGGTAAGGAATTGAGGATCAGTTATTTGTGCATCATCGCGGATGTTGTGCAAGCTCAGAAGACACCACGCAAGGCAGAAGATAGACTACTTTTGAAATATTTTGTGTCACTATTTGTACTTTTGGACCATATTTTGCAGATATTGGTCATTAGTCGGTAGAATCAGTTAGAATTTAGTTAGAAGTGGACCATGAATGTAAAGGCGCAATCCTATAAATAGAACAATATTTTTAAATGTAATTGTGAATTCATAGAAGACAATCAGAATCATATTGTGAAATGAGAATTGATAGTTCAAGGCTCAATTGAATTGTTATATGTTTTGAATCTGTGGTTGATTACGTAGAAGCTAATATGATGAGAGAGATGTTGATATGAACAGTTGCACTATTATCTTTTTGTCTCTTTCTATCTTTTTGTTTTTGCTATCCACTAGTGAATGTGTGTGACATGGATCTATGATGCGATGTTTACTGCTTATGAATGATGTTATCTATCTAGATCTGTTTGCCCAACAACATGGTTGTTTTTGTGATGAATGAATGATGTGACCTTTTGAAAGAGCAATGATAAAGGGTTCTATTGTCTATTAAGTGATTGTTTTTGTGATGAATGAATGATGTGACCTTTTGAAAGAGAAATGATAAATAAGTTGATGAATTATCGATGCCCATAGTCCTCTTCTATTATACGGAAACTTGGTTCCATCATCCCTCCCTCGAACATCTTGAGTGAGACTTCATCCACTTTGCGGGTGTTGCCGGACAAGGTAAAACCTGTCTAGGTCGGTGCTTAGGGAGATCGCTACAAGTTGAGTGTCGACAGAGTGGGAACCCCTGTCAACTAAGGTTTTGTTCATTGGGTTTGTGCCAACAATTATCTCAGAGGAGGGAATATCTGTGGACCCTAAAAATATTGAGGCCATCATGAAATGGATAACCCCAAGAAATGTGATAGATGTGAGATATTTTATGGGACTTTTAGGATACTACAGGAGGTTAAATGAAAGATTCTCCAAGGTTTCACATTCAATCAATTCCTTGAAAAATAAGGGGATAAAGTTTGAATGGACCCCAAGATGTGAAGAAATCTTCCAGCAGTTGAACAATATTCTTACAAGTGCACCAATTCTGAAAATTGCAGACCTAGAAAAAGACCTTATGGTGTGTACTGATACATGGAATAAAGGACTTGGAGGACTTCTTATGCAAGACAACCATGTGGTATGCTGTGAGTCCAAAAAGTTGAAGGAGCATGAGAAGAACTATGCTACTCATGATTTAGAACTTGCGGCCATAGTACATGCTCTCAAGATGTGGAGGAATTACTTAATGGGAAGAAAATTTGAGCTAAGGACAGACCACTATGTCCTGAAATACTTGTTTGATCAGCCAAATTTAAATGTTAGGAAATCTAGATGGCTAGAGTTTTTGTGTGACTTTGATTTTGAAATCTCAAACACATAAATGGAAAAAAAATGAAGTGGTTGATGCGCTCAGTAGGAAGGTGCATGAAATGCATGTGGCATCTCTTAGTACTTGCCAGCTATATTTGAGACAATAGATTATTAATCATACCATTGAGGACAAAATGTATGTGCAGATAAAGGGCAAGTTGCAACAGCAAAGCCTTGAAAAGAAGTATGAGGGATATAAATTGGAAGGAGATGGAATTCTTACCTATAAGAAAAGAATTTATATTCCAGATGTTGAATACTTGAGGAGAATTGTTATGTATGAAATCCATCAAGCTCCATATTCTGGTCACCCAGGATATCAGAAAACAATTGCTACAACCAGAAAGCAGTATTTTTGGCCAAGAATAAAAAAGGACATTGCCGAGTATATTTCTAAATGCATGAAATGTCAGCAGGTGAAGGTTGAGAATCACCACCCAACAGGTTTATTGCAGCCTTTTCCAGTCCCAGAATGGAAATGGGAATTTATTTCCATGGATTTATTATAGGATTGTCAATGACCGTGAGACAACATGATTCCATCATGGTTGTGGTGTACAAGTTGAAAAAGGCATCACATTTTATACCGATCAAGTCCACATATAAGGCTGATGCCATTGCAAAAATATTCATGAAGGATATTTTTAGATTGCATGGATTGCCTAAGGCAATAATTTGTGACAGGGATACCAAGTTTACTTCCAATTTTTGGAAGGATATGTTTGCAGATTTGGGTACAAAGTTGAACTTCAGTACCACATACCATCTTCAAACTTATGGGAATACAGAGAGGGTGAAATAGGTGCTAGAAGACATGCTTCACATGTATGTGATGGACAAGCCATCTAAGTGGGAATATTATTTACACTTGATAGAATTTGCATATAATAATGGACAGCAAGCATCATTGGGAATGAATCCATACGAATCTCTATATTGGAGAAGGTGTAGGACACCAGTGACTTGGTATAATCCAGTGAACAGGATTGTGCTTGGTCTAGAATTGCTCAAGGAAATGGACCAAGAGGTTGCAAATATCAGGAAGAACCTTAAAGCATCCCAAGATAGACAAAAAATGTATGCAAATAAGCATAGAGTGCACAGGTAGTTTAGTGTTGGGGATCATGTTTATCTTAGAGTGAGTCCAAGGAAGAGTTCCTTGAAGCTTGGGAGTTGTACCAAGTTGTCACCTGGATACTGTGGGACATTTGAGGTGCTTGAAAGAATAGGGCCAGTTGCATATAGACTTTCATTTCCTACTAGCACTAGATCTCATAATGTTTTTCATGTTTCTTTTCTTAAGAAATATGTACATGATCCTAACCATGTGATAAATTGGGATGTGATCCATGTGGAACTCGACGGAGAGTTCCAAAACAAGCCACTACAAATCCTCAACAAGAAGGTCACATTGTTCCATAATCGAGTCGTTGGACAGGTAAAGGTGCAATGGAAGCACTACGGTCTTGATGAGGCTACGTGGGAGGTAGAGGATGCCATGTGATTGGCACATCCATTTTTGTTCAATTTTACAAAGCACTGAGGACAATGCTAATTTAAGGGGGAGGGGAATGTAAGACCTCAGTTTTGACCACATGGTGTATCTACCTTGGTCTCTTGTGTACAAGTGAAACCCTATTTTCTTCTGAACTACAGAGTGGTATGGAATCCTAGTTTTCTGTGTTATAGAGTGGAGCCTTTTGTTGTTGTGTATCCTTGTGGTTTGTTGTTATGTGTACCCTAGTTTGGGTATGAAATATATGCAAGAATTAGGAGTGGAAGAGGCAGAGAATTGGATTGATAAACCTAGTGAAGAGAGGAACCTCACAAAAAGATAAGAGTGGTTGGTGAATCTTCTATGCACATCCTGAAGAGAACTGGAAGGGAAGGTATAGCCTGAGGTATTGTGTAGGAGAGAAGGGGATAATTCCTTGTGTTGGGTGCGTAGGTATTGTGGATTCCAGGCCAGATAGATCCCGTGGAGGTGTTCCTAGCTCTATGAACGAGCTCACTAGCTTAGCAATTCTTCCTTTCCACTGCCTTAGAATCCTGATAAGCCCAACTATAGGTTGGCTTGGCTAAGTCTTGATATGCATTTGGCTATGTGTGAAATACTACCTGAGTAGCCTGATAAACCCAATGGTATTTTGGCTTGGCTATGTTTGATATGTTATGTCCATGTGTGATCTTATTTTTCCTTAGTTCCTTGTGAAAATCATGCCCAGCTCGGGGGTGGCAGTTATGTTGAGAGATTGATGAACACAACTAGCCTATGGTTGGGTGGAACATTGTAGCGTCATAGCTAGTTGTGGGATAACTTCATCTTCAAGATAAGTATTCTGTGTTGTATTATTTCTGCAATGTAAATGCTTATGAATTTAATGAATATGTTGAATGCTTATTAAAGATTTAAGTATATTTTATTGTTGTTGAATGTCTGCATTTTTCATTTGTATATGCCTTGTGTTTTTCCACTGCATTTTGCTTAAGTTCATGGAGGCTAGAAGCTTGGTTACAGAGTCAGTATGCATATGACTTAAGCATTTCTACACCCCATAATCTGCCTGCGGAAGGCAAAAGGTGAGAGGAAGAAAGAGAAAAGGTATTAAGGAAAAATGTTGGTTTTCTGCACACCAGAATCCACCTATAGAAGATGGAACGTGGAAGAGGAAAAAGGCCGAAAAATTCTAAGGAAAATTGTGTCTTCCACATCCTGAAATTTGTTGTGGAAGGAAGAAAGCAAAAAAAGAAGGAAAAATGTTGGTTTTCTGCACCCCAAAATCCGCTTGCGGAAGGCGGAATGCAGAATGCAGAAGGAAGAATGTGGTTAAATGACTCCATCATATTTTAAGTTCCGCTACTTGGAGCATGTAGAAAAATGGGAAAAGTGGAAAGTAGAAAGGCAGGAAATCACAATGGCATTTTGCATAGTTCCGTCTGCCACAAGCCCCATTGAAGAAGGTGGAAGGCGGAAGGAAGAAAAGTAGGGTTCGGTGCGAAAATGAATTTTCTGGTTACATAATGGATTTGTGAGCTACGAAACGACTATCATAGTTGTTTTTAATCCTAAGGATGAATGTTAAAGGATGAACATGACCCACGACTGTGTCTTAAGAGAAATAAATAATAATTTTTAAATTATTACGTATATCAATCAGGTGTATGGGAATGCGGGTACATGGACAGTGTGGTATCAGAGTGAGTAATAAAATCATGCTCCTCCCTTATATGCTGATGTAGAGGGGATGGGAAATGACATCCACTAAGTTCTAGTGTCTCTTTTCTTTGAGATATGTCTACTTATAATATTAGAGACAAAGAAACACACAATCCCCTTCTTGAAATTTGTTCTTTGAGTAATGTTGACTTGTGTGTTGCTTCATTTTATTTTGATACAAAATCATATTGTCCTTGGAGTTTACATAGTGTCTAAGCTCTAGTGTTAAGATTAATATCCAATCCCCAAACCTTGGATGTGCCTCGTAAGTATGAAGCACCCAATGGAGGTTTTTGTCCATACATAGTTTCATAGACTAGCATTTTGGTAGCACCACAATAGGTGGAATTGTACCACCATTCAACAAGGGGTTTCCATTCAAGCCATTATCCCTATTTATGAGATGCAAAACATCACAAATAAGAGTCTAGAACTTATTAACCACCTTTTTTTGACCATTTGTTTATGGATGATAGCCATGCTCATTTTTAATTGGCTTCCTTATAACTTAAACAAGTCCTATGATAATTTGTGGGCTAAGGTGGGATCACAATTCATAACAATGGAATTAGGCATGTTATGTAATATATAAATTTGATCCATGGGGATTTGTGCAAATATGGAAAACTTAAACATGTATTACAATGCACAAAAGTGAGCATATAAAGTGATCAAACAACCACCCCAATGACAGATTTGTTGTTGACTTTAGAAAGGAAAACAATAAAATGCGTGGAAAGGTCTACACAAATAGTTGTAGGGATCAATAACTATTGCATTCCCCCAAGGGTGCTCATTATTTCACCTTTTTTCCTTTAACATACCACATTCAATTACAAATGTATGGATGCCCTTCTTTATGTCATCCTAAATGAATGCGCACTTAGTCCTTTCATATGTTTTATAAAAGCTAAAGCGACTTGCGGGAGAGGAGTGCAATTTTTCTAACATTTGTACCCTTAAAGCAGAGTTCTACATAAAAAATATAAGGCCTTTATACCTCAACATGTCATGTTTCCAACTATAACCCATAGGGGGGTTGTGCTCCTCATTTAACTATTGGATGATTTGAACAACCTTGCCATCACCCAACCATTCTTAGTATACCTCTGCAATCGAGCTTGGGACGAGTAAGGATAAGCCAAATAAGTATCCTTCTTCCTCATATTTTGTAGACAAGGCATTGACCAACACATTTTCCTTCCCTACTTATGGATGATCACATAATCATAACCAGACATCTTAGTGACCCACTTTGTTTCTCTGGTAACAAAAAACATTGTTCCAAAAGTACGTCAAGCTTTGATGTTTTCCTTCATTTAAAATCACCTCCCAATGAGGTGTGAGTGTTGCATATCTACTGCATGAAGGATGGATATCATTTCTTTCTCATATATTGACTTACCCAAGTTTCTATCACACATTTTTTTACTAATGAGAACCAATAGGTACCCTTCTTGCATCAATAATTCCCCAATATCTCACCCTAAGACATCACATTCTAAGAGGAAAATCTTGGTGAAGTCCAACACAACTAAATGTAGAGTAGTGCAAATGGCTTCCTTCAAGGCATGAAACACCTACTTTGCTGCATCATTCCATAAAATGACATTTTTTTTAGCAATGTTGTTAATGGGGTTGTAATTCTATCATAACTCTACAATGAAAAAACATGTAATTTTTCCAATGTCTCTGGGAATGGTCAATCGTTCATAGCCTCAATTTTCTTAGGATCAACTCACAACCATATCCTACTGACATTGTGACCCATGTATTTCACTTCATATGTATCAAAAACACATTTAGAAAATTTGAAAAACTAGTTGTCCCAAAGTAATTATAAGGCTTTATCAACATGTACCACATGTGCCTCCCAAGTCTTGTTGTAAATCAAAATATCATCAAAAAAATAAAAACACAAAGTTGTGTAGAAAGGGTCAAAAAGTCTTGTTCATAAGGCTCTGAAAAAAGTGAATGGGGCATTGCAAAGACCAAAAAGAATCACCAAAAACTCATAATGTCTTTCATATGCGTGAAATGCAGTTGTAGGAATGTCCACTTCAACTAAATCTAGTGATACCCAAATCTCATCCAAGAGGTCATCAATCTGCATCAATAAGTTGGAAGGGAAATTTATCTTTGATCATCGACCTATTAAAAACACAGAAGTTTAAGCTCATGCACCAATTTCCTTCATTATGGAATACCATGATGACAAGGGAACACCAAGGACTAGTATTAGAACATATAATGCTTACCTCCAACAATTCCTTAATGACATTTTCAATTTCAGTTTTTTATGTAAATTGATGTCAATAAGGATGCACTATGGGCAATTGACTACCTAGATGAGTGGTATACTATGATCATACTTTCCATGTGTAGGGTGTAAGATATGGGGTGTTGCAAATACATAGTGATGTTTACCCAAAACCAACTACATATCAAAATGAATTTCCTGTGGGGAGTTACCCATGGCTTGGATGGAATTGAAGTGGACAATATTCCTTCGATGACCTCTCTTCAAGAGCTTTTCCATATAATAAGACCTGATAATTTATGGTGAACCTACATGGATACCTTTGAGGGTGTATTTATGGCTCTCATTATTGAATCTCATCATGTGTAACTCCTTGAAATACATAGTAACAAAACCCAATGTTTGTTATGATTCTACTCTGATAACTACATCACATCATCCCATTCAATAACAAACATGTTTGATTCAAGGAAGTAGTTCCCCATTTGTAGTTTCACATTATCACACTTACCACCACATTTCATAGTACCTTTATTGGCTATCATGATTTGAAAATTGTACACCACGTGAACATAACAATATCTTTCTTCTACTACTCAATGATGAATGAATTGTGGGTGATATCTCTATTAATTAAGATAATAATATTTCAATGCTTAATACAACCAATCGAGTTCAAGGTTTGGGGCATTGTAATTCGTAACCATAAAGTAGAGAAATTTGGGGTTCCTCACAAGGATGCCCCCATGTGGTATTTTATCTAATGTGGTCTTGGCCAACTCTAGCTCGTTCATGTCATCCTATAAAATTTCCTTAGATATCCCAATGAATCCATATATGTACCAAATAATGTATGTTCCTTATGTCTACGCCCTTTGAAAAAAATCATTACATGATAACAAAATATAAAACATTGATGTTCTACCAATTTTGTCTAGGGAAACATTGTGCACCCAATAGTAGACTCATAAAAGCTGTATATGTTGAGATATGTACAATCAAATCTAAAAGTACATTAGGTCAAATAATATATATCCCAATATCCCAACAAATACATCATCTATGAGTATGTTTTTGGGTGCTTATTGATTTCTCTTATGTTAGAGTTGGCTTGTGGATCTACAAGGGATGAGGAGGATTTAGAGTAGGTATAACAAGGGTATGTGGTCATGGAACAAACCTGGATTGTTTTTTTTGGGTTGTGACCACTGCCTAGGCCTATTTTGTTAGTTAAGAAGCCTCTAACTAAGTCGTAGGGTGGGACATCAAGAGTTGTGATTTGCTATATTGATCCTCCTTGAGACCACTAATCAAACACTCCTTAAACAACTCCTTATTCATACCTTTTACTATGATTTTTAATATCTCAAAGGAAGCAATAAAGTCTTCCATTGTGTTGGTTTGGCACGAGTTGGTCATCATCCCTAAAAAATGGTATTAGTTTCAAATATAGCATAGATGACCTACACAAATTGGTCCCAAGTAATGTACCTCACATATGCATTTCTATGACATTGCCACCACTACCAATGCTCATGTTCAAATATAACAACCCCACTTGGATTTTGAGTTGTTCTTATTCAATACCTTTGAGAGAAATATACTATTCCATTTTCCTACCCATCTTGTTCAATTTGAGCCATTGAACTTATTCAAATCAACCTTAAATAATTTGTGCATCATATGAGTTTGATTGTCATCAAAGGATGACTTGTTGCAATGATGGTTGTCCATTGAAGACTTTGCATGGCCCATTGAACTAATCTATTCATTTCAAATGTTTAATTGACATCCAATGGGATTTTGAAGGATGAAATCTGGTTATGGAACTTAGAGTGGGTGTTTTGAATGAGATTGATGATGCTATTTAGTTTTCCTTCGAGGATAGTGAGTTTGTTTATTTGGTCCTCCATGTTGTTAAGTATGTTCACCATTCTCATGGAAATCATAGGACCACTTGGATCCATTGACAAGGTTATTGAAGAGATGCACCAATGCGATGAACTTCACATAAGGATTCGGTTGGAATAGGTCCCCCACAATGGAAAAAATAGGCAACTTGTTGCACTAAAGATGAGCATATTGAAGAAATTGTTAAATTCCTAATATTTCACTTGTGTAGGTACTTTGTTTTCCATAATGAAGAGAAAATGGTTTGAAAGGGTCCTAAGAGAAAACATGCTTGAGGGTTTCCAATAATAGTACTTTATTGTCCTTTCACAACTCGAAATATAAAGGACCAACCATGCCCTTATCCCTACTACCTGATTCATTGGTACAAGTGAGTGATCTCCCTAACTATTGTGCTTGATGGACTGTAGCAACGAATGGTTGAAAGTCTTTTGTAGGGGTGGTTTTAGGTATCCCTAGGGGGCTTCCAATATTCTAGAGGGTACGTCTAATATCAAATCCTTATACAAATTGTATCTATTGAGGTACTAATTTCCAAGTACCAACAGAGGTGTACAAGACACCCAACCAAGTGACCCCACTTGTATTCCATGTGTGTATTATTCTCGACCACAATTTACCCATTGACCGAGAGATATTTTTGTTTAAAGATATTGGAACATGTTAATAACATTAGACAAAATTATAAAATTTGGGCATGTATTGGCATAAAAAAGAGTTCTTATGCCACTTGTAGTGTATCTATGTAGTAGAAACAATGAATTAAGAGCACTACCATAAGAAAAATAAACTACAAAATAAAACCAGAAAATCAAGAGTATAAAACTTGCAAATTATTAACCCTTATATCAACAAATCTAGAAAAGAGTGTAATGTGCATGAGACTCTTTCTATCTTCCTATTTTCCTGTTTTCTGCTCTCTAAATGTGAATGTGATGTGTATCTATGATGCATAACTATAAATGATGTCCTGTTTCTCTGTCGTGAATAATGATATACTCATAGATCTCATTGTGCATTGATGTTTTGCTACGATTTAGTTATGTTAATGTGATCTATTGAATGATGACATGATTCTGTTAATGCATAATATGAATGATTATATTTTTTGAATAATGTTGCACTAAGTTGACAAGTAGACACATATTCCTCCTTCATACAACAGAAACTTGGTTCCGTCAGCTCCCCTCGAACATCTTGGGTGAGACTTCATCTGCTCTGCAGGTGTTTCTGAATGGGGTAAAACTTGTCTATGTCGGTGCTCAGGGAGATCGTGGTGGTTTGGGTGTTGAAAGAGAGAGAACCCCCATCGACTGGTTTTGTGTCAACAAATGGTTCCATTGTCGGGACCTTAGTGCAAAGAGGAGGGAGCACATGTTGTGGCATCCAACAAAACCGGTAATCCAAGATTGGTTTGACCAAAATATACATGAATTTGTTGAGAAATAGAATTAGAACCCTAGGATGAAGACAAATAAGTGGCTGGGAGAGTATATGCATGACGCTCTACATGATTATTTTTTCTCTGAATTTCCAATCATCTTGTTTGAGTGGTTGGTGCAATTGACATATCAGAATACAAATTTCCAAGGAGGTGAACCATCTAGCTAGACTCCAGAACTGATCCAGTTATAGTTACAAGAAGTAGACAACAAAGCATCAAGGGTTGTTGAACTCTATCTTGACAGTATCTTGGAGGGTTATATCACTAATTTCATGGTCGACACATTTAAATCCTATAGCGAAGCAAAAAGGGAGTTCTTCAACGGACCAAGAGGTAGGTTCCTGTTATCTTTGCAATTGTCTATTAAGATGCTCATATTTGAAAAAGGCATATTGAAGATGAAATCCATCGAGTAGAACTATGGTGTGTGAAGGTTGCGGGTATCGCGGAGATGAGGGGTGGATGGAATGATACTCGATAGATGGATGGAAGTTACGACGGGACTGTGAGGGAATCCGATGAATGAAGTGGTCTTACGAGAGGAGGAACAAGGTTTAATAAGAGAAGAGGCAGAGGAGAAGAGAGAGTCCCACTACGACAGAGATGAAAGGCTGCAAAGGAAGACCACAAGGAACAAATTGACCCTACAGTGATGAAGGATACAACCAGGTTACGCCTGAGCTCGAGGAAAGGCTGACCTAGAGCAACAACAGACCCACACCTCCATGCACTGCACCACACTCAGGAAGACACATGAGCTCGACATGGCCTTTCCTGACATGTAAACAACACTCTAATAGTATCGGATTAGCAACTATAGGAAGAAGGCCCAGGATAACAAGATATGATGCGAAGTTACCCCTATTCCATGGTAACTAGACTGAGGATCCTGAGCAATACTAGTTAATGTGTGACGTAGTGTGGACTGTCAAACAAATTATGGATGATGAGGTCAAGAAAGGTCAGTTGGCGGTGACCCTTTGAGGTTGCACATTGGATTGGTTCATGAAATTTGTACAAGTTCCTACAGGAACTCCAATGAAAAAATTGACTAAAGTTAGGAAAGGAATGATTAAAGAATTCAGAAAACCAAAATATGAGGCACAATATATCACAGAACTGAAGGAGATTAAGCAGTGTCCAAATGAAACTATTTAGGATTTTGATCAAAGGTTTAAGATGCTCATGGAAAGAGTCAATTTTGAGATGAATGATATTCAACATAAGGAATGGTTCATCACGGTGTTACTATCTCATATTAGACTACCATTGATGCAATAAAATATTACGACAAAGAGCAAGGCTCTGGATATTGCAATGAAGTTAGAATATTTTCCTGTTGGTGAGAATGAAGTCGGTATGAACCAGATTCAGACACAGCTGGAAAATATGACCCTCTAGTTTCAAGATATCAAGAAAGGAAAAGAACATCGTGAGGAAGTGTGGTGTACTCGATGTCATGCAGAAGGACATCATAAGGATAATTTCTTGGGTTTTCGTAACTACCTGTTGTCGGGAGCTCCAAACCCATTGAGTTGCGGTGGCATCCCATGGTACCGTATCTGCCAAGTTTATGGGCATCATCATGAATATTGTGGATATATGCAGAAGATGGTCATAAAGCCGACGAATTTATACTACACATTATGCCGTTCATTTGGGCATGAAGATAAGGATTTTCATGAATATGATCTACTCTAGGACAAAACAATGGACATGTACTATGTAAAGGGAGAGGACCATCAAAAAATAAAGCAACTGAAGATGCATTTTGCACCACAACCACAGATGCAGTTTGTGTCGCAACCACAACAATGGTTTATGCCACAACCGCAGTACAATCATATGCAAATGGCTTTGCAACAACCATAGTATGTTCAGCCACAATAGTATGTTCAGCAGCATCTGAATCCCCCGTAGTAGTTGTTATAGCCTGTTTTTGTTTTCTATTTTCGAACCATTTGCTTGTCTTAAAAATATGATTTGTCTTATTGTTTTAAAGTTTTGAACTTGGTATCCTTTAAAATATTTTGCTTTTAGCCTTATGTTTATAGTTGATTTAACAGGTTTTCTTTTTAATTTTTGCTTGATTTAATTAATTTCATTGTTTTTATGGGCTTATAGGATGCATATATTTCTAAAAGGTTCTAAAGAAATATCATAAGACATTACTTAAAGTTATTTACCAAAAAACAGCACTTTGATTGGAGTTTTGGTTAAAAAATCATAAAACAAGGATTCCTATAGCACTAGCCAGAAAAAGTTACACAAGAGCGCTACAAGAAAGTCGCGAGTGCCAAAATCATTATTTTTCAATCCGATTTTTTCAAGGGTTTCATCCCTGAGGTATTAAACACATCAATTATCACATTTGATACGTGTTTTTCCAAGTTTATCATTGAAATAGGTGTATGGTCATCGTATGAAGGAGGTCGTGGCAATTGCATGCAAGTTCATGGCGAATGATGACAGTGAGTGGAACTAGGCAGAATTTTTGGGAATATGTTCTTAAGATGAAGAATAAAAAGGCATTGAAAGTCGTGGTGGAGACATATTGCTCAGAAATCAGAGTTTTGACAGCTAAATGAAGAATTAGGGTTTTCCAGCATCGATAGTTTGAAGCGATTTGGACAGTTGGAATGTGGAATTTGACACCTAACCTTTGAATAGATAAACTTCTAATGCTTGTATTAAGATTTTGAGCAGGTACCTTGCGTGGCATTTGATAGGGTTTGTTAAATTCAGGGGTTTTCTAATAAAGCCTATAATGTCAAAATTCTAAGGAAGGATATGAATTTGCTCGCTCAATAGACTTTGAATGATGAGATATTAATCAATATATCTAAGTATTCATCATTTAAGTTAGTAAAGTTTAGAGAAGAACTATTGGAGGTCCCTGAATCTGTGATTAGGTCAAATTGCTGAAACCTGGTACAAAACATTTCCTAAACCGGTGATAGGGAAGACTATGAGAGTTTGAAGATAAATAGACTGCCAAAACTGTGCAAATTTGAAGATAAATAGACTGTGAGATTGCTGATAGGTGCTGCAAACTATACTGAAAATGAAGAAGAGTGGAAAAACTAATAGGTCCAAGCCCACTGATCTCAGTTGGATAGATAAATTCCCAGAATGTGCTGAGCTATTTGAAAATGCAAGATGGTTGATATTTTTCAATAAAATTGATGGATACAATGCTGAGGTCTCCCATAATTTTGCTCAGTGTTATGACAAAGACACTATATCTTTTGATACTTTGAAATTCAAATTGACCAAAGAGTTGGTAGCTGAGGCAATAGGGGTTAAAAATGAGGGAGAACTTTGGTTTAAAAAAGTGCCATTCACCTTTAATGCACAAAGGTACCTACTACCTGGTATAGTTCTAGATTGGGGTAAGGGTGTGCCCATCCATAACTTTAGGCCTGAATGGGTAGAACCTATTAAGGTTTTACAAAGTTATATTACATGTGAAGGAAGGTATGCCTTCATTTTTAAATACCATTTTAGGTTTATTCAACACCTCAGTAATGAATCAAAGATGAGCCTGCCCTTTTTCTTGCTAAAGAGCCTACAGAAGATGTCTTACAGAATCAAAGAACACCAAAATTATACTAGACAGTCCATTTTTCACCATCGGCTTATCAAACTCATTATCAACAGTGTTTTGCAAAGTAAAGGAAAAACTTGAGAATATTTCCTCTTTTGGGCAGGGTTTCAAAATAGTCAAGAAGGACAGTCTAATAGAAAACAAGCTGATAAAGGAAAGACCTTGATCAGAAAGCTAAGACAGAAGATAAAGGTTAAAGATGAAGACAATATTAAATTGGAGGAGGTTGCAGATCCTTCAAAAGAAGATTGTGAGTCTAAACAACATTTAAATGACATTGAGAGCAAAGATTTGCAGTTTGATAATAAGGAGACTAAGCCTATTCAGGATGATGCACCAGCAGAGACATTTGTTGCTGAAAATGATGTACCGGCAGAGATAATTGTTGCTGAAAAGATTGCACCTGTAGAGACAATTTCAGATGAAAAAGAGGATATTGAAATGCAAAAATTATTGAGAATTATGCTCTGTTTTTCCTGTTTTGGGTTATTTAAATTGAATGCATACCATGAGATGATGGAGATGAATTTTAGAAAAAAAAAATAGGTTTTTTTCATAAGATAACCATTCACAAAAACCTCTCTTAGTTTTGCAATAGTGGTCAAGGTTTGAAAGATTCAGTTTAATATTTACAGCCTATTTTTCAGGGTTTTAAAAATATTTAATATTTTCCTGTTTTAATGTTCATCTTGCGGGGCATATTCTAATTGATTGGAGATCAATTTTTAAAAACAAAGAGAGGTTTTTGTCCATCATAGACCCATTCACAAAAAACTCTCTCATTTGTTACACAGTTGTCACGGATTGAGATATATGGAAGCTTCTTTGACACCTATTTTTCATAAATTCACCATATTTACGAGGAATCCGATTTTGCTATTTTTAGTCAATTAGTTGAAAGTTAGTTAATGTAACTGCTGGGTAGTTTCAAATTCAACCTAATGAAGGGAAGATAGAACTACTTATTTGTATTTATAAAAGATGGACAAGGGTATAGGAAAGGGGTTCGACTTTTTGGCTGGCAAGAGTAGGTCTTTAGACTTGTCCATAAGCTAAGTAAATGACTCTTATGTGTATTTGAAAGACTGATTATGAAATATATGCTCCATTTACCCTTCATTTTGTTCTTTGGATTCATTTATAGCTTGTTTTAGCTACTCAGTTGGTAATTTCATTGCTGGTTTAAGGTTTTTAAACTTGTAGTGCTTTCCATTTGTGGACGAACCTCAGTGTTGTTTTCTATTGGATACATGGTTATTATGTTATGCATCTCAGTTTTTATATGCTTGTGATTTAGTTTTTATTTGGGTTATGAATGCATTCCCTCTTGTCATCAAACTTCACAACCAGAAAACCTTAAAAACCCTAAAAAACCCTGTTTTGTTTTATTGAGATATTTGAGATTATGTTGGCTTGTTCTCTTGTAGTCTGGGAAATTTTTTTGGCATAAACAGTAGCAATTCAATCAACCATGGTATCAACAACAAGGAGGATTTTCTGGAGGATTCCAAGGAGGACGAGGTGGAGGCTTTGGTCGAGGAGGAGGACGAGGTCGTGGGCCTATGCAATGTTATAATTGCGGAGTGTTGGGACATTATCAGAGAGATTGCATGCACTTGCAACCAAAATGTACTTATTGTATCATTGTTGACCACACTATTGAGAAATATCCACAACTGATCACGAAGTGGTAGGAAGGGAACGTTCCATAGTTGCAGAACTAGAACCAAAACTAGTTACAAAATCAAAACCAGAACCAGATTCAAAATCAGAACCAAAACGAAAATTAGAACATGAACCAACCTGTGAATCCACCATTGAAATATAATCAAGGACCGACAGCTACGACGATCTCAGTAGAACCCAGAATGTAGGATTTTGATGTTGTTTTCATTACTCATTGAGGTGCGATTACTAGAGAAGATAGCCCAGTTCCCCAAATCCACTTGCATGGAAAGAAGAAGGTGCAGTTTGATGTCGATGCTAAGAAAGAGACATTCTTTGAAGCACATGATGCCATTAGAAGAGATCCAGTTAAGTTTCATGTTTATGAAATGCCAACTGCTTTTGATTCAACTCCAGTAACAGGTCCATCGCGACAGCATGGCACCTTGCAGAACTTCTTTGAAAGTTGCTTGTCACTGGAAAAGGATCTTGATTCTCTTTCTGAGATTGAGAGTCTATTACATCGACCAGCCAAGGGACAGAAAGAATCCACAGTGAACTCTCTACATAAGAAAAATACATGAAAAGAGATGCACATGAATATTCAAATTGGGGACTACGAGGTAGATTAAGTCATCTTGGATCGAGGATCAGACGTCAATATTGCAACAAGACAGACATGGAAAAATATGGGGATCCAACAACTAAGTTGGTCCCATGTGTAGCTGGGATTGGCTAACCAGGCCAAAGTACAGTCGATTGCACGGGTTCCACACCTAGCAGACGAAGTTGAAGGGATGAAGAATTACGCTAATTTTGATGTTATCGACGTTGTTGATGGCGAAGGCTCCTATCTTGCGCTTCTAGGTATTGGATGGTACAATGATAGTTTAGCAGTGATCAATTTTAAGAAAAGTGTTATGACTTTTGAAAACCACGACATCAGGTTCATTGCTCTGATGGATCCAACTAAAGGACGAAGATATGTGGAACCAGTTAAAGAGGAAGTTGTAAGAGGATGGGCCACACATATAACATCTCATAGGATTACATCCATCTCACTATCAATGGTGAGCTCGGTTGGTGTAGCTCTAGCTCTGTGTCTTCTGACACTGATGATGCTTTAGAGAACAAGAAAAATTGCATGCATGAAGTATTGCTAAGGAAGTGTGGCCTGATTACTCAGTCATTGTTTCGAGTCGCAACCAAGACTATTTAATTATCAATATATGAAGGAATACCTGAGTTGTCTGAATTTATATTAGCATTTGAGGATAAGGTCTTAGAACCACAACAGTTGTTGGCATTGGAAGAAGCATTGAAGGCTACTGCAGCACGTTCTTGGGCAACCCATAAGAATCCAAACACTAGATGGTCGTAGTGTCAGATATTGATGACTGTTCACTTTGGCAATGTAGAAGAGTACCATACTCAAAGGTATGATGGGAGGAACAACCCTAGTGATCATCTGATCGAGTTTCAAACCTTGTGGGCATTGTGACCAAAGGATGAGTGTCTCCATGTCTTTATCCACATGTTGGATGAGAGGCCACGATCATGGTATGTATCAACTGAGTTGCAAAGAGAGATTACTACCTGGGAAGAGAGGACAATTTTCTTTACTCACACCTTCAGTTTCATGGATACCAATCTAGCTATTCATAATGCACTATAGCACATCTGAAACGTTGTTCTGAAGGAAGTTCCAGTTGTGTATCTAGTGGATCCGCATGAGAGATGTCCAATGTAGTCAATGATGGAATATTATAATGTGACTCGAGGACCCAAGGACGGTGATGATCCATAGATCATCAATATTATGAAAACAGAAGGGAGTTGGGATGTTGCAGCACATGAAGTATCAACGAATCCAATGAATCAACCATTAAAAATTAGGAATGTTAACATTGGGATGGAGGAGAACCCCAAGTTTACGAATGTTGGGGACTACTGGGAAGAAGAAACACGGATCTTATACATGAATTCCAAGATTTGTTTCCTACAAATTTCTCTGAGATGAAAGGAATATTGGGAGGTCTAGGAGAGATGAATATCCCGTTGAATCCCGACGCAAAACTAGTAAAGCGGTGACCATATCGCTTGAATATGTGATACAAGGAAAGGGTTAAGGCTGATCTTGGTAGTATTCTAGCTATTGGAATAATAGAGTCGATTGAGGAATCTGAATGGATCAACCCCATGGTCATGTAAGACAAGAATACAGGGGAGGTTTGGATTTATTTTTACCTTAGAAAATTGAATGATGTGTGCTTGCATTATCCATTTCCAACACCATTCACTGATGAGGTATTAGAAGGAGTGGGAGGACAAGAAATTTACTCATTCACAGATGGATTTTTTGGAAATCACCAAATCAAGATCGCGAAAGAGGATCGCCACAAGACAACATTTGTTACTGAATGGTGTTGTTTTCAATACATAGTGATTCCCTTTGGACTGAAGAATGCACCTATGATATTCTCCTAGATTGTTGTTGCTACATTCATGGATTTTATTCAGAAGTTTTTGGCAGTTTATATGGATGACTGGATAGTTTATGGATTGATTAGGGACCATCTATTGAACCTGCGACTAATGCTGGATCATTGTTGACGGCATCATATCATGCTAAACTTGAAGAAGCGTATTTTCTGTGCACCTTTTGGGATGATGTTGAGACACATTGTTTGAAAGCAAGGACTGTTGGTTGATCCCACAAAGAATGCACTGATTTTGAGCTTGCCACTGCCTACAAATGTGAAACAACTTAGAGAGACACTGGGGTACACAAGATACTACTGCAACTTCATCTGTGGTTATGCTACGATCAAAGCTCCTATGGAGAGGTTGTTAAATATGAATGTGGTATTTGTATGGAGTCAAGAGTGTCAGGACAGTTTGGAGACGCTCAAGGCTAAGATGGCTTCTGCACCAATACTAGATTTTCCTGATTGGAATAAGGAGTTCCATGTCCATGTGGACGCATTGTCAATTGCACTGGGAGTGGTGCTGACACAGCCAAGGGAAGGAGATCTTAATCACCCATTTTCTTTCACTAGTCAGAAGTTGTCGTCTGCGGAGAAAAATTATACTACCACAAAGAGAAAAGGTCTAGCGATGGTATATGCGCTACATAAATTTTGCCATTACCTATTGGTCAGTCCTTTCAAGATTTTCACAGACCATTCTGCTTTAAAATACCTAGTCAATAATCCTGTGTTGGGGGACAAGATGTGTCACTGGCTACTTCTTTTTCAGGAGTTTGATTTTGAGATAATTGTGAATCCCAGTCGCTTGAATGTTGGCCTAGATCATTTATTGCAAATTGAGACAAGTGAAGATCCAACAAACATTGACGATGGGTTTTTAGATGCGCAACTATTCAGAGTTGAGATGGTTGATGACTATTACGAACAAATAATTCAGTTTTTGGTGACAGGAACAACACCCAAGGATCTTACTACAAGTCAAAAAAAGAAGTTGGTTGTTAAGGTCGTGGATTTCTAGTTGATTGCTGAACAACTCTATAAACTCGGACCAGATGAGATCTTAAGGTGATGTATCCTACCACATGAACAAGGGCAAATATTGTCAAAGGCACATGCGGGTATCACAGGAAGACACTATAGAGGTTGTGCTACTTCCAGGAAGGTGCTCCATGTAGGGATTTGGTGGTCGACTCTCCATAATGATGTGATAGATTATGCACAAACTTGTGATGTCTATCAAAGAATTGGAAATCCATCAAGAAGGGATGAGATGTTTCTAGTACTTCAAGTGACATTGCAGCCATTTGATAAATGGGATATGGACTTTGTGGGACCAATAAACCCACCTGGGAAGAGAACTGGTGTGCAATAGATAATTATAGCAATAGACTATTTGACAATATGGGCGGAGGTCACACCTATTGTAGATTGCACTACTGCAACATCGGTGAGGTTTGATAACATTTTTACTCGGTTCAGGTGTCCAAGGATATTGATGAGTGACTAGGGAATTCACTTCATCAATCGCACAATTGTAGAATCAGTGCCTTGATAGAAGAACTTCAGATACAACATAAGAAGAGTGCCTCGTATCATCCACAAGCAAATGGGATAGTGGAGGCATTCAAAAATGTGTTGGATCATGTGCTGACAAAGGTATGTAACATAAACTGTGATGACTGGGATTTGACTATTCCAGCAGTCTTGTGGGAATATCACACCACTTGCAAAATATTGACAGAACAAACACCGTTCAAATTGTTGTATGGACAAGAGGCAGCCATGCCGATGGAGTATATAGTTCCAAGTTTGCGCATAGCGGAAGCGATAGGCATGGATGAGGAAGCAACATTAGAAGAACACCTAGTGTAGTCGGTACAGCTAGAGGAAGACCACTTTGTCACTGGTTTTCATCAGTGCATTGAGAAGGATCGACAAAAATATTGGCATGATCGATATATTAAGAACAAACAATTTTGGCAAGGAGATCTTGTCCTAATGTATGGCAGCAAGTTTTCCAACCATCCAGGTAAGTTACAGATGCATTGGCTAGGTCCATATCTCATTAACTCCATTACTTCAGGAGGTGTAGTACAACTGCAATAGTTAGATGGAGCAATGCTACCAAAGATAATGAATGGTAGCAGGGTGAATCTCTACAGAACGGGCCAAGAGTCGCACGATGCTTGAGGCACTGTGCAATGAATTTTTTTTTTTTGCTTATGCATGAGATGCTAGTTAGGAGGATGGCACACTAGGAGGAAGCGACTTCCCAAGTAGCGGAGTTAGTATCACGGTTAGGAAGTCATGTCATGATGACCGCGGGGCCGCGACATAGTTAAATCAGTAATAAATGTAGATAGTTAAAGCAGTTAACCAGTAGCTCTTTTTGAAGGGGTGTGCCTTAATAATGGATCCAACCATTAGATTGACAGGATCAACGTTGGTGGATTCAGGTGATTAACGCATGATTTGGTCGAAATGATTAGAGATGATTTGGTCATGAAGGGTGTGTGATCGACTCATTGCTATAAGAGGAGGCAAAATGCAGTCAGAATTCCCCATTGTGAAAAATTGAGTGTTGACAGAGTTGTTGCAGTGTGTTGAGTTTCATTGAGTCCTTGATTTGTTGAGCAGTGTAAGGTCGAGGTTTACATAGAGGACTTGGGGGCACTTGTGTGGCATGTCGAGTGAGTTGATTATAGTACATATTTCAAGCAAGAGGGATTCACCAATTGTCAAATTCACCATTTAAGAAGAAGTTTCAAGCATGCCAATGGGTTCATCCTCGATTCCAAAGAAGAAGAGAGGGGCACAACGGCCCAGTTCCCCGGTGCAGAAGAAGCGACAGACTAGAAAGTCTGTGCAGGCATAGAAGGAGGCCCCTACACAGACGGGTCCATCAAATTCAATGGTTGTGGAATCATCATCCCATGCAGCAGTGTCCATTGTGGATATCCTTGGGTATGTGCCTCCCTGTCGGCCCGATGTGAAGCCCAGGAGGATCACAAAGAACCAGAATTACCCAGTTAGGATGTTGGTGATACCGCAGGGCATGGTATGCACCATGGACAGTGTGCCCTTGCTTATGAAAATGAAGTATTATGATCATGATTGCTCGCATCGACTGAGATCACGACAGGTTCCTATGTACCCATGGCAGCGGCAAGAGGCGACCCAATATTAGGCATTCCACATGGCTGGGTGCGCATTTTGGAGAGATCAAGGTTTTTGGGTCTTATAAACATGCCACACTTTGGGTGGTTGACTGAAGCGAATGTATTCACAAAGCAACTCTTATCCTACTTCCATGGTGGGATTTTGTGGCTGGACTAGCCGGTCACAGTCACTGTGGAACTTATTTCAGAAATCACAGGGTTTCCCAAAGACAAGCCTGACCCCTTGCAGTATTTCAAGGGGAAAGACAACAACAAGAAGTTGGCCGCAAAGCTGAAGAAGAAATATGACTTGCAACATCATGGAAAGGCGTACCACGTTGACAACATAAATGATCATTTTTTTCGCATTGCAGCGAGAATTTTGGATAGCAAGATAGTCAGAATGAACCGACCCAACCAGTGTAATTCGGGGGTTATTGCTTGTGCAGAGAAATGTGCGCAAGGGGTAGAGATGAAATGGTCATTTTTCTTAATGAACTAGTTGATGGATGATGCACTAATAGTCTAGGTGGGCCAGTGATCGTTCACCTAGACTTGGCTGCTGATTTTGATTGCACTTGTGGCTTGGATGGAGCTGGAAGATTATCAAAGGATGGATGTGGATGTCGTAAAGGTTTGCAAGGGAGCACGCTACTAGAACCTCTAGTGGGTGAAGGAAAATAACCAACTTAAGGACTGTGCCATTCAATTCAGGATATATTGGGAAGCCTTGCAAGATGCAGCTATGAAAGTGTTTCGCAACTGTCCGAGGAGGCCATGACAAAATTCCAATGCATTGCTTGGTTTGCAATTGGCCTGCACACCATTCATGTGTAGGCATGGCGTAACCCAGATAAGCAGTGGTTGATTGACCACGTATAATTTTTCTGATGCGAAGCTGGAGACCATTGTTGATGATTGGCCCACGGCCAGGAGAGAACCTGTCAGCGTAGAGGAAGCATCGACGGGTCCACGAGCGGATGCACTAGTCGATCTTTTGCCTAAACAGCATAGCAACCATGATTTAGATGAATCATTAACACAGAACTCCACTGGCTTAGAAGCAAAGTGAGCATTTGAAGAACTAAGAATGAAGAAGCGACAAGAGTAGGGTGCGACAAGTAGCACAGCCCCAGCAATTGAGGTGTAGTTGAACCGTCTCATTACGGCCATTACAACCGCAACAGATGCGATAACCAAACAGATGAAGAACCAAGCAACAAATGGATTTGGTGAGGTAAAAACTCGGATTGACTCTTTACTTGATATAGTTTTAACTAAGGCACTAGAGGTATCTGTTGTGTAGAGGATTGGCTCGATCAGCATTGGGATGCGGATTAGGAATGTGCAAATTCTGTCGCATACGATCGAGACCAATAATGAGGATCTCAACAGCTCACTGCAATAGTTACAGGATATTTTTTTAGAAATCAATGGGATGTCAACATAGACATTGGATCACATGCATAGGATTGCCAATCAGGAGTTGGCAGACAAGGAACAAATTATCAGCGGTCAATTCTTGAGGTCACAGGAGACAGAGGCGGAAGCACACAAAGATATTGAGGAGTTGAAGAAGGAACAAGAGCAATTGATCAAGGAGAATTCAAAGGCAATTGAGCCACTAAAAAAGAAGCAGGATCAATTAACAGTGGAGAAAGAGAAACTGTGGGAAAACAGGGTGCATTTGGAGAAATCAATTTTCGTTGTCTGTGAACGAGTGTCGGAAGCTGTTGCGGACAAGGATGCAGAAGCAAAAGTGCAGCGCTTGGGACAGTAATTGCACAAATGGAGTGTGACAATAATATTTTGAATGCCCTGGTACATCCAGACACACCATCGACAAAATTAGCAAAGAGGAAAAGCACCATTGAGGACTTAGAAACGCAGGTAGAGGAAATGGGGCAAGAAGCGAAAAAAGTAATTAATGCGTCTACACAATTTTGGGGTAGTGTAGTCTAGGATGAGCAATTTGAGCAACTGATCACGCAGTTGCAAGAGGTTGAGGGGAAATTGGGAACATTGAAGATGTCGCTTAGAGCATTGCCACTAGTTGTTCATATCACAAAGCCAGTGAAGCTGAAGGAGTTATAATAGCGCATTGTAAAGGAAAGGGAGCATCAGTAGAGGCGCAACACATAGTTGGATGAGTTCTAAGACATTGGAGTGAAACTTTCAGTCAAGATAGTTTCTACGCTGTAGGTATTTCAGGAGGGAAAAAAGGATTTCACTTCCAAGATTCTAGAGCATCCATTAGAGCATGAGTTGATAGAAGTTGGGAGACTACTGATTAAATAAAATAACAGGTCAAGGAAATTACCCAACAATACGAGGACTTCAAGGTAAAGATAAGTGAATACACCATGTCTAGCTGACATGGCTCGAGGGAGAGCCATGCAATTGTGTTGGGGGCCTGTTGGCAGGAAGTTTTAGTGTGATTTAGTTGCATAGAATCACAGATGTTGCGGAAGCTCAAAGATGCCATGCAAGGTGGAAAACTACACACAAGTCAGATTTACAATATTTTATGTATTTTGGTCATATTTTGTACTTTTTGACTGCATTATGTGGATTGTGGTCATTATTTTGTAGATTTTGTTAAGAAGTAGTTAGGAAGTTGGTTAAGTGGACCACCAATTAAAGGCGCAAGCCTATAAGTAGATGTAGAAGTGAAAGTGTTACATATTCTTAGCTTTGGTGGACTTCTAAGAGCTTCTTCTTAGTTTTGAGAACACCAAATTTTTGGCTCTGTGTATGTGACTGAAGAACTATTTTGGAGAATCTATGTTTTGTTGTGAAGGTTAATATGAAATGACGGAGATTGAGCAAGAAAAAAAAATGCTCATGCAAATTGCACTCTTTTTGGATTTTCTCATGAGCCTATTTCTTGTAGCATAATCCCTTGCAAAACTTTACTGCATCCACATCCATCCCTTGATAATATTTCAGCTCGATCCAAGCCACGAGTGCAATCAAAATTAGCAGCCAGCTATAGGTAAATGACCGCTGCCCCACCTAGACTGCTAGTGCATCATCCGTCAACTGGTTCATTAAGAACATCAACCAATTCATCTGTACCCCTTGTGCACATTGCTTCGCACAGGAGATAACCCCTGAATTACACTGGTTGGCGTAGTTCATTATGACTATCTTATTATCCAAAAATTTTGTTGCAATGCAGACAACCTGATCATTTATGTTGTCAACGCGATACGCCCGTCCATCATGCAGCAAGTCATATTTCTTCTTCAGCTTTGTGGCCAAATTCTTGTCATTGTCTTTCCCCTTGAAATACTGTGAAGGGTTGGGCATGTCCTTGGGAAACCCTATGATTTCTTATATAATTGCCACAATGACTACGACTGGTCGGTCCAGCCACAAAATCCCTCCATGGAAGCATGCAAAGAGATGCTTCGTCCATGCATTCACTTCTATTAATCACCCAAAGTGCAACATGTTGATAAGACCCAACAACCCTGATCTCTCCAAACCGCGTGCCTAGTTCTGTGGAATGCGTAATATTGGGATGCTTCCTGCCACTTCCATGGGTACATAGGGACCCGTTATGATCTTAGTTGACGCGGGCATATTGTGATCATCATACTTCATTCACATCAACGAGGGCACGATTTCCATGGTGCATACCATGCCCTACGGTATCTTCGACATACTAACCAATTACTTTTGGTTCTTTGTGATCCTCTTGGGCTTTGCATCGAGCCGACAATGAGGCACATATCCAGGGATATCCACAGTAGACACCCTTGTACAGGATGATGATTCCACGGCCCCTGAAGTCGATGGACTCATCTGCACAGGTGCCTCCTCATGTGCCCACATAGACGTTCTAGTCTACTGCTTCTTCTGCACTAGGAAGATGGGCTAGTGTGCCACCCTCTTCTTTGGAATAGAGGATGAACCCACCGGCATGCTTTCAACTTCTTCTTCAATGGTGACTCCGACGACTGGTGAATCCCTCTTGCTTGAAATATCTACTATAACTGGCTCACTCAGCATGCCACACAAGTTCCCCCAAGTCCTCTACGAACACCTCAACCTTACGCTGCTCAACAACTCAAGGACTCAATGCAACATGACTACTCAATGCAACTCAACACACTGCAACAACTCTACAACTATGTTAACACTCAATCTTTCCAATG
This sequence comes from Pseudotsuga menziesii, assembly GCA_001517045.1. NCBI lineage: Eukaryota > Viridiplantae > Streptophyta > Pinopsida > Pinales > Pinaceae > Pseudotsuga > Pseudotsuga menziesii. The sequence continues at coordinate 172,612 of LPNX010290857.1, forward strand.
GTGAATTTTGACCGCATTCTGCTTCCTCTTATAACACCGAGTTGATCACACACCCATCATGACCAAATCATGTATTCATCACCTAAACCCGCTGTTGATCTTGTCATTCCAATGACCTGATATGTTATTAAGGTGCATCCCTTCAAAAACTGTCATCGGTTAACTGCTTTAACTATCTACATTTATTATTGATTTGACTATGTCGTAGCCCCGCAGCCATCACGACATGACTTCCTAACTATGATACTAACTCTGCTACCTACATAACCACTTTCTCCTGGTGCACCATCCTCCTAACTAGCATATCATGCAGAAACAAAAAGTTTTTTTTTCATTGCGCCGTGCCTCAAGCATCTCGCGGCTCTGGGCCCATCCTACAGGGCTTCACCCTACTACCATTCACTAGCTTTGGCATCATCGCTACATATAACTATTGCAGTTGTACTGCACTTCCTAAATTAATGGAATTAATGAGATATGAACCTTTCCAATGCATCTATAACTTACCTGGATGTTTAGCGAACTCGTTGTCATACATCAGGACCAAGTCTCCTTGTTGAAATTGTTTGTTCTTAATATATCGATCATGCCAATCTTTTTGTCGATCCTTCTCAACACGCTGATGAAAACCTGTGATAAAGAGGTCTTCCTCTAGCTATACCAACTGTGCTAAGCATTCTTCTAATGTTTCTTCCTCATCCATGCCTATCGCTACTGCTATGCACAAACTTGGAACAATGTAATCCATCGGCATGAATGCCTCTTGTCCATACACCAATTTGAACGGTGTATGTATTGTCAATATTTTGTAAGTGGTGTGATATTCCCACAAGAATATTGGAATATTCAAATTCCATTCATTACGGTTTGCGTTACATACCTTTGTGAGCGCATGCTCCAATGCTTTGTTGAACGCCTCCATTGTCCCATTTGCTTGTGGATGATACGAGCTACCCTTCTTATGTTGTATCTGAAGTTCTTCTGTCAAGGCGTTGATTGTGCAATTGATGAAGTGACTCCCCTCGTCATTCATCAATATCCTTGGACACCCAAACCAAGTAATAATATTATCAAATAGAAACCTCATCATTGTCGTAGTAGTGCAATCTACAACAGGTGCAGCCTCCACCCATCTTGTCAAATAGCATGTCGTTGTAATTATGTACCGCACACCATTTCTCTTCCTAGGTGGGTTGATTGGTCCCACAAATTCCACAACCCATTTATTAAATGGCTATAACATCATCTGAAGTACTAGAGGCATCTCATCCCTTCTTGATGACTTTCAAGTTCTTTGAAAGACATCACAATTTCATGCATAATCTGCCACATCATTATGGTGAGTCAGCCACCAAAGCCCTGCATGGAGCACCTTCCTGACTGTAGCGCGACCTCCATAGTGTCCTCTTATGATACCAACATGTGCCTCCACCAATATTTCCCCATTTTCATGTGGTAGGGCACATCACCTTAAGATCCCATCAGGTTTGAGATTATAAAGTTGTCCAGCGATCAACTAGAAATCCCTGGCCTTAACAACCAACTCCTTTTCCTGAGTTGTAGTAAGCTCCTCAAGTGTTATTCTCATCACCAAAAACTGAATTATTTGTATGTAATAGTCATCAACCATATCAACTCTAAATATTTGCGCATATGGAAACCCATCGTCAATGTTTGTTGGTTCTTCACCTGTCTCAATTCACGAAAAATGATTTGGGCCAACATTCAAGCGACACTGCTTCATAATTATCTCAAAATCAAACTCCTAAAAAAGAAGTAGTTAGCGACATATCTCCCCCCCAACACAGGATTATTGACCAGGTATTTCAAATTAGAATGGTATGTGAACATCTTGAAATGACCGCCCAATAGGTAATGGAGAAATTTTTGTAGCGCATATACCATCGCCAGACCTTCCCTTTCTGTGGTAGTATAAATTTTCTTCGTAGATGACACCTTCCAAATACAGAAAGCAATCGGGTGATCAAGATCTCCTTCCCTTGGCTGTAGTCAACACCACTCCCAGCGCAATTGATGATGCATCCACATGGACATGGAACTCCTCATTCCAATTTGGAAAAAATAGTATTGGTGTGGAAGCCACCTTAGCCTTGAGCGTCTCAAAACTGTCCTGACAATCTTGACTCCATACAAATACTGCATCCTTCTTTAACAACCTCTCCATAGGAGTTGTGATCATAGCATAACCACAGATGAACTTGCGATAGTATCTTGTGTGCCCCAGTGCCGCTCTAAGTTGTTTCACATTTGCAGGCGGTGACAAGCTCAAAATCAATGCAATATTTGTGGGATCAACCAACAGTCCTTTCTTACAAACAATGTATCCCAATAGCATCCCAAAAGGTGCGCATAAAATACACTTCTTCGATTTCAATGTGATTTGATGCTGTAAACAACGCTCCAGCATAAATCGCAGGTTCTCTAGATGGTCCCTGATCAATCTGTAAACTATCCAATCATCCATATAAACCACCAAAAACTTTTGAATAAAATCCTTGAATGCAACGACAACAATCCAGGAGAATATCACAAGTGCATTCTTCAGTCCAAAGGGCATCACTTTGTATTGAAAACAACCCCATTCAGTAACAAATGTTGTCTTCTGGTGATCCTCTTTCGTGATCTTGATTTGGTGATAGTCATAAATCCATCTGTGAATGAGTAAATTTCTTGTTCGCCCACTTCTTCTAATACCTCATCAGTGAATGGTGTCAGAAATGGATCATGCAAACATGCATCATTCAATTTTCTAAGGTTGACACAAATCCAAACCTCCCCTATCTTCTTGTCTTGCATGACCATGGGGATGATCCATTCCAATTCCTTAACCGACTCTATTATTCCAACATCCAGCATTCTGTCAAGCTCAGCATTAACCCTTTCCTTGTATCCTGAACTCAAGCGATACGGCCGCTGCTTTACTGGTTTTGCGTCGGGCTTCAATGGGATCTTCATCTCTCCCAGATCTCCCAATATTCCTTTCATCTCAGAGAACTTTGTAGGAAACAAATATTGGAATTCATGTAACATATCTATGATATTTTCCATGTTTTCTTCATCCCAGTAGTCCCCAACATTCGCAAACTTTGGGTTCTCCTCTGTCCTAATTTTTAATGGATGATTCATTGGATCCATCGGTACATAAAGTGATGCGACATCCAAAATCCCTTCTGTTTTCAGAATATTGTTGTTTCGTGGATCATCATCATCCTTGTTTCCTCCAATCACATTATAACATTCCATCATCGACTGCATCGGACATCTCTCATGCGATCCACTGGATACACAACTGGAACTACCTTCAGAACATCATTGCAAATGTGTTGTAGTGCATTATGAATCGTTGGATCGGTATCTACGAAACTGAAGGTGTGAGTAAGGAAAACCATCAACTCTTCCCAAGTAGTAATCTCTCTACGCAACTCAGTTAATACATACCATGATCGTTTCATCTCATCCAACATGTGAATAAACATATGGACCCATTCATCCTTTGGTTGCAATGCCCATAAGGTCTAACACTCGATTAGATGATCACCAAGGTTATTCCTCCCATTGTACCTTCCGACGTGGTACTCTTATGTATCACCAAAGTGAACAGTCATCAATATTCGACACTGTGACCATCTAGTGATTGAATTCTTATGGTTCTCCCACCGACATGTTGGAGTAGCCTTCATTTCTTCATCCAACACCAACAATCGATGTGGTTCTGACACCTTATCCTCAAATTCTAATAGAAATTTAGAAAACTGGGGAAGTCCTTCATATATTGGTAATTAAATAGTCTTGGTTGCAACTCGGCACAATGACTGAGTAATCATCCCACACTTCCTTAGTGATACGTCATGCATGCGATTCTGCTAGTTCTCTAAAGCATCATCACATGCGGAAGACACAGAGCTAGAGTTGCACCAACCAAGATCTCCATCAACAGTCAGATGGATGTAATCCTCTGAGATGTTATATGCGTGATCTCATCCTCTTACAACTTCATCCTTAACTGGTTCCACATATCTTCATCCTTCAGTTAGGTCCATCGGAGCGATGACCTTGATTTCGCGGTTTTCAAAAGTCATAACACGTTTCTTAAAATTGATCACTTCCAAAATATCATTGGCCCATACAATCCCCTACAGCGCGGGATAGGATCCTCCGCCATAAACAACTTCAATAACATCAAAATCAGCATAAGTCTTCATCCCTTCAACTTCGACTGCTAGGTGTGGAACCCATCCAATCGATTTTACTTTGTCCTGGTTATCCAGTTGCAGCTACACAGGAGACCAACTTAGTGGTGGAGTCCCCATATTTTGCCATGTCTATCTTGTTAGAATATTAACGTCTGAGCCTAGATCCAAGATGACTAAATCTATCTCGTAGTCCCCAATCTGAATATTCATGCACATCTCTTTTCCTGTCTTTTTCTTATGTCAAGAGTTCACCACAGACTCTTTCCATCCCTTGGCTGGTCGATGTAAAAGACTCTCAATATCAGCAAGAGCATCGGGATCCTTTGCCAGTGACAAGAAAATTTCAAATAATTTATGCAAGGTACCATTCTGTCATGATGGCCTTGGTACCGAAGTTGAATAAAAAATAGTTGGCATTTCATAAACAGACAACTTACCTGGATCTCTTCTAATCGCATTGCATGCTTCACAGAATGTCTCTTTCTTAGCATCAACATTGAATTGCACCTTATTATTTTTAGCCAGCTAGATTTGGGGAACTAGGATATCTTCTCCTGTTGTTGCACCTCCATCAACATCCTACATTCTGGGTTCTGTTGAGATCGTCACAATTGTCAGTTCTTGATTCTGTTTCAATGGCGGATTCATGGGTTGGTTCACATTTTGATTTGCGTTTTGGTTCTAATTTTGAATCTGATTTGGTTTTGATTTTGTAACTGCTTATGGTTATGGTTCTACAACTGCGGAACGTTCCCTTCCTGCCACTTTGCGATCATCTGTGGATAGTTCTTAATATTGTGGTCAACAATGATACAATAAGTGCATTGTGCTTGCAATTGTAGGAAATCTCTTTTATAATGTCCTAGCACTCCGCAATTATAACATTTCATTGTTCCGCCACCTCGTCCTCCTCCTCTATTAAAGCCTCCACCTCGTCCTCCTCAGAATCCTCCGCATAATCTTCCTTGGTGTTGATACTGTGGTTGATTAAATTGCTGCTATGGGGGATTTGGCTGCTACTGAACATACTACTATGATTGAACATACTGTGGCTACTGCAGAGCCATCTGCATCTGATTGTACTACGGTTGTGGCACAAACTCCAGTTGCGGCTGTGACACAAACTGCATCTGTGGTTGTGGTGTAAACTACATCTACGGTTGTGGTTGCGATTGTTGTACTGCTCGATGGTCCTCTCCCTTTACATAGTACATGTCCATTGTTATGTCTTGGAATAGATCATATGTGCGACAATCCTTATCTTCATGTCCAATAAACCAACAAAATGTGCAATATAAATTCATTGGCTTCATGACCATCTTTTTCATATATCCACAATCTTCATGACGATGCCCATAAACTTGACATATATGGAACCATGGCATACCGCCGCAACTCAATGGGTTTGGAGCTCTCGACAATAGGTAGTTACGAAAATCTGAGAAATTATCCTTAAGATGTCCATATGCACGACATCGATTACACCACACTTCCTCGTGATGTTCTTTTCCTTTCTTGGTATCTTGCAATTGGAGGGTCAGATTCGCCAGCTTTGTTTGAATCTGGTTCATACCGACTGCATTCTCACCAATAGGTGAAGTTTCTAACTTCATTGCAATCTCCAAAGCATTGCTCTGTGTTGCATCAATGGTAGTCTGATATGAGATAGTAATGCCGCGATGAACCATTCCTTATACTGAATATCACTCATCTAAATGATGACTACTACCATGAGCATCTTAAAATTTTGATCAAAATCTCAAACAGTTTCATTTGGATACTACTTAATCTCCTTCAGTTCTGTGATATATTATGCCTCAAATTTCAGTTTTTTGAATTCTTCAATCATTCCTTTCCTAACTTCAGCCAATGTTTTTTCTATAGTTCCTATAGGAACTTGTACAAATTTCATGAACCAATCAAGTGCGCAACCTTGAAGGGTCATCACCAACTGACCTTTCTTGACCTCATCATCCATAGTTTCTTTGATATTCCACACTGCTTCACACAAGAACCAGTATTTCTCAAGATCCTCAGTCCCGTTTCCATGGAATAGGGGTAACTTTGCATCATCGCCCACCATCCTTGGCCTTCTTCCTACAATTGTTGATCCGCTACTATTAGAGTGTTGTTGACATGTCGGACAAGGAGGTGTCGAACTTGTGTTTCTTCCTGAGTGTGGCACAATGCAAAGAGGTATAGGTATGTTGTTTCTATGGGTCAGCCTTTTCTTGGGCTCGAGTGTAGCCTGGTCATCTCCTTCGTCATTGTAGTTTCACTTTGTTCTATGTGGTCTTCCTTCGTGGCCTTGCATCTTGGTTGCAGCAGGACTCTCTCTTGTCCTCTGTCTCTTCTCTTACTGAAACCTTGCTCCTCCTCTCGTAAGACCACTTCCTTCCTGGGCTTCCCTCATAGTCTCGTCGTAACTTCCCTCCATCTACCTGGTATCATTATATCCAACCCTTGTCTTTGTGATACTTGTGGCCTCTGCGCATCAAATTTCTACCCAGCAAAGTTCATCTTCAATATGCCTTTTTCACAGATGATCATCTTAATAGAAAATTGCAAAGATAACAGGAACCTACCTCTTGGTCCATTGAATAACTCCCTTTCTACTCCGCTATAGGATTTAACTGTGTCGACTGTGAACTCAGTGATATAACCCTCCAATATACTGTCAAGACAGACTTCAACAACCCTTGATGCCTGGTTTTCTACTTCCTGCAATTGCTAGATCCGTTCTAAAGTCCATCTAGTTGGTTCGCCTCCTTGGAAATTTGCCTTTCGATATGTCAATCGTGTCAACCACTCATACAAGATGATAGAAAATTCATAGAAAAAGTGCTTGTGTGGACCGTTGTGCATATACTCTGCCAACCACTTATTTGTCATCACTTTAGGGTTCTGATTCTCTTTTTCAACAAACTCTTGTATCTTTTGGTTTCTTTGGATGCCACAACATGTCCTCCCTCCTATTCACATAAGGGTCTCGACAATGAAACCATTTGTTGACACAAAACTAGTCGATAAGGGTTTTCTCTCTGTCAACACCCAAACCACCGTGATATCCCTGAGCACCAGCCCAGACAAGTTTTACCCCGTTCGAAAACACCTACAGAGAAGATGAAGTCTCACCCGAGATGTTCAAGGGAGAGATAACATAACCAAGTTTCTACAATATGAAGGAGAACCATGTGTCTACTTATCAACTTAGCACAACATTATTCAACAGATCTAATCATTCAGATTATGCATTAACAGAATCATGACATAATTCAATAGATCACATTAACATAACTGAATCACAACAAAACATCGATGCGTAACCAGATATAGTAGTATATCATCACTCACGGCAGAGAAACATGACATTATTTATAGTTATGCATCACAGATACACATCACATTCACATTTGGATAGCAGAAAACAAGAAAACGAGAAGACAAAAAAAGACACAATGGTTCTTCTTAATCTCCATCATGTCATATTAACCTTTGCAACAAAACATGAATTCTCCAAAACAATTCTTCAGTCACATACACAGAGCCAAAAAGTTGTCGTTCTCAAAACCGAGAAGAAGCTCTCAGAATTCCACCAAAGCTAATAAGATCTAACACTTACACTTATACATCTACTTATAGGCTTGTGCATTTACATTGGTGGTCCAGTTAACCAACTTCCTAACTAATTCTTAACAGAATCTACAAAAGAATGACCAAAATCCACATAATGCGGTCCAAAACTACAAAATATGACCAAAATACATAAAATATTGTAAATCTGACTTGCACGTCGTTTTCCACCTTGATTGACATCTTTGACCTTGTGTAGCATCCATGATGTTGCACAGTTAACTTACCCCAAAAATGCCTACCAACACCAACCATACCCTTATCCCTACTACTCGGTTCCTTGGTAAAAGAGAGTGATCTCCCTAACTGATGTGCTTGATGCACTGTAGCAACAAATGGTCGAAATTCTTTTGTAGGGGTGGTGTTAGGTATCCCTAGGGGACTTCCAAGATTCTAGAGGGTACGTCTAAGATCAAATCCTTCTATAAATTATGTCTAATGAGGTACTCATTGCCAAATACCAATAGAGGTGTACAAGATACCCAACCAAGTGAACCCACTTGTATTCCATGTGTGTATGCTTCTCGGCCACAATTTACCCATTGAATGGGAGATCTTTTTGTTTAAAGATGCTGGAACATGTTAATAACATTAGACAAAATTCTAAAATTTGGGCATGTGTCGGCATAAAAAAGAGTTCTTATACCACTTGTAGTGTATCTATGTAGTAGAAACAATGAATTAAGAGCACTACCATAAGAAAAATAAACTAAAAAATAAAACCAGAAGATCAAGAGTATAAGATTTGAAAATTATTACCCCTTATATCAGCAAATCCAAAAAGAGTTGCAATGTGCATGAGCCTCTTTCAGGGGGCAACCTCCAAATTGGCATATCTCTAATAAAATTAGAATGCTTAGCTTTCTATGTTTATAAAAATGTTTCACACTACACAAACCCTAACCACTCATGGTCTCATCATTAATGAGTACCAACTACCTAGTGGGTGTTAGTTAATAAATATGATCATTTTACATTAAATAACCACACACCTATTACTTAGTGGGCCTTTGTAAAAAACAATGGCATCATACATCAATTAAACGAATCCTAAGTAGGGAGATTAAGGTAGAACCCTCACAAATGGCTTAGGGAGACATCCAATATGCTACATAAAGCATCTAGAAATACCACTCTCCTTTTAAGGATGAAGTGCTTGGGTGGTGGGTCCTTCATAACAAATTAGCAAGGAAAAATCAACTACACTTAACTAGGCTTATAAATGGATATTGTTGTATGGTCTCTATTAAACTTAAAATTGTGAAGCATGTAATGTGTAATTGTAGAGTTGGAAGAACATTTTGGTCCTATATTGTTGTTGAATATGCTGTTGGAGTGGCATTTGGGGACAAGTGGATGATTCAAAGGAATATAATGAGTAGGCCTAATGATTACGAAGTTGTCTCCTCCTAGGAGATCATAGATTAAAATTCAGACAAAGACAAATTATATACACCTCTGTAAACTTTAATAATCGACCCCAACCCTAACAGATTCAACATTTTGGAGAAGATCTGAATATCCAATCCAAACTTTAAGAAGTGAATAATGTTAGGTAAAATTATCTAAAGTGAGATCATTCACATACATGAACATGAAGGTGAACTTTAAGAAGTGAATAATGTTAGGTAGAATTCTCTAAGGTGAGATCATTCACATACATGAACATGAAGGTGAACCTTAATAAGTGAATAATGTTAGGTAGAATTCTCTAAGGTGAGATCATTCACATACATTAACATGAAGGTGAAGAGAAAAAAAGAAAACCCCAAAACAACATATCTAATAATAATTTTTCGTGTTGTTGCGGTAATTGGGTATGAGGAAGGATGGAATCCCGCAATCGCAAAGGAGCCTGGAATGGAAAATAATCAATGGAGGGTGTAAATTTCACATTTCTCAAACCTCTCTAGCTCAGTCCAAGATTAATGTGAATCCTCCAGAATCTGGTTCTCACAAGGGAACTGATGATCTAGTTAAGTCAAGTCCAAGCCATATCTAGGGTTTCAAGGGGAAGTCGATTTTATTTGTAAGAGTTTAGACTTTCAATCCCTTGCCGGAGCCATTTGGGTGGGTGATTCTATGAAGCCTATGAGATTTCTACAGGAAAAAAAGGCCAGGAAAGCAGTGAAGGAGAAGAAATCGTCGGTTATATAATACTTGGAGATGATATCAGAGTTGGGAATGCAATGAAATACATGCGGAAGGTTCTGATAGGTTCATAGGGGAAATATAGGGTTATATTTCGTAAATGTCTGGTTGCAATGTTCTTGGGCTCCGATCAATATTTTCCTTGTATTGACTTCTCTTTCGAACAGAGTAAACAATATGGAGAAAAATTCTAATTCAAAAGAAGAGTGATCTATGTGGAGAATATGGACAAGGCTAGTTGTTTCCTTTAGAATTTCCGGATGCAAGAGAACCAAATTCTTATTGGTGTGGATTTTTCCTCCATCATATTGGTTCGATTAGCTACTTCACATGATAAGTGCTTTAATGCCTCTCCAGTTATTTTGGAACAGTTGATAAATTTGGTTATTGATTCGGGTGAGAAGGCTAATTGGCCTTCCTTAGTCTATTTGTTTAAAGTTTATCGGGAGGGTCAAAAGGCTGGTCTAGAGCTAGATGATATGTTGATGGGGGAGGAGAACTGAGTCCTTAAAAATTCATCAAATAGTAGTGTTGGAAGCTGAGATGTATCTATAAGTCAGTTGGGCTTAGATTTAGTAGTGGATTATATTTGCAGTTTAGGAGATATTGTTTAAGACCTAACCCTAATACTACTAAAAAGGGAGGGGTTGTTTCTTCTAGGAGGTTGGGCATAGATTTCATTTTAAAGACATGCACCTCAACTGTAGGTAGTAAACATTTTTTAAGCATGCGCTGGACAAAGCCCTAGAAGCAATTCAACAAGGGAAACAAAAATCCTTGGAGGGGATCCTTGGAGTGGGAAAAACCCTTGGATGGGTCTCTAGATGATTGTGATAACCATCAATATCCGAGGTCTAGGAAGTCCCTCAAAATGACTTTCCATTGCAAGGTTGGTCAAACTTCTCAAACCAAATGTTCTTTTATTACCTAAACTAGGGAAGAAGGTCTAAAGATCTCTCTGGATCTAAGGAGATTATTAAAAACATAGGGATTTTTTTTTCTTGATACAGATGGAAATTATGGGGCCTGATTGACAGGTTGGGATAAGTCCCTCCTTACTCAATTCTTCTAGTGCTGACTCAAGTATCATTACCAAGCTCCAGTCCGAAGATTTGGGTCAAACACATTCAGTGATTAACTGCTATGGGCCATATCAAGACATATAGGCATACTAGGATTCATTTTTTAATCTTCCATATTTTAAGGATGAGAAGTTTATTATTGGAGGTTACTTCAATTTTACAGTGTCCAGATAAGTAGACTAGGGTTCAAATGTTATATTGGATAGGTCTACTTCTCAATTCAAATGCAGGCTAGAATAGTCAGGTTTTGTAAATGTAAAGCCACTCAAGAGGAATCCTACCTGGATAAATTGCATTGGGGGGGGATGGTTAAGCTAGGAGCCTTAACAGATTTTTGGTTTCGATGGTTGTTTTCGTTGAAGCAAAGAGGATCATATCCTGGATTGAATCATGACGTATTTTTTTTCATAGTCTTCATATTGATATACAAAATGACAAACCTACTAGCCCTTTCAAGTTCAACTAGATGCGATAGGAATATTGAGTGAGGAGAGGCTGAAGGATATGGAAAGTAGAAAACAAATATTATTGGCCTAGCGAGAAGGAGAATGGTGTATGAAAATTCATGCAATCTGAATCAAGAAAGGTGATGAAAACACTAAATATTTCCATAATTTTGTAAATCACCGAAGAAAGAAAAATTTGATTTGGGACTGAGGCACACATACGGTATTATAGATAATAAATTCTCAAAGATCACAAAGTTGGGGACCTCATATTTCCATAATATATTCAAGGAACCCATCTAAGCAAATATAACTAAATTCTCAAGGATTTTAACCTTTTCTACTGGGTTTTGTTTCAATAGAAAACAATCAGATGCTTATGGAAGAAGTCTCAAAGGAAGTATTACAAGTTGTTCTTGCCTCTTTCAGAAAAGGCGAAAGTCTGTGACTGGATGGGTGGAAAGTGGAATTTTTTATATGGCTCTATGAATTATTAGAGGATCTATTTAGGGTATTATAAGAGGTCAGGAATTCTGGAAAGATTTCAAGTTCTTTGAATGCTAATTTTCTAACTTAGATTCTGAAAAAGAGCAAGCCTGAATTCTTTGACAAATTTTGGCCTATTTCTGTATGTAACCACTAGTACAAGATTATTTCTAACTTCTACCTATCAGAATTAAAAATATATCTGAATCTGATGTGATTTCTTAGGGACGATTTATTTCTAGATATGATTTTTCAGGAAGGAAACCCTTGCTACACAAGAAGGTATCCATTCCACAAAGACTAAAAACATTCTAGTTGCAGTTCTAAAACTAGATTTGTTAAAGGATTATGATATGACAGGTTGGTTATATTTAAGGAAAGATTCTAACGGCCCGACCATTCTTCCCACCGGCAATTGTCGCATCGTCCCTCCGACGACTGGCCCATCATTCCTCCATGCCATTGGCCCCCCATTCTCCCACTGTCGTTGTCACCCCGTTCACCACCCACTTTGTCATCATTACACCCTTCGTTGTCTACCTCCATCTGTCATCGTCTTCGTCCCTTCCCATGCAATTAATTCTGATAGCCACCTGTGTCCCTCCTCTCCCTAGACGATCCCAATTCAAACAATCATCTCGCCCGACGAACTACTCCACCTCTTCTGTGTTCTGTTGATTGAGTCATGTCTTCTTCTCGATGCCTTGTCTCCGCACTCAATTCGTAGTACCATCAAGCAGTCTATGTGCTCAAGTAAGTTCCATCGTGCATTAATCCTTAACAGGATGATTCTATGTGAATGTGATGTTTCTTCTTCCACTACCGCAAATTGTTTCAACCACAATTTAGACATTCTGCACAGACACTTGGGGAATTTTTTCAATATGTTTCCATCAAAAACCAAACAAAAAGGGTGGAATGTGTGCCCACATGACACTACAATGATATCCAATGTTTGTCTTTCAAAGGCCAAGCTGCATACAATGATATCCAATGTTTGTCTTTCAAAGGCCAGGATGCATACAGGGAAACAATAAAAATTTATAACTATAATATCATCATAGGCTTACATCACTCTGTGCAACCACTATAGGATGAGAGACTCGTTGAGGAATCATGGAATAGTTATCCCTCTTTATCCTTTTAGAAACCCTAAGAGTTCTCAATTTCAGCTTATATTTCTCTTGAATTTCTAATGCACTTTTCAATTCGGCAATGCCTATATTTACTCCAATGTCTTAGATTGAGAACTGGAGAAAAGGATCCTCACACCCAAACAACCAAAATATCAATTATGTCAATTATATTCAAATAACTAAAATGCTAAAGCTTATATCAACTATGAAATATGAAATTACTCAATGTTAATCCTGATATATTGTTTGTGCACCAATCTCTAAATAGGAATGATCGGTATTATCTAAGCATAGAATTTAAAGGACCAACTTTTCCTTCAAGAGAATGTAACAGCTCTCTGGATTGTTTAGAAAAAAATTCACTTTATAGCAGAAATGAAATGAATCAAGATGAGAATGACTTCCATGCTTTGATCCAATCCTCTATCATGGAGCCAATTTCACCAAAGGTAGGATCCATATTCTTGAGGTTCTCCTTGACTTGACTACCAATTTCCATGAAGCAATCTTCAACAGTGAGGGAAGAACAAGGCATAAGAACTATTTGGAGAAATGGCATAATCTCTTCAAGCCACTGAACACCCTTTGAATCTCCCTCAAGACTAACCATAGGCTCCCCAAGATCCTTTCTCCACACATAAGGAAACCCTATTTTGATCCCATACTTAAAGTCATCACATATAATCTTGCAGCAGAAACCACACCAAATGTCTCTTCTAGAGAATTGTGTCGAGACAACACAATCTTGCCAGATCTAGAACTAGAAAACCTAGAGAACATTGCAGGGCCAATGATTTATCTATTGAACGCAATGTTAATGCCACTCATGGGAAACATGGCTCCATTGGGAACAGTCATGACTGCATCCACATATTGAGTGTTCCTTTCTTCGGGCTTCTGGATCTGTGTGGGTGCATCATAATCAAGCAAATTCAACAATGACCCACATGAAATACCACATGGGACCCCCTACCTAAGACTAAATGGGTACCCCCTCACAAAATATGTCCCTGGTTTATAAGGGTCATATAATGTATTGAAGAAGAATGGGGTTGATGGGGTTTTGAGATTCACTAGGTGATGGTGTAAGGCATTACCCAAATTCCCACTTAGATCCTTAGCAGGAAGGCAGTTTTCATCCAATGAAAACATGTATTTTTTCTTAGAAACAAGGTACCTAAATGACCTGCAAATATGACCTCTAAAAAAGATGTTGTAAACATCTACCATCGTTTGAGTAAAGTAAACTATCAACTCCATAAAAAATATGAGATGAGTGTCAATCTTTGGTACCAAAAACATAAAGATAATTTTTTCTTATATCAAAACATCAATGGTGCAGATGTCCCTTTCATAATTGGAATCCAAACGAAATGGATGTTGGAGACAATGGTCAAGTTTTCTCATAACAGCTTAATAACCATGGATTCAACACTCAGTACAAATAAATATGGGGTATGTGTGTTTTTCGTGGTTTTTTTAATATGATCATCCAATATGTAGTCATTCAATTTCTTTAATAAAGAAAGTTTTCACTTCATGTGTTCTTTGAGTATGGTCAAAGTACCAGGTTTGCACATTAGTTTCATTTGGTGGACAACAAAGTGGGGCATTGGTTGCATGGTTTGTTGCATCACGAAATACAATTGAATATTGCAGTTTGATTGAAGTAGCTTATGAATAAGTGTTACCAACTCTGTTCTGATTAAAAACCCAATTCCTTCATGGTAGATGATGCGTTGGCTGAGATAGTTGCATTGAGGTATCTTCATTATCGTTACTATGCATTTCAAATTTTCTTTATTACGAAAACATCATACTTCAACACATTGAACATGGCAGGAGGATCAGAGAGTGCGAAGTTATATTCATTAGAGAAAATTTGAACTCAAAATGAGCCTTTCAACCCTAATTCAAATTCCATGTCATCATGTGTTAGCCAATGAAATTGCTTTAAATTTGAAATACCATATAGGTCTTAAACAATTTTTTAATATAAATTTTGGGATAGGTATCATAAAAAAAACTACTTTTTTGTTCGTATTTTCGACATATCTCCTTGTGTTTTTACTCAAATTTCGATTGGGTGAGCTTGTTGAATGCGGAATTAAATTTTGCATCCAACGAGTACCCAGTCTACATACTTTTGATAGACCCCGCTACCCCAAAAACAATAAATACCTGAAAAACATGATGATGACATGAATTAAATTCCACATCCAACGAGTACCCACTCTGCATACTTTTGACGGATCCCGCTACCCCAAAAAAAAGAAATACCTAAAAAAGTGTGATGATGACATCATCATCATGTTTTTTAGGTATTTCTTTTTTTTTGGGTAGTGGGGTCCGTCAAAATTATAAAGAGTGGGTACTCGTTGGATGTGGAATTTAATTATGCATCCAACGAGCTCTCCCGATCGAAATTTGAGTAAAAACACAGGGAGATATGTTGAAAATACAAACAAAAAAAGTAGTTTTTTTCTTTTCTTCCTCAAAAATTAATAAATATTATTTTATTATTTTCCTTAGGAGGCCCATTTTGAGTTGAAATTTTTTCTAATGGTGAGTTTGACATGTAAGAATGGAATGCTTAAAAAATCTGAATCATTTAGCCACTATTCCAATGATGATGTGGTCGATGTAATACAAGTATTTTTCAATGAATTTGTTGACAAGGGGAACTTATTGGACTATTTCCACAAGAATTGGGTTGTCGATGGTAAGTTTCGCAAGTGCACATACTATTGCTTGTCTTTTTGCTTTAGTGTTTCATAATTATCATATATTTCCACTGACTTGGTTTTTTACTTTCGGGGATGAGGGTTAAAGGATGACGTGATTTCTCGCATGAAAATTAAGAGACCAATAATGTTGTAGAATTGTACCATTGTTACCTAAAGACCAACTTTCTCTCTAATCAACAGAAGAAATGTGCTTGTCAAATGGATTGGTTCACTAGTACAAAATGAGAAATTAATGACTAAAAAATGGCTAAAATCAGGCTATAAATGATTGTTTTTGAGTCGATGACTAATAGTAGCTAATTTTCACTATCTTATAGCTAGTCATATTTCACTAGTCATTAATAGCTTGACTTAGTAGTCATTGATTTAGTAATTGATATTCAATGATTTAGTCATTGATTTAGTCACTGATTTAGTCACTGATTGCAACAATTAATGACCAAATATATGACTAAATAAACTACTAGATGTTAACATATTAATGACTAAACTAAATACAACTAAGATACGGGAAATTAGCTACTAATAGTTGTATATATGTGAATTTAGTCATTTTTGTAGTCACAAATTTATGATAGGGCACGGAGGAATCGAACCACCAACCTCCTACCTATAATTAGGAAGGCTCTCTACCACTGAGCTAGCGCCCTTTAAGAAGTTTTTATTGCTTGACAATGATGATATTCAAACAAATTTATGATAGATAAAAATATACATACTACATAATTATTACTATTACAACTTACCAGTAACTAGTATTTATGATAAACTAATTCCTGAGAGATATGTACAATTTTCCCTGTAACTAAAATTAGCATAAGAAAAAATGTAATGCTTTTCATTGTATTGTGTAAATTATTGAAACAATGAAATAAAGATAAACGTGTATTTTAGCTTATTGAAATAATGAAATAAAGATAAGCATGTGCTTTAAACATTTTAAGGAACTCTCGTAAACTTATATATAATTAAAAATATAACAATCACATAAATAAAATACAGATAAAAAGAGAGAGTTTTTTATTTTACAACTATAACATAGTACTATATTAAAAATACAAAAAAATGAATATAAATTATACATATAATACCATGAAATGTAGTTTTATCATTCAATGTCATTAAAACATTTTACATAAATAAGATTATGCATAGGAATTCCAATGGAATATACAAAATAGAAAAAAATTATAGGTTGTCCATCAAATGGATCATCATCATCAAAATACATCTTAAATGCATTTTAAAGTGTTTGATGAATATCCTAAAGTTGGATCTATGTACATTGAATGTTCTACATATTACAACATTGATGTGTCAAAAGAGAAGATATTGAGGAAACCTTCTACGAAGGGGAGGTGAATCTAAATATCCATGCAAGGGAGCTGAGAGAAAATGATGATTAGTAGGTATTTGATGTTCTACTAGAGTTGGAAAAGGATGATAATGCAGCAATCATCTATTGTGGATCCAAGTATGTAGAGTCTTTGGAGGACATACCCATGAGGACAATAGTTTAATGAACACTTTTCTTGTTTACGAACGTGTGGATTAGGGGAAGGAAGAAGCAACCCCATTGAGGCTATAAGTAAAAGGAGAACAACATTAAGATTGCTATAGATTTTAAAGAAATTTTTGAAGGAGAGGGAAATGATGTAAGTGTGGTAAAAGAGGAATAGGTTATAGCCCATAGGGAGGTTGTAGAAGATAATAATAAAAAAGGTTAATATAATAACAACCATTTATAGAAATTGCTCCGTCAGGATCCCTTCCTGTAACTCCATTAGATGCGTAGTTAGATGGATTACTAATAGTCATCAGGGCCAATAAATATCTTCAACTATATACATCCCCTAAGTAATTAAATGATTGCTTTCAACTTATATACTTCTATAATAACCCTACTTTTGAGGTAAATTCCAGCAACAATACAAGGGAATGAACCTTCAATTAAACCCAATAAAACTAGGACATTGCAACAAGAAACACTAAAACAAGGGGATGAACCTTCAATTACCCCAAATAAAACTTGGACATTGCAACAGGAAACACTAAATAACAGCAAATGCTTTTTATGTACTCCATAAAGAACCCCATCAAACAAATTTTTTCTGTAGAATTTACCTCAGCTTCAAAAAGATATCCATCAAGTACAAAAACCCATCATTGTCATCATCTTACTCATATTTAAACTTATCTATGTCAACCTAATTCTTTTCTTCCTCATCATCCTTGTCACATTCAGAAAGGCTTTCCCAAGGATCTTCCTGAAATTTTTAACAAAGTAAGAAAGTTAATAAAAATACTACAAATACTCTTACCAAAGAGTTTTAGTGATGAGTACCTCTTCCCATTCTTCATCACTATCATTCTCATAGTCCAAAGAAGAGTCCTTCCTGAAAGGATTTCGAAGCCCAATGCCATCACTCCATCAAAAACAAAGAGTCGGAAACAAAACTTTCCCTCTTGTCTACTGCAAGTCTATAAATTGGTAAGTTGTTTAAAGCAAAATTAAATATTAGCAAAAGAAAATCCCATTCCAAGTCAAGGCATTCAAATTTCAAACATATACTTATTTTGCTAAGGAACTTCATATCAACAAACACACAGAAGCACAAGATATGAAGATGCCAATAATTGGTACCTAAAGACAACAAAATGACCATAATTTTACTCACTTGGGAAAGCCAGAATATCTTTAAGAATTCTATGTCAGATAAGCTCCACTGAAAAGTATGACCCTCGTCAAAAGATAAGTTATGTTTGAGTATCTCAAACATGACCCAGTCTGATGAAAAGGTTAGCTGAGGCAACAAGAAAGTATTCCTTCCATAAAGACCAAATTCTGGAGTAACTAAAATCTCCTCATCTTCGCATTCCTCCTATTAAAAATACACAGCTCATACCATGAATTGCCATTTTTAGTGGATATAAACTATAACTGATAAATAACATGTGAAAAGGGATGTATCAAATATCAATAAAACATATAATAAGTTTAACTCATCAATGCATCCTTTATTATAGCAAAAAACCAGGAAAAACGTATTTATAAATGCTTCAAAAATGATATTTTCCTCAGGATTATGTTTATGATACATGAATTTTACTTGCAATTACATTTCTCACAATTGCAGCTCTTCATTTTAAACAAGGAAAAAAGGAATACAATCCACTGTCTCCATTGGACTCCTCCATTCGATGAATTGTTAACCTGTCCATCCATGCTAGCTCATCCACATTATGTTATGTTGTGTGTCCACAATGAAAGTGTACATGCCAAGGGAGCATGACAGTATCTTAGCACAACCGAATATTGGAACAATGCACCCATGTCACTACACTGCATCTATGCAAGTAAAATATTAAAACATCTGCAATACATATCTAAGTCACCACTTTGATTGGCTCTTTAAGTATTCTATGTCAGATAAGCTCCACTGAAAAGTATGACCCTCGTCAAAAGATAAGTTATGTTTGAGTATCTCAAACCTGACCCAGTCTACTGAAAAGGTTAGCTGAGGCAACAAGAAATTATTCCTTCCATAAAGACCAAATTCTGGAGTAACAGAAATCTCCTCATCTTCACATTCCTCCTATTAAAAATACACAGCTCATACCATGAATTGCCATTTTTAGTGGATATAAACTATAATTAAAATCTACTCATTCTTTGAATCTGCCAAATATTTCCTTGACTTTCCAGAATATCAATCATAGGTGTAGCTTGATTAACACAACTTAATGATCTTACCCTACAGATGTCATACCTTCATAAGATGTTCAAGCTTCCCAGACTGTTGACTGAAGCAATAGATATTTCTGCAATAAAAACCCAGTACTAAAAATCAATTTTGTCCTGCCTCAAAAGATAAGGAGAGAACATGATTATCAATTATGAGGCAGAATAAACAATTAAATAATGCATAAAGAGGACATTAGAGAGGTGCAACAATGGTCTAACAAGGAAAAATAACAAATACTGAGGTCTTAAGACAATGACAAATATGGAAATTGTACACTACAAGGATGCATAACAAGAATACTCTGTAAATAAGGGTTAGATATTTTGGGTATAAGACAAAAAATTGAATGTTTAAAATACATTAAACAAAAAAAAACTTTGAGATCAGAAATATGAAAATTACACATACATCAAATCTAAAAACAAAACAAATGATAAGGTTATTTTTTCTGGCATTTTAGAGGTCACTTTTAAGAAGAGTTTAGTATAGTAAGTCAAACAATAAAAGTTCCTAGTTCCAAGATACAACAAGAACATTCTAGATACATTTTCTCTCATACAACAAGCATAGATATTTTATTAGCATTTAATGTTATAGTGGTTTCCACAGAACACCTTATGATATGAACCCAAATTTGAAATGATCTATTTATGGATTGCTATCTTCCAAATTCCCTGCAGAAATATTGCCAAAGGAGATCAGCATTTCAGGGATCCTCAAAATGCTGTCTAGAGACAACGCTTCTGTCACCAACTGATGAAATAATATGAAGATAGTTTATCCACAGTGATCTATTCAACAAATATCCTTATCCAATCATCAAACCAGTAGATTTATGACAGCCCTTATCACAAGAAATATCTTCACATACCATATCTTCGTCAAAGAATAATCAACCACACAAATAGAGAAAAAATACCACGAGTACAACAAATTGTTTAAAGACGCCCTTAGGCAAAGAATGGATGAATTCACTTGAATGAGTTCTGTGGAAATGATGAGTGTGTCTCCGTATTTTAAATATTAGGGCTATGGCACCAACCTCAAGAGGGTGACTAGGCTGACATAGCCAACTATAGAGAATACACTAAATGGGTAAGTTAAGTTACCTATATGAAGCTCCATAAAGATATAATTAGTACAATGGATCAATACATGACCTAAAGTGAAGAGTACCACATTATCTCAACAAAGCCCATGATCTGAGTAGTAAACCACGGAGAGAATACATTACAATACATCATGTTTCCCCACTTAATGCATCTTGCTTATACTGATTCGTGTTTGTACACTGGTGAAGGTGGGATCCAGAAAATACGTGTGAATATATCAGCAAACAGATCTATGGAAGGACCAAATACTGACACAAATTGTCCATGAGCACGGAGATAACCAACATAATGCATCCTAATCTCAATGTGTTTGGAATTTTGATGATTCACTTGTACTCTAATTATCAAAAAACAAGATGGAAGTGTATGAATGTGGATAATGTTAGTCTAGTGTTCTCATTTATAGTTGTACAGCCTGTCATTATAATAAGGCATTTGTAAACACAATGAGTCATAAGTAAGCTATTGGGCTTCTTATTCTTCAACAACTCACTAAGTCATAAAGTGAGTTGATCCCACATGCATCCTGAGATTTGTTCTCCTGTCCCTCTATTTTATGTAATAGAGGTGGAGGAGGATCAAATGGATGAGTGAGTAGTGTATGCATGTGTGGAGAGCTCAAGTGTTGTAAGTTGGAGAGTTTACCAGAAGAATAGAAGGCCTATTTNAGTTGTATAGCATGTCATTATAATGAGGAATTTGTAAACACAATGAGTCATAATTAGACTATTGGGCTTCTTATTCTTCAATAACTCACTAAGTCATAAAGTGAGTTGATCCCACATAAATCCTAAGATTTTTTCTCCTGTCCCTCTACCTTATGTAATAGAGGTGGAGGAGGATCAAATGGATGAGTTAGTGTATGCATGTGTGGAGAGCTCAAGTGTTGTAAGTTGGAGAGTTTACCAGAAGAATAGAAGGCCTATTTCCATGGATGTCTCCCCACCTTGGGATTTTACCATGTAAATCTTGTCTCCTCTTTCTTGTCTCTTTTGTTTCTTATATCTTACTGTTTTGATGCTTTTAGACAAGTTAGATAGTGTTCATATTTTATTGCATATCTTCCTGAACTTACACGGTATCAGCTGGTTACCAAATTCTAACTATTTGGAAGAATTTTTTAATGAATTTCCTTCACCAACACCATTTCAGTTAGGAGTCAAATTAACAATTGATTGTGAATCTCCTCTTGTTGATGCCACACTCTTTTTCCACTGAAAATAGCTATAGCTACAACTTCTCGTACTTGAGCCTGAAGTGGAACTCTTCTCTCCTGGACCCCGAAACCAATCTCTTCAATGCTCAGCATGTTTATATCCTGCTCAAAAAACGTTGGAAATAAGTTTATGAAGGAACTGCCTTCCTAGTGCTGAATCTGATTGCATTATACCAATGCTAACTTACTCTATTTGAAACTAATTTTTTGGTTTTGGGGTACAGAAGTTTGTCACTACAAAATGGATTTTTGGTCACTGCGTCCCTTCCACCTTTAGGTTGAGGAAGTGAATACTGCAGACAAAAAAATTACATAACTATTGTCATTAAGCAAGTGAAACAAATATGGCATTTTTTTGAATTATTAAAACCAGGGAATCCATTGGCAAAGATGTTGGAGACAGGAAAGGGTGTGGGAAAGGAGAGAAGCACAGAACAAATCCTGAGGTGATGATAGATTTCTATTTAACTGCTCCTGAAATTAGATTGTGCATGCTTACCCACACCAGAGTAGACAATTCTTTATCACCTCTCAGTATCCCACCGCCACTCCTTTGAGTATGTACTCTATTGTTTATAACTTATAACTTACTATCCAACATGCTATAATTAGACTAACCTTAACTATTATTTCAACTTCCAATACAGAAAAGAAGTAATGTCGATATTAAATCCAAAATTGGGTCATCAATGTATTTGACTAGTGTGAAAAGGCATATATTTTAGGGGTGCCTCTCTGGCTCCAACCACTTTGCAATTGCAATCCCTGTATAAGCTTCGAGATGATCTCAAGGCAAATATGGCCATCATGAACTCTCTTGGACTGTACATTCTATGATGCCTAAAGATATAGAATAATTCTATTATCCCATCGCCACTCTTTTGAGCATGCACTCTATTGGTTATAACTTACTATCCAACATGCTATAGTCAAGCTAACCTTAACTTTTATTTCCAGTATAGAAAATTCAAAAAGGGTAATGTAGATCTTAAATCTAAGATTGGTCCTCACAATATTTGAGCAGTGTGAAATGGCATTTATTTTGGGATTGAGTGTGAAAGTTGCAACTTGCACAATAATAGTTTAAACTTGCAAAATGCTATGCTTGTACAAAATTAAACAGAAGAGCTACCATGAAAGGACTTTGTCATTAAAATAATCTGAAAAACAAACGAGGCATAACCACTACAATGGAAAACAATGCATAAGCTGATTGGTATCAGAGAATGCCATACTTACAGTAACAGTCTCAACCGAATAGTACCCTCGGTCAACATAGTCTCCAATGAACAAATAATTTGTATCTGGACACTACAAATAGAACAAGTTCAAAGTGTGTTTTGGCACTCAAAATGGTTGTCAATAAGTGTAGATCATCTTGTTTAAAATGTTTAGAAACAATGGGACATCTAGACAAACAAAAGCTAATTAAAATATCTAAAAAGAAAATGACATAGAGCAAGAAAAAGAAAAAGAGTACAGTATCCAAAATTTTCTAAAATCTATTGTTTAGAGTCTCAGACTATCTGCTGCACATCCAAAGTTCATCCAAGCTAGCCACAAGATGGCTTAAAGGAAAGCATGAAACCAAGTCATCTTTTGTTAAATCTGGAACCCTTTACCTTCTCAATTTCCTACAATAACTCTGACATAATTGCACTAAGTTGTGCAACATGATAAAAAATTTGAACTTCAAAGGAAGATAAAAGCATGAAAAATGGTAAATATTCCAATGACACTTGAGAATAAGGGCAGAAAGGCACAAGAATATAGATAGAAGGTATTTTTTTTAAAAAGACACTTCAAATGGAAAATGTGTAAAAACCATAGTTGACCGAGGTGGATAATTGTCCATTAATCTGGAAAGAGGGAATTGTATTAGAAGGGATTAAATTTACAAGTGCTTACACTAACCATCCTAGATTATGACCTTGATAAAAAAGTATGCTTGAAACCAAGGGCCAAATGCAATATGCTAGAGGGTTTGTACGGCTCGAAACCAAGGCCCAAATGCAATATGCTAGAGGGTTTGTACGGCTCGAAACCAAGGCCCAAATGCAATATATAAATTTAGGAATTAGTAAAGCCTCTTACCTGTGTGTTTTTTAATGATCTTTGTAAATTTCGCTCCAAATTTGGGGAATTCAGGGTCTTTTAGAAGCTCTTTGCGTGACTGATCATTATGGCACTTTGACTTGGTGTATCAAGACCGCAAGGATCCATTTATTTCTGTCTTCTTCTTTTCTAGTCGATACCAATATCTATTTTCCAGTTGAGACCAATATCTCTCCATTGCCTCCTTTAGCTGCGAGCTCCCATTCGATTTTCTTCCCTTTTTTTCTTCCAATGTCTATCAATTGATGGGAGGGGGGTTGAGGGTTGGGTGCAATTTGTAGACTCTTTACACCCATCACATTGGAGGAAAGGATCCAAAAAAATCTCCTTTTCTAGCAATCTCTGGGGTGCTGCAACCAGACATTTTTCAATGAATGCCCTTGTTTGTGGATCTTTTATTTTATTCAGGGCAGCAGGCTTTGTACCGGAAGACACTTTTATATAAATTTGAGCTGGATTTTTGCATTCGCTGTATGGATACTCAAAGTTCAACATCTCCAGCATGCACATGCCAAAAGAATAGATTTCAACCAATTCATAAATTTCAGGATCCATAAATTCAGGAGTCCCAATGACACTATGAACATGTGCTTGCCGCATTATAGTAGCCAATCCAAGATCCCCAATTTTGACCTCACCATGGTTACCATTAACAAAGATGTTATCGCATTTTAAGACTCTATGGATAATAGGTGGATTGTGACTATGAAGATAGCGTAAACCCTGCAAAACTTGCCTTGGCCAACCCTTGACATCCTTCATGTCAACATGCTTGTGCTTCTTCCGATATTGTCTCAGAGTGCCTGGTGTGAAAATCTCTATTATGATGTTGACAGTCTAATTTTTATTATCAATCCACGAATTGTAAAATTTGATGATATTTTTATGCCTCACAGTCTTCAACAAATGCAATTCAGAATACAGTCTCTCCAAATCATCAGGATTCTGTAAAAGATCATCAATCTTCACTTGGTTCCAAGCCACTTCTATTCCATCAAATTCATCAAAGGACTTATAGACAGTCTTGAAGGCTCCTTTACCCAGAATATCCGTATACCGGCAATATCGCCCAGTTGGATCAACTTCCACAAAATCATTGTCATCAGGTGGCTCAGTTGATGCAGATCCCCCTTCATTATCAACCTTAGTTTCCAGCATTTTGAAAGAGATCCAAATGCCAGGATTACGATCAGGCCCTTCCTAGCCTGGAAGCACTCCGCTAGTGAAATTCTTCGCTTCCTATACACATATAGTGATCGACAAACCATGATAAAACTGCAGAGACAATGTGATAGATTGAAATCAACGAAGGACAATATTAATCTTGTGCAAGAACAGGTGTCCATGCCAACACCAGCCATCCTAACAGAAGCTCCAGACTATGACATTTGGACACCACATTGCCGATTGAAATCGAGCGACTCCCTCCTTCCATGCTAAGGAAGAGCCTTATTTTGAAATTATATTGTAGGAAAAATACAGAAAACGAACAATTTTCGAAGCCGCAAGAAAAAATCTTCTTTGTCGACCTGCATGCAACCCACGCCTACTCCATCCTCCAACAAAGTGCAAATGCAGAAACAAGAAATATCCCTTGTTGATCCCTAGCGAAAAAGCTCAAATGCAGAAACATCACACCCACAAATGCAGAAAATTTATGAATATTTGGAGAGATTGGACAGATTGCCTACCCAAATGAACCTCACAGGTTATGTGCTAGACACAAGATTTTGTTTAACGATGTTGATGATGAACAAAAGGAATAAATTCTTTGCGACCATAGTGAAAACATGGCTATTGCATTTGGGATTCTCAACACGCTACCTCTGAAACCTATTTGAGTTATCAAAAACCTTTGAGCAGGTGCTAACTGCCACTCTGCCACCACGTTCATCTCCAAAGATCATTGAACAAGCAATCATTGTGAGTTGTCAACTATTTCCATCATTTAAAGGATGGGAAATGTTCCTGTGGGGATTATTGGTGATGTAAAGTTACCTGATATGATTTTTGTTCTTACTAAAGATGGATGTATCTTGTGTATGTTTTTGTCCCAGGATGGTAGAATCGTTGCAAAGTGATTACTGTGGATTTATACACAGCTTAATTTTCTGATACCAGACCATTTCACTTAATAAAGATATCTACCTTGGTTGTTAGCATTTACAAGGAACACCACTTATTCACATTAAGAGCTATAATAATAGTAACCTCCTTAAAGGGATGGAAGAATACACCTTTATGGACCTATATCCTATAGTAACCTGCTAATTCTAGTAGGGTGGCAGCCGGCCTGATTTTATCTCTCTGGCGATTGATCAATTGTTAATTGGAACTTCTGCCTTCTTTCTTCTCGTGTCCTCTTTAATGCAATGTCTTGGAACCTATGATTACATGTTTTCAATGCAATGTCTTGACATGCAACACTCTTCTTCCTTTGTATTCTAATCATTTTCACCATGCAACCCTGTCTCCCTTGGAAGATACCATCCAGGTGCTCTTGCGTTGTAGATGGGATTGGAGCTTTGGACTACTGAGTTTAGATGTCGGATAATTGATTGATCATTGGAGGCTTAAACTAGTTACATATATCAACAATTCAAATGTAGTTCTCTTTGTACCTCATGGGTATGTTTTTCCATAATAAGCAGTCAAATAGACCTAGAGCTCCTTTTTGTGAAATCCATTGTTTGGCATTGTAGGAATTTGTTAGGTGATTCATTGTAGCTTCACAGGATTATTGAATGAAACTAATAATATGATTAAGCCAAGGTGAATTCAACCTTTGGATGCTTCTTGGTGAACCCAAGTGAACCCAACATTCTTTCCACTGTTTATTCTCCAAGATGAGATCTCTCAATATTATAACAGGGTTGGAAATGGTGGTTCTTCAACAGATCAAATAATTTATTTTCTTTTCCCATGTTCTACTTAGGAGATTCAACATCCTTACTATATTGGAAAATTTTATTCATCTCACTATAGAAATTTTTGAAACGATGAGTTCCTTTTGATGTGGACAGATTTATTGCTTCCTTTTTTTGCAAACATGGGGTTGAATCAATCGGCATCTCTTTTAAGCCATCAAAAACAAACAAAATTTGGCAAACACTTGAGAGATAGTGAGGGTACCTAGCAGAAGACAAATGAATTGAAGATTAGTGTGTTCAGAACCAATTCTGCATCAGGTCCATCCAATTCAAATAGTGTTTTTCCTTTAGCTTGCAGTATCCATATTACAATGAGTTGGTACAGAGCTTGGAAAAAAATATTCCTCCACATAACATTTCTTATGATGCTTGCACCTCTTCCAACAGGATTTCTTTTCATCAATTCATCATGTG
Source organism: Pseudotsuga menziesii (assembly GCA_001517045.1). Taxonomy (NCBI): domain Eukaryota; kingdom Viridiplantae; phylum Streptophyta; class Pinopsida; order Pinales; family Pinaceae; genus Pseudotsuga; species Pseudotsuga menziesii. The sequence goes on from LPNX010290857.1 coordinate 200,040, forward strand.
GAGGCTCTGTTGCCAATGCCAATGCTCCAAGAGTATCCATGATCACATTCACCCATAACAGCTGCACTGTTGTTAGGGGAGTGCTACCTGAGGGTTAAATACCAAACAAATGTTATTAATCAGGTTGTTTAATAAATAAGAGAACATTATCGCCACAGCATTCATATCCCATCAGGTTGTTTAATAAATGAGCTACAAAGCATGCATGGAAACATATTGAAAATATATAATTGCATTGGAAAACTAGAACAATAATATGCAAATTACCTCTGAAACATGTCGAAGAAAAATTCACAATTAGGGCAACTACATTAACTGTTTGTTGAAATTGTACAAATTTTTGAATGTTTATAAATATTGAACGGCTCCAGTTGGCAACAGTTACGATTCTGGAAAAGTTGTCATCAAATATAATCACATATGCACTCTCCTTTGCAACCTGGACTTCAAAAATTACAATAAATCAAGAGAATCTAGAATATCTAGTCACTTCCTAGTATAAAGAATATAACAATAAACTGAAATCAAACAATTTAAAAAGACTTTTGAAATAGACTCTGGAGATTTTTTTAAAACAGTGGTCTAAAAATCCTTGTTTCAACAACCTTTTTATGGTAATTTTGCAACTTTCTTTACAGTAAGGAGGAAAATTTAAGTTTATCAAGCAAAATAAACTTTGAAATGAATGTATTTCAGTAGACAGAAATGATCACACTGCCATTTCAAAGTATTCCATACCTCAAATATCCAAGGCCATGGTATAGGAAAGTCAAATCTGATGGGAGCAAACATCTATAAAGAAATTTGTAAACATCACAATCTCACATACCATATAGACAATAGTTAACGGAATCGTAGTTAACGTCCATTCTCATCCTTTGGAAAACAACATCCATTAGGTGTTAAGGAGTGTCAATCAATGGTCGGTAACAAATCATCTTGAAGAGACCAGTATTCATGCAGTTTACTGTTCACTTAATGAAAAGGCGGAGCATTTCATATAATAGAGAATTGGTTTTTTTTTGTATCCAATCTTGAAGGAGATTATACTATTCAGAACTATGTTTTTCAATCATTATATGATCGTATCATTCAAGCCCATAATGAAAAACATTGCTTTAGGGTTATTGTGGTTATACCACTTTCACATGGTTTCTAGGGAGGCGTAGATTATGCATGTGATGCATCTGTTAGGGCCATAATACATTGTCAGTATCAGGCAATATGTAGAGAAAAGCATTTGTTATTAGAAAATATTCAACATATATTGGGTGCCAAACTATGCAACTATGTTTCCTTTTATGGACTTGGTTGTTATGGCAGACTTTGTTTGCATATTTTTCACCAGCCAGATTGTTCAACATAAAATTCTTGTCAAACATGGTAATTTGTTATTGAAAAATGTTTACCACCAAAAAATAACAAGTCACTTAGACTCAGTGAAGTACTTGTTTATGGAAGGCATGATATAGCAAGTCACTTAGATTCAGTGAAGTACTTGTTTATGGAAGGCATGATCTCAGGGGATTTTTTGCGAACATATTTCCTGAGCGAATGTTTTGCATATTTCTCTCCCTCTTCAAAGTTTTCAAGTATTCTTGTTGCTCAGTTTTCTTTTAGTAGTCTATTAATAAATAAAAGAAAAACATAATTACATGTAAATGAATATACATGAAAAAACAGCATAAAATCCAAAATCTGGAGAGTATACATACCTCACTTCTGGATTTGTGAACAAATTTCAACTCAATTGGAAGCAACACATGGTAACAGCTGCACCAATGGCTACAAATATGGGATAGGCCTGGAATCGCAAATGTCCATGAACATCATTAATTTTTTTCATTTGAAAAGTGATTGTAATTCACTGATTGTTTTGTTACATATGTTTGCTTCAGTTAAAAAAATATATTTCAACCAAACAATTTCAGGAGACACACATCTTGAATACTTGTTATATATTGAATTGGTCATGCCTAATAATCAAAATTACATTAACTTGTAGAAACAGGCATTTATAGGGTTACCATTTTAAGGAGAATTTAATGGCCTTTAGTGGTAGCACTTAGAGATTTAAGCTGTACCGAGCTCTGTACAAACTACAAACCACTTCATTAATAACGTCAGTGAGAAAAATAGAGATCATAAAAGGCAATCTATAGCAAGCTATATAATAAAAGTTACACATGTCTGGATTCCAGGTTGGGATGTTAAACAATGGTAATTCATGGAGGTTCATGGATAAAGAGTAAGGATGACATATTTAATAGCTAGACAAGGTTCAGTTATGGATAATATCCCAAATAACTAGTTAAGTTCAACTTACCTGGCAGGCTCACCCCACATCATCCACCATCAAGTAGTTAAACTTCAAACAAGCCCACATGAGCACTTGTGCAATCTTAGGTTATTAACATCATCTATTCATTCACAGGTTTAGAACCCTTAACGAACCACTGAACTGTCTCATCCATTCTCATCCATTAGATTGGACAATATAAACAAAGCTTCCAATTTCACTTCCAACTCTACTTGTTTAGCCAATTGAGCTTCCAATTGCATATTGGTGTGAAAAATTGCTCTATGCGAGCCATTCATCTAACTAGCAAGTTTTCTTAACACCTTGTGTATGTCCATTATGCTGGAAATCATACAATTACTAGGGTGGCTATGCTCCTCTAGAGTATTTACCTCTCAAATGTGGAGAAGGAACCCAATATCCAACAAATCAAACCATTTCCAAAAAAAAACTCTATGCTATTGTTGACGCCACTGTGAATGAAAACCTTGAGAGAAGAAGGCCAACAAACCTTACAGCAAACAAAAATCTCAATTTTCCACAACAGGTGCAAGGGTCACATCTTGATAGCAATCCTTTCTTACCAACAATCAAGTCAATCCTACAACTAGGTGAACCAATCCTATAGACAACAAACACAATTCTGACCATAACAGAAAACCATAAACCATGATGGAGACCCGGATAAATCCCACCTGCACCATAAATAACCATCGCATCGTCATTAACACTCCCACCATGGATGATTAAGGAATTAAATATAAAAAGGGGTCACCCCCATTTTTAATTAGGACACACTTATCCCAATATTCCACAATGTTTTCCATTCCATCCACTTATGAGTTACAAAATGAGCAAATGTGGAAGAGTTCTATTGTTTCAAAGGGAGGAATTAATCCCTTTAACCCTAATAACCATTCTGGATAGGGTTGATTTGCATCCTATATTTGCTTTTATTACTTGATCGATGACCAATGATGAATCCCCAAGGACCATGACATTCTTGATATTCAAACCTTGGAGGATGATCAATCCATGGTACAGAGTGTGTGCCTCTGCTTGGTTATTTGTCACCACTTCTAAATTATAACCCCATTCAAATGTTGTTTCATGTTTTCCTTCTGGGTCTAAGATCATTGCCCCCACAGCAACCCCTCCCCTCCACACCTGCCACCCCTCATTTATAATCATTTGAATATACCTTAATATGATCTATTGATTTATTTCGATATAGCAAAACCCACCATATATTTTGTGTTCTTGGGTTGTTCAAGTAATCATTGTGTGAAGACTCTATTTTCCAAATGGCTGTGGGATTGAGTTTCCCCAACCATAACCATTTATACTCAAGCTTGTTGTATAGATTAAATTATGTTCACCCACTAAAAAGGGTGTGAAGAGCTATCGATTCCTAAATTTTGTTCCAGAATAAGGAGGATCTCAATATGAGTTTGACTGCAACACATTTCAGGTCAGCGATTTTCATTTTACACATCTAAGCTTGTGGATACTTATGTATGTTTTATGTAGTTTCCTTGAGCATAGTTTCCATCTTTGAGCTGTTGCTACAGAATTTTTCACCCTGTATTTTCTGCAAATTTGTTTTAGGGAATAATTTTTTTGGTGTTTTCCACTATTTCTTTGAACTACAATAGGGAATTTTTTTAGGGTTGTTTCTACACGCCTACTCCAGAATGACATATCCAATGACAATTAATAAATATTTTTTGTTGCCCCACCGTTTCCTTCTTGCTTTCATGTGTGCTTAGATACTTGGATAAAATATGCTTGATTACTTTCTCGTGCAAGTCATTAGGTTAATTGGGAGATTGGAGTATAACATTGGAGACAATGCATAAGAATACAAGCTGTCAAGTCAGGGATTCCCACAATATTTGTACTCCATACTGATTACTCTTTAAATAAACTATCCCATTAATTTATTTATCATGTGTCTCATGTCTGATTGTGTTGGTGTCTAAACCCCCTCTCCCAAAATATGACACTATTGCACTTACAGATTTGTGTGTTCACTGAAAGAAGGCACAAACTTATTTATGTGATTGGGTGTTAATGGCATATTGAATGATGAAAACATTGAGGACTTGAATAACTCTAATTTCAAGGGTGGCTTGCACAAAATAATTGGCAACACTAGAGGTAGTTGTTGACAGTCTGTGCTCTGTTGGGAAATCTATCAAAATAAATAATGTGTTGTAATTGTGCAAAGTAAGGCCCTGATGGAATTCATAGATGAGATGGAAAAATTGTGCAATGCTAGGACTAGTCGTGACACAAATGTCCAACCTCAATCATGATCATTCATGATTTCTTTCAATAGCCACTTTTTATATCTTCCTACACACTCAAACCCATGCTTCGATCCTATAACACAATATTATGACTTTTACTTTTTCAAGTGTTTTGTGCAGAATTTTCTCAAAGGTATGGCTTTAGCAAGCAATGAGATCTAGCAGTTACCATCAATATTTTAAGTTTTTCATATTTACAAGAAACATAAGTTAAACATGTTTATGGAGAATAGTCATTGATTGAAATGGTAACAACCAACATAGATTCCTGAAATGGTAACAACCAACATAGATTCCTCTCAAATAGAATACCTGGTGGTCCTTTAAAGAAAAAACAAGGCATGGAGTTATTTTAGCACCTAAGAGCATTGTGTTTTCGATTCCACAGAGCATCAATTAATGTATTATAATTATGTAATTTCCTCTTCTTCTTAGGCATTGAAGACCGACCCACTAACCTATATGATTCCTGTAGGTTCGAGCGGGCACTGACATTTAGGGAATCAGCTGTAGAATAACGCCATATAAATAAGATCTAGGGCATCAATATTATATCACCATTGGGTAGAAGAGGGCCACCAGAGCCAAAGGCCACCTGCATGCATGACATTTGAGCATTATTTGATGATGCATGCACCCGATTGAGTCTCCATGCACCTGCTTGCAAGTCAACTGCAAATTAGAAGTTAAAGTGACCTAATTAGGTCAAAAGTTAGGTTTTTCACAGTTGAAAGTTATAAAAGAAAGATAAATTGAATGGATAAGAACACTTATGATTATTATTGAATTGGAGCTTTTGAGTAACAACACAGCATGCAGTCACAGCAGTTGCAGTTGAAGACGTCGTCTTCAGCTAACGAGGTTTCGGTAGTGAAATATCTGCCCTAGTCTCCTTCAGGGTAGACCATCCTGGTCCACCATCATCTCTTCATGTTATTCATCCATAGACATTTATTTGGCACCCATTAGAAGGTTGTTTGCAGGGACACATGTGCAGCCATGGGGGGTTTTAGCTAGAAAACCCCAAAGCATTCACTGGGTCCCCAGATCTCTATTTATCTTTGGAATACTAGCACCATTCTCATCATCAGGATCATCCTTCAGTACCAGGTGATTATAAGTTTCAAGTTTGCTCACCCGAAACAGTTCTCATCATTTTTTGTAGTTGGGGGGCGTGAGCAGTTAAACCAGCAAACCAATTCACTAGCCTGCTTAGAGTGGTCAGAACTTCTGCATGCTTCAGGAAATATCTCTGGAATGGGAATACCTTCATTCCTGCAAATCCTCACCTTCATCAAACAGCTCCATCACCAAAAATGTCATATTTAGCTGATTGAGGGGTTCGTGCTGCTGGGGTAACACCGGAGGCAAGGAGCACTAGTTCTTCACCATATCATTTCTTGATGCATGCGTATTATCTTTGGATCATTATCAGCTGGAATTATTAGTGGTAAGTGTTGATCTATCACCATAAAGTCTTTGCCCTAGTTAGCTATAAAATAGGGCCATTTGCCCGACACTTTCCATGCAAGTTTATTTCAATATTATTGTAAATCGGGAGGCTTAAGCAAGCCCTAGAATAGAAAACAGTGGAATGTCTGCATCTGTGATATTACAGTGGTATCAAATCTATTCTTCTTTCCATCTGTGGGCATGCAAAATTATAAATGAATTCAGAAGACCGATACAACATTACTTATCAGAGACAAAGTTGTAGATATAGAGAAGAGGACTTAGAGGACATAGATTTGGGGAACCGAGAGTATCAGTTTGGAAAAGGAAAAGAAACAATGGTCAAGGATGATAAAACAACTTTCACTAGTCTCATATTAGCCATAAAATAACTCACTACTGGGCAAAAAAAATGATGAGTACCTTCAAGCAAATGACTGAGAAAAATGGGCCCACCCCACACAATCCCTTATTTCCCAATAGTGATATGGTATCCACCAGTAGTAGTAGGGAGCACTTGCATACCAACATGCAGAGCCATCCCCATATATACAATCCTTTCTGACTCACCATGCATCAATTCTTAGACAGTCCAGCTGTAATGCCTCTAGCACAAGCAGAACTAGAAGAATCCATGAGTGCCTATCTAAGAGAATATAGAGCTTTAGGAGAGGACTTCCATTCAGCCATGACCTTCACTAACTTCTGCCACTTTAAAAGTAAGAACAAATCCAAAGCTTACAATAGGCCATTCACCCAGAACTATGAGTTACAGTGCACCGTGGGGAAACTGACAATCCCTACCTTTGAGAGCACACGGGGTGGCCCAGCCTCGAATTGGGTACAGAAGTTGGATACATAATTCCATCTCAAACCCATTATTGAGACAAATTCAATTGGCTACCTTGCATTTGGACGTAGAAGCACATGACTGGTGGTACCATGGGTTAGTGATACTGGGTCACAATACCATCACATCATACCCAGATTTTACACAGAGGCTCATTGAGAGGTTTGATCGGAAAGACCCTGAGGTACACTTTAGAGAACTGGCACAACTCAAGCAGATAGGTAGTGCAGATGCATTTATTTCAGAGTTTCAAAGGATAACAGTCATGGTGATAGATATATCAAAGAGCAAGTTGATTATGTTGTTCATTGAGGCTCTCACTAAACCCTTACAGGGATGGATCAAGTCTTATAGACCCACCACCCTAGAATATGCCACTAGCCGGACTAGAGACTTGTAGGATGCTATGCCCAAAAATAGGTTTCCTCCCAGAACCAATTTCCCTATCAAAGATAAAGAGAGGAAACCCTTCTAGAAATAATGGCCCAAGAAAGAATGGATGGACGATGATACCCGACAGGACCTTAGAAGAAAAAATTTCTATTTCACTTGCCAGGAACCATGGGTACTAGGTCACAGATGTTCAGGAAAAGTAAAGGCCTACTACATAGAGGACTATTCTGATAGTGGAGAGGATGAGGATTATCAGGATCAGGAGCATGGCAAGACACCAGAGATAGTTGCTGAGGGAAAGGCCTCAAGAGGTACCATTGCTACCATGACATGGGTTCCTAGATTCCACACTCTCTGGATCAAAGGTACCGTACAGGGCCACAGAGTGGGAGTGCTGATAGATGGTGGGGCATCCCACAACTTTATTGATGCTGCATGGATTAAAAAGAGACATTCAGACTGAGAGTTTTGATGGGTTTTCAATAGCTACAGCAGGTCACACCATGGAGTGTAGTCAGAGGATTCCTAAATTAAAAGTAACACCTCGGAATTATACAATGATAGAGACAAACTATGTGGTGGATGTACCTAACATGAATGTGGTACTAGGAGTTCAGTGGTTGTATTCCATAGAGAAGTATTCCACAAACTACCAGACCATGGAGATGGAGTTTACAGGAGTAGAGGGACAGAAGGTAGTATTGAGAGGGATGAATACCTACCCTCCAACAGCAGTGACATCACACAGGATGGAGGCAGTACTCCGAAAGGGAGATATTGAGTGGGATGCAGGATGTTTGGTTACCTTCAGGAAACCACCAGATGAGGCCACACAACATCCAGCAAATATAGAGGCCTTACTGCAGAAGCACAAGGAAATATTCAGAGACCTTCCAGTAGTTCGACCTCCAGATAGGGGATTTGAGCACATTATTGAGTTATAGGAGGGGACTCAAGCAGTCATCACCACTCCTTACAGACATCCCAAGAGGTATAAATATGAGATAGAGAGTACAATCAAGGAACTACTCAAGCTAGGGTACATCAAACCTAGCTCCAGTCCCTTTGCATCTTCAGTAGTGCTAGTAAAGAAAAAAGATGGAACCTTACGCATATGCATTGATTACAGGGAACTCAACAAGAAGACCATAAAGAATAGGTATCCCATCCCTAGGATTGATGAAGTGATGGATGAACTACATGGGGAAAATTAAATTTCCAAGATTGATCTCCACTCAGGGTACCATCAAATTCGGCTCAGGGAACAGGATGTTCCAAAGACCACTTTTCATTGCCACTATGGACATTGTGAGTTTCTAGTGATGCCATTCGAGCTCACTAATGCACCAGCTACTTTCCAGTCATGCATGAACCATATCTGCATGACTCAATTACGTAAGTATATTCTGTTATTCTTTAAGGACATATTGATATGCAGTAGAACTTGGGAAGAGCATTTGAGACATCTAGATGAAGTACTTGGCATTCTACAGGAGTAGTCACTATATGCCAAAATGTCCAAGTGTGATTTTGACATGTAGGAGATGTTATACTTAGGGCATGTGATAGGGCCTAACGGGGTCCAGGTGCACTTAGAGAAGATTCAGGAAATATTGGATTGGCCTACACCTAAAAATGTGACAGAACTGAAGGGATTTTTGGGCCTTTGCACCTACTATAGGAGGTATGTCAGTGGATTCTCATTGATGACCTCACCCCTCACATATATTACCAAGAAGGGGGCATTCAGTTGGTCGAAGACAGCACAACAGACATTCAAGAAAATGAAAAAGGTAATGATTTCATGCCCAGTATTATCTTTACCAAACTTTTCTCAACCCTTCGTGTTAGAATGTGATGCTTCAGAAGAGGGAATTGGGGCAGTTTTGATGCAGAACAACCACCCCATTACATTTGAGAGTAGGTAGCTCAAAGACTATGAGCACCACTATTCGATATATGACAAAGAGATTTTATCCATTCTCCATGCACTAACCAAGTTCAGGAAGTACTTAATGGGTGGAAGATTCAAGGTTAAGACAAATCACAACAGCTTGAAATACTTCCTAGAGCAGAAAGAGCTAAACAAGAGATAGCAGAAATGGGTAAGCAAAATTCAATCCTATGACTTCAAGATTGAGCAGGTAAAGGGAAAGAACAATGTAGTGGTCGATGCACTTTCCAGATGACCAACTACTTTATCCCTTATGAGCATCTCATCAGATTGGAGATCTCATCTTTTGGTTGAGTATTCCAAAGATAAGTTTGCTTGCGAGATATTGGATGGATAGATTCAGGATGATAGGTACCGGGTAATTGATGACATAATATACTACAAGAATAGAATCTTCTTGGTTCTATAGTCTCCCCTCAAGAAGAAAATTTTACGGTCATTGCACGATTGACCATTATCAGAGCATCAGGGGTTTCTCAAGACCTACAAACAAATTAGAGAAAGGTTCTCATGGAAGGGCAACTTGTGCCAACAAAACAAAATAGAGCACACCCACCCGGCTGGTTTACAACATCCCTTACCTATTCCCCAGCAGAAGTGGGAGATCATCTCTATGGACTTCATTACTGGGCTTCCCATAGTTCAAGGCAGAGACAGCTTGTACGTGGTAGTGGACAGATTGACCAAGTTCGCTCACTTCTTTGCCATTTCTTTAGATTATTCATCAACACAGGTAGCCGAACTATTTTTCAGAGAGGTATTTAGACTCCACGTGTTACCCAGGACCATTGTCAGTGACAGGGACATCAAATTCATAGGAGCCTTTTGGAAAGATATTTTTCGGTTAATGGGGACTGAGTTAGCCATGAAAACAAGTTATCATCCATAGAGCGATGAGCAGACAGAGATTGTCAACAAGTGGAGTGAGGGATACTTAAGAAATTATGTAGTAGGTCAGCAGAGGACATGGATCAAATGGCTAAACTTGGGTGAACATTGTTACAACACCACCCACCATATGACCATTAGGATGACCCCTTTTCGAGCTCTGTATGGGTATGATGCTTCCACTTTCATAGAGTGGATATTCAGTGATAGCAGGGCCCCCAAGGCCAAAGAGTGGATTTAGGAGGGTCAATATATCCTCAAGATACTCAGGGAGAACATACAAGCTGCTTAGAATCAGCAAAATATATATGTAGACAAGCACAAGGTTGAGCGTAGTTTTGAGGTAGGAGACTTCGTTTATTTACGCCTCCAACCTTATCGACAGTCATCTCTTAAAAATAAAGGAGCAAAAAAACTCAAACCTCACTTCTATGGTCTATACAAGATAATCTGAAAGGTTGGAGAGGTAGCATATGAACTAGAACTACCCGCAGAGAGCAAGATTCACAACGTATTTCAAGTCTCCAACCTCAAGAAGGCAGTCGTCTAGCAGATTTTTACATCTTCTGAGTTGCCCCCCCTTGATGATGAGGGGCAATTGATTCTGATTCCAAACTGCATCCTAGAGGTGCGAGAGCAGAAACTGAGGAACAAAATCATCAGAGACTACTTGATTCAGTGGAAATATATTCCTATAGAGGAGGCCACTTGGGAGGGAGAATGGGTATTACAACACCCAGCTTTACAGTTGCTTGAGGATAAGCAAATTCAAGCAAGAAGGATTGTAATGTCCTCTTATGCTTAGGAATTGAGGACTGACCCACTAAACTATATGATTCCTGTAGGTTCGAGTGGGCATTGAAAATTAGGGAATCAGCTGTAGACCAATGCCATATAAAGAAGATCTAGGGCATCAATATTATATCATCATTGGGTAGAAGAGGGCCACCAGACCCAAAAGCCACCTACATGCATGACATCTGAGCATTATTTGATGACGCATGCACCTGATTGAGTCTACATGCACCTGCATGCAAGTCAACTGCAAATTAGAAGTTAAAGTGACCTAATTAGGTCCAAAGTTAGGTTATTCATAGTTGAGAGTTATAAAATAAAGATAAAGTGAATGCAGAAGAACACTTATGATTATTATTGAAATGGATCTTTTGAGTAGCAGCATAGCGTGTGTCCATGGCAGTTGGGGTTGAAAGCGTCGTCTTCAGCTAACGAGGTTTCGGCAGTGAAATATTTTCCCTAATATCCTTCAGGGTAGACCATCCAGGTCCACCATCAGCTCCTCATCTTATTCATCCATAGACAGTTATCCGACACCCATCAGAAGGTTGTTTGCAGGGACACATGTGCAGCCCCGGGGGGTTTTAGCTGGAAAACCCCAAAGCATTCATTGGGTCCCTAGATCTCCATTTATCTTTGGAATACTGGCACCATTGTCATCATCAAGATCATCCTTTAGTACCAAGTGATTATAAGCTTCCAGTTTGCTCACCCGAAACAGTTCTTATAAGTTTGTGTAACCGGGGGGTGTGAGCAGCTAAACCACCAAACCAATTCGCTAGCCTTCTTAGATTGGTCAGAGCTTATGCATGCTTCAGGTAATCTCTCCAGCATGAGAAGACCTTCATTCCTGCAAATTCTCACCTTTATTAGACAACTCCTTCACCAAAAACGTCATCTTTAGCTGATTCAAGGGTTCGTGCTACTGGGGTAACACCAGAGGCAAGGAGCACTAGTTCTTCACCAGATCAGCTCATGATGCATGTGTATTATCTTTGAAGCATTATCAACCAGAATTATCAGTGGTAAGTGTTGATCTATCACTATAAAATATTTTCCCTAGTTAGCTATAAAATAGGGCCATTTTCCCGGCACTTTGCATGCAAGTTTATTTCAATATTATTGTAAATTAGGAGGCTTAAGAAATCCCTAGAATAGAAAATAGTGGAATATCTACATCTAATATATTACAAATTAACACCATAGCCACTTACATATCCTATTAAAAACATTCACAGTCTAGCTTTGAACTGCGAATTCATGGGAATTTTGACATGATGCCCAAAAGGAATGAACAAAACTAGAAACAAACCCACATTTTGCAGACATGCCAACTAGAGAAATACCCACAAAATTATGTGAATCAAATCCATATTTTATGGTGAGGATATGAACTTGCTTACCCTGATCATAAGCCGCAATGTTTGCACAAATAAGAAGCACACAGAAAGTGAATTGAAACCTATAGGTACAAGAAGAGAGAGGGAGAGCGCCAACAAAAAAGGAAAACCTGTAAGGAAGTAACCTTGTTCCCTTAATACATATCTTGTCCCTTCCAATGTAAGATTTTACCTCCTGCTATGCAACTCTGATATCCCCAGTTTTTACCTCCCGACTTCCGAGTTATGCAAGAGCTTGCCACAGTGACGCTTAAACCCTTAAATTAGGTAACGAATTTTTGGACTGTTACCAAGAGAACCCCATGACCACCCAAATGCAGCCACAAATAAGCATATGGATGTTACCAATAATTCTGAGAATCCTTTGGATAGTTGTTTGTCTCTTCCAAACTTTTGGCTAAATATTAAGCCAACAACAACCTGTAAGATAATATTTTGATTATGCCAAAATAACGTTTTGATTTGATTGAACTCTCAAAATGTAACTGGAACAGGCACATAATCACTCAAGCACAGATAGCTACCCTGGTTGCAGCCAATGGAAGAAGAAGAAAGCATAATATCTGGAGATTTGTTTAGCTGGTGTAAAAATAAGGGACTTGCAATTCCCACAGTTTAAACCTTATTTTGCCTTGACAATCTTGAGAACCCATCAAGTGCAATTGGCTTCTAAATTTGAAGAACAAGAAAAACTTCAAAAACTACACATAATCTAGATTTTCCTTCCTAGTGAAAACCACCCTAGCTATGGTGAAAACATGGGTTCCTAATGAGAGTGGGCTTATGTTTGTATCCTAGACTTCACCAACTGAAAGACAACTACTAGTATGTATAATGGCATGCTTAAAAACAAGATGCAGCAAAATCTGTAAAAAATTAAAAAAGGGCCTACCCTCTCTCAGCTTTTTTCTTACCTGACATACTATCATCTGAATACCACCACCAAGTAGCGAGGGTATGTGGCCCCACCTGTCAATAGTGGAAATCAATACCAAAGTGGAAAGTACAAGAACAACTACGGTCAAAACAGATGAATACAGAGAAGTGTTTGCACCAAAGCCCAAACTTCGGAAAATAACAAGGGCATAGAACAATATCGAATTGATTCCAGTCAATATCTAAAACATGGGCATGCAAATGGCCATCACAAGTTGTAGTCGATTCCTTCTCTCTAAAATATTCCTGAATGGATGTTTGATGGCATTAGATAATTTACTTGCATCCACCATATCTTCATATTCTGCATCTACATGCTTGGTGCCCCCGGTCTTCTCCAAGATAGCACATCTTTAGTCCAGTTAGCCACGTTCTATCACACTGTTTGGGGTCTCAGGAAGGAAAAATCCCCCAACTGTAATCAAAATTGCAGGAACTGCAGCCAAACCCAGGGAGAGACACCATCCAAAGGGTGTTATGTTCTGAGTGCCATAATTAACCATATTTTCTGTGAAGATCTCTAGTGTTGTGGCCAATTGGAACATCATATTAAGTCCTCCACGGAGTTTTGCAAGAGCCGACTCTGATAGGTAAAGAGGAACGGCCTTGACACAAATTCAAACAAAAAATTGTCAAACCATTCACTCAAATTCAAACCCAAAAGCTCTGTAAGCCAAATCCTCCGGGTCCAAACTATCAAAAAAATTGCAAAGCCAAGTCATTCGGATTGAAACTAAAAACAATGCAAGAGAACCCCATGACCACCCAAATGCAGCCACAAATAAGCATATGGCTGTTACCAACAATGTTGAGAAGCATTTGGATAGTTGTTTGTCTCTTCCAAACTTTTGGCTTAATATTATGCCAACAACAACCTGTAAGATAATATTTTGATTATGCCAAAATAACATTTTTATCCGATTCAACTCTCAAAATGTAACTGGAACAAGCACATAAGCACTCAAGCACAGACAGCTACCCTAGTTGTAGCCAATGGAATAAGAAGAAAGAATAATATCTAGTGATTTGTTTAGCCGGTGTAAAAATAAGGGACTTGCAATTTCCATAGGTTAAACCTTATTTTTCCTTGACAATCTTGAGAACCCATCAAGTGCAGTTGGCTTCTAAATTTGAAGAACGGGAAAAACTTCAAAAACTACACAGAATATGGATTTTCCTGCCTAGTGAGAACCACCCTAGCTATGGTGAAAACATGGGTGCCTAATGAGAATGGGCTTATGTTTGTACCCTAAACTTCACCAACTGAAAGACAACTACTAGTATGTATAATGACATGCTTAAAAACAAGATGCGACAAAATCTATAAAAACTTTAAAAAGGGCCTACCCTCTCTCATCTTTTCTCTTGCCTGACATACTATCATCCAAACCCCATAGAATAGTATCGAATTGATTCCAGCCAATATCTGAAACATGGGCATGCAAATGGCCATCACTAGCTGTGGTCGATTCCTTCTCTCTAAAATATTCCTGAATGGATGTTTGATGGTGTTAGCCAATTTACTTGCATCCACCATATCTTCATATTCTACATCTACATGCTTGGTGCCCCCGGTCTTCTCCAAGATAGAACGTCTTTTGTCCAGTTAGCCACGTTCTATCAGACTATTTGCGGTCTCAGGAAGGAAAAATCCCCCAACTTTCATCAAAATTGTAGGAACTACAGCCAAACCCAAAGAGAGACGTCATCCCCAGGGTGTTATGTTCTGAGTGCCATAATTAACCATATTTTTTGTGAAGATCCCTAGTGTTGTGGCTAGCTGGAACATCATATTTAAGTCCTCCACGGAGTTTTGCAGGATCCAACTCTGAGAGCTAAAGAGGAACGGCCTTGACACAAATTCAAACAAAAAATTATCAAACCATTCACTCAAATTAAAACCAAAAAGCTCTGTAATCCAAATCCTTTGGGTCCAAACTATAAAAAAACTCTCAAAGACAAGTCATTTGGATCGAAACTGAAAACTATGCAATCCCAATTCGTTAAGAGTCAAACTAAAAATTGTCATCTAAGTAATTATAAGTGATAACAAAAGTTTTGTAATCCCAAGTCATTCATATTCAAAGAAATAATTGTTAAATCCAAAAGACAAAACCATTAGTTACAGGCATTTTTTCTGTTAACAAAACACTTTCAAAATCCCCAAAACCCTACCTGATTTGCTAAGCCAATTCCCACCCCAAGCATTATGCGCCCAATAATGAGCATTGGCAAATTCACGGCACCTGCGTTCAGAGTTGCGCCTATAATAAAACTGATACCTCCGCTAATAATACTGGCCTTCTGCCCATGATTCCTCGCCATAGGAGACGCAAACATCAAAGCAACAAGGCCTGCAATGTAGAGGGACGAGGTGAACATATCCAGACCTTGGTTCTTGGTTGTTGTACTTGTGGTAATCATTGTCGTGGGAATTTTCATGGTTTTCCCGGTTTGTATCATGGAAGTGTTTCATTAGTGATTTTGTGCTTTGGTCACTATAAATAAATAAAATGGCCCTACTCATAAATAAAATGGGTCCACAATTCAAATGAGTTATAAGGATTCTCGGGGATTCCCATTTTAGGCATATGGTGGGTAATAAATCATCTAGGCTGACCCCATTGTGATATAAATAAATAGCCTAAAGTGATAGGAAATTGGTGTGTTCGATTAACCCCATCTTTCTTCCACCTCATGCTTCTTCCAAACATAGGTTTCTCATCCCTCTTCGAGCAAAAGGTGGCAAGATAGAAAGTAAAGTAGTTTTGGTAATGGTGTTTTAATGGAGCAAACTACTCATCCCATTATAAGGAAAGGGTCAAGCCTATATCCTGAAAGTAATAAAGCAGTGCCTTGTTTTAGGGAGGGAGGTGGTTTAACAACATCCATGTAAGAAATGGTTGCAGGGAAAATGATAGAAGCTAAAGCGCCACTTTTCAAACAATCCACAAAAAATGTAAAAATCGTGAGCACCATGGCTTGGATCCCTACATTTGTGCTTTGGTCACTAAAAAGGGGACAAGTTATATGACCCTTGTATTAATTAACTTGAAGAAGTCATGAGTCCTGTAAGAGGTCGAGGAATCAAAATATTTACCTGAAACTCTGAGATGGGGTCGGGCCTCTACTTTTATACTGCGTATGGATTTGAGACTAGTTATGGGTCAGCGCCCCAATTTAATTATAATTAGATCAACTACTACAACATTTAAAAGAACTGAGCCTGGTGAAGCTATGTTGACTGGTGCAGCTAGTTCAACGATCATAGATCATGATAGTTATATTGAAGTTAGAAAAGCATCTCAATATGGGACTTGTAGGGACTCTTACATTGAAGGGCCAAAAACTAGCTATGATGCTCCTAGGTATCGATATGGTATTGGTTTTGTACCTAATTCGTAATTGACGTATAAGGAACATAATTTTCCTTTGGAACGTGCTTAATCGGGTTTGCTTCAATGGTGCAACAGATATAAAGATGGTCAAGGGAAAATTTGTGCAATTGCTTTGCTGGATCTCTGAAGATCGAGGTGCATGGCACCAATATTACTAATAGAAGGTAGACAATTTACAAAATTTACACTTCATTGTCAAAATTGCAATTTTTCATGACACAATTAAAAATGACTAACACAAATTACTAATTCATATTCTTCTAGCTAGTCATTTTTTATTCCGCGACTAAATTAGTCATTTTTAACTCTGTCACTTATTATCTAGTCATGTTTGTTAACTGGAGACTAAATTAGTCGTTTATAGTTGGGTCAATCAAAATTGCTCATATTTAGTAGTAAATCACTTGAAAAAACTATGGTGACTAGAATTTTTAGTGCCTAGTAGCTAATTCCTCATTTTGTACTAGTGGTTATTATATGTGCTCTTGAAAAATGTTGAACCTGTATATAGCTTCAAATAAATTATGAAAGAAGAAGGATACTTGAATAACTACAGGAAAGAAATGCATCTTGAATCCTCATTGGAAAGAGCTAAAATAAATCCAAACAATGATTGTTTCCCTCATGAGAGCATATCTCATGCCTACTGGGTGAGGAGTCAAACCAATCGTCATAATAAATACCTTGCCACCTTGTGTCGTTCAAATTTTATAGCATGTGATTTCCCATGGTATATTCGTAGAAACATCTGCAAGCATGCTATAAAGGTAGATTGGTTTTATTTTCCATTAGGAGATTCAATCCTGGTACTAGATCATGATGCAACACCTACTTCATTTGATACCCCTCACAAGATAGAGGAACCAAACTTGCATGTAGATGGTGATATAACATTTACAGCCACTGATAATGTTGATCTAGATATTGAGGGAATTCAACTAGCTTGGGATTAATTGTTTAGGCTACCTAGAACTGCTTAAAAACGATCCTCCAAGTACATTGAGAAAGACCAAGCAATTGAATGGTCTAGTTAAAAAAAAATTGGATGAGGCCAACAATCTTCATATTATGGATTTTGACTTCACCACTGGATTGGGTACTTTCAAGTCATCTTTGAAAAGGAAGAAAAGCTTCGTCATCCCCAAAAATAAAGACAAAATAATCAAACAAAGTAGAGGCTTGAAAATTGATTTAAATATCCATGCATCTGAATATGATCCATTCCAGTTTCAATATCTCAACAAGTGGGGTCGTCCTCGCTTCAACAATGCATCATCAATGGTCTTAGGTCAGTTTCATATATTGAAAATATGTATGTGTTTCTTTTAGTGGATATATGCATAAATAATTGTTAACGTGTGGTTTTTGGATGCTTGCAGAGGGGAAGAATTTGGGGGAACACGACTGGTTTCTTGAGAACACACCAGTCAACGGTTTCCAAGGTTTGGCACATGCTCTACTTTATACTCAGAAGCATATCAATTGTTATTTTTTCTTTCTGCCTCATGTTGTTAGTGTATTGTTGACGGACGTATTTGACTGAGCCCGCAACGGGGGAAGACAACCCAGACCAGGATCCTTAGATCAGGCTCTAAGCTGTTTGGGATGGTTGTTCCCGACAGGTTTAAAGGATCTGTTAGCCTGGAAGTTTAAAAGTCTACAGGTTAAAACTAATGCTACTGATTGTTAATCAGTCCTACACTTATGATTACCAAGGTTAATTTATGTTATATATTACAGGATGACAAACTGTTATATTTAACCTACTTAAAGCAGTTAATTCTAAATACAAGAATAGAAAGATAGAAATTAACAGAGTTAATGCCCTACAGAGATGTATAATATACACATTGTACAGTAATTACCACAGAAACAATCTGAATATTTGTAATTCCTATAAAAGGATCTGATTCAAATAGATTTTTTCGAATAATATAATCAACAAAAACTTAAACACATATTATTCTAATCTACACACTATCCTGATCAGGAGCAATGGAAAATTTAACCTGTAATCGATTTATGCTAATAAGAACACTGCATGAAAACATCTGATAATATTTAAAGCAATTTAAACATTAACAAAACCATACAGAAATCGTTACATATTATATAACAATGATATCAATCATTAATTATAAAACATGACATATCAACAAGATCGAAAACAGTAACAGTCGATACTTATGAATAATATTTGCACAATTCTTCAAAGAAATTATCACAAACATTTATAATATAGAAACGAGTGACAAAACCGAGAGATACCCCAAATCATATGTAAAGTGTAAAAACTGTATATATGTATTAAATATCACCAGTTCAAATGCTGTAGCTACTGACAGTTAACTATCTTGGGTCACAGATAGATTGAACAGCAGTCTTGTCCTCCCTTTCCCAAACTATCGACCTCCCCTATCCCCTATGCTATCTGCCCTATAAATACATTTTAATCTCCCAAAATAAAACCTTCTAAGAGCTGGAGATAATCAAAATTGAAATCCTTAACTGATTTCGCATAAAAATGACAAGTGGAAACATGTCAATTTTCAGCATATGCGAAAATACTCAATCCATAACAGGAGATCGAGGACACAGATAAGGTAACGACACCTGGAAAATAGTCCCTGCAAGATCGATTCGCTTCCACATATACAGGGATCATCCATACAACCAAAATCATCAAAATCGGGGGAGGAAGATATCCATGATACCACCTGCGATGCAATACAAGAAAGAAACATAATTAAAATGTAATTAAAATAGAAAAACAAATAAAATAATTAATAAACAATTTCACACCAATCAAATACCTATAAATAAAACATGATCATCAAAAACTTCAAACCTGATATCAAAATAAACGCACCGCCAAAACATTACAAATTTACTGGAGCATTAAAGACCTGGATATTCACACCACTTGACGGGTTTGGTGGCTGTCCCTTAAACTACATGAGTGCAATCTAAGCATTGAGCTCTCGAAGCTTCTCTTTGTTTTTTTCATTCTCGTTCTACAGTTTAAGAACTCGTCTGATTAACTTATTCTTATGATTTCTCAAGTGTAAGAGCTTCTTATCATTGAAAACCATTTTCTCCATTAACTCAGCGTTATCAGCCTTCATCGAATCACGATTTGCTGCTACTTCTTTTACCCTCTCTTCCATTCTATGAATCTTGTCTAAAAGACAGTTAATGAACAGAGGATGCATCATACCATCAATGCCGTAAGAACCAGGTGAGCTTAACTCTACATGCTTCTCTTCAGTCGGATGACCAATAACAGGATTTACCTGAACTTCCTTATCAACCAGAGGAGGGTTATCATGGTCAAAATTCAAATTGAACTCATGCTCGACAGACCGATCATTCACAAGCAGGTCTTCGGCTTCATCATCAATCACCATAGTATCAATACGAGCATTATCAGACACAGGGGGGTTTGACAGTATTCCCTTTTGCCATGCTCCTGGTAAATCTACCCGCCGACTTGGCCTTTGGTCTGTCTCGACCATGATTACGAATTTTATCAGTATTGTGGTGTGGCGTAATCGGCGATAGAGAGGGAGATTTCCTTACGCGCTTCGAACTCAAAGGAGTATCGACACTTCCTGGTAGAGTAGGCATGGGATCTTTGCAAGGTTCAAGGCTCATACGGCCAGGGCTTGACAAGGGTTTACAGGAAGGAGAGACCGAAACCGGAGTCTACTCTTTTTTCTTGTTACATTCATCAGGATTGTCAAAGATACAATGACAGAACGAGGAAAAACCATTGGCTTCAACGAATTCATCCCAAGACCGGTTCGACTTCGACAACTCTCTATCGATTAACATACGGACTAAACCATGGTGGAAGAGACTGTGACTGACATGTTTTGGACCCCTTTTGATCGCATTAGACATCTTAAACAGACTATGCAAAAGATAATAAGGTAAGTTCAGCGGGAAACCTATGAATACAGACATAAGTCTGAGATGATATACGTACGCTGATGACAGGCTCCCTTCGCAAGTCAAATATCTGTGGATCAAATCCAGAACAGGATGCCACTCCTTCTTGAAGTACTTGCGAGCTACCCCGGTTAGAAATGAAACATCCTGGTAGGGGTTTTTAAGCAGCTGCCGCCACTCTGTTATATCCATGCGTTTATATTTAAACCATCGCTCACCTTCTAGTGACAGACCTGTAGCAAGCGCCACTGATCTTTCATCAACCCGGAAACAGAGGTCACCCACTTCAACTTGATAATCGGCCAGGGAGAGAGCAAAAAACCTTGTGACTTCCGGGTTCGAATCAGAGAATCTCCTTATGAATGGCATCCACCCAATGGCTTGAACCTTTGCTGACAGTTCAGGATCCGAATCCAGCAATTTCATTTCACAAGGCTCTAACCTTACCACAGGCGCCATGAACGTCCGTATCAAAGCACGTAAACGCACACAAAATAAGTACCACAGCTCGGCAAACGACAGAGAACCAGATAATGAGTACTCGGGATAAAGCCTGAGCAAAAACGAGAAATGAAACTCAGACCCATGATCAGGGAAATAAGCCATGAACGAACGCGGACTGTGCCCCTGTAATTTCGGCATGGATGAGAGCATTATCACTCAAAGAGGTTATTGATTAACAAGGAATGACGGTAGAAGACTCTGGGTAGGTCATGTTATCATTATTCAACTGATGTTAATGATACATGACCCTTCACAGTACCCAGAACAAGTGTCCAATTGACAGGCAGCCACGGCAGAGGACAAGTACTCAGACTTAAACGCGAAGGACAGGTTTCATTACCATTGTCATGATTGCATATCGACTTCGCAGCGAATGGATCAGGGTGGAGGCTACGACATAGTTTTTGATCTGACGCCGAACCATAATACATATCCCCCTACTTTAGCCTCGACTTACCCTTGAAAGGTGGCGGATAATAAAACGTAATTTCAAACCATTAAATCAAAAATCGACTTTGCAAAACATACCATATAACAATGATCATCATAGATGTTGGTGGTAATATCAACCATGGTTTGTGAACTTAGAATATGTCGGAAATGGATTGAAACACATTTGGTCTTTGATACTTTGGTCTTTATCGAAGTTATAACAAAATGACCATCTATAACCATTAATCGACTTTCGCATAAGAATTTATGGTAATGTACCAAATCATACCAAGACTAACCATTCCAATATTTCAACCTTAGTAATAATTATAATAACAAAATAAACAAAATCAATTCGTAATATTTTGGATTAATTTCTAGATTAGGATAATGCAAAAGATATAAAATCATTAATATTTATCCCTTGATTGCAAACCCAAAGACAAATAATAACTCACTAGTGATGATTTTGTTAAATAATCTATAGTTTTAAAGGTTGCTTTTAAAAACAAAGAATTTCACTGGTTCAGTAGCTGTCATAATGGTATTCTTTCAGTAGCTGTAACTCTTCTTTATTTTGCACTGAGAAATTCGAACATTTCATCAAACAAAATAGGATTTTGTTTGATGAAATAATGTTTTTTAAAGGCTGTTGAGCCAGGCCACAACAGATGGCGACAAGCTGGGCGGAACAGTTATTTCTGCTTCTTAACCTGAAATCATGCACATAAAGAAATTAAATCCTTAATACAAGCCATTATACAAAGATTACTATTTTAACATCTCAAACAAATTCAAGTATTTCACAGTTCTAAAACTTACCAGAAAATTACAGTTTCAGTCATTTGTTTGATAAAATTAGGTCTCTAATAGAAATTAGTCCTTAAAGAGTAAGACAGTAAATAGATTAGTTTTAAGGATAAAATCTCAATACCACAAGCATGGCCCTGCTGCCAGCAGGTGTTCATAGCCTCGACAGAGTTGCTTTGAAACCCTCAGAATGTCAGTATCCCATCTGCTAGTTATACATGTACAATTCTGGTCGGGGGAAACTGTTACCGCTATTTTCTTTTAATGAAGGCCATGGTTCAGGCTTGGTAACCAGATAGTAACCACGTCAGTCACCAGTCTGCATTACAGTAAAATGAACCGGCTCGTGATGAGACATTTCACCCCTCAGAGTTTTTCATCCAAGGGTCATTGCCAAGGCTTGGTGACCGGAGATGATAATGTTATTGGAAGAAAACCTATGATCCTGAGCAGATCAGCTCGTTATGAGACCTTCTGTCCTTCAAATTTTTTTTGCATATGTTCAAGCCCCTCCTTGTCCAGAATGTAATTATTATTAATCTCAAATGAGATTATCTTAGCAGATAGGGAGGCGAATCTGATCCTCTTTACGAGAAGGGATGGCGTAAAAGATTTAGATAGATAACTTTACCAAGTACCGTCCCAATCCCTTTGGGAAAATCTTTGCAGAGACTGATATAATTAATTAATATTAACATAGTTTGAGCTTTTCTGGTAAAATCTAGAACGATGAAAACACCATCCTCTGTTCAAGAAGCAAAATAGAATGACATTTTCCAGGACAATAATGTCTTTGTGCACGACTCATAGACAAATAACAGAGCTTGAAAAGAGCCATCAGTTCGAGGATTGATGAATTTATCAGGTTCACAACACACAAATAAAACAGCAAATAAATGAAAAGGAAAATGAAATAAAATGCATCAAGCAGACACACCACATCGGTATATACAGGATGATCCCGTGAGGGGGATCAGCAAAAATATCTCTTAATCAGGTGACCATTTATTGGAAGGTTGTCAATGTCACCTTCCAGTGTTTGTAACCTGAAAGTGCTAGGACCAAGTTTTTCTGTAATAATAAATGGTCCTAGCCACAAGCATTGGAACTTCGTATGTTTTCCTTTGTCTTCGTGTTCCTTGTCCCATTTCAAGACTAGGTCACCTACTTCCAAATCCCGACTGACTAACTTTTTGAGGTCAAACCAACGCTTCACAGTCTGCTGGTGTTTTTCAAATTTTTTCCTAGCCAACTCCCTATCTTCCTCCAGTTTCTGCAAGGTGTTAATTTGATGCTCCATGGCAGAACATGGTACCTCCTGCACTGACTGAGCAAGCTGTAAAGAGGGTAAGAACAAATGAGGGGGTGAGATGGCTTCTTTAACATACACCAGGAAAAAGGGAGAGTTTCCTATAGAAGCTTTGGGAGTTACCCTCTCAGCCCACAGGGCATTTGATAAGGCAGTATGCCAGTTCCTATGATGATCAACTACCGTACGTTTCAGAATCTTGATCAGATTTTTGTTGGAAGACTCGGCTAATCCATTACCCTGAGGATAATAATTGGCTAAATATTTCAACTTAATACCTCTTTCCAATGCGTACTCAGTTAATTTTACAGAAGAAAAATAAGTTGCATTGTCAAAAATCAAAGATTTAGGAACACCGAACCTGGTGATAATAAAAGAATCAAGGAAAGATATCACCTGTTCCGAGTTGACTAATCGTAAGGGGATGGATTCAACCCATCTAGTGAAGTAATCTGTGGCTGTCAGGATATATTTATGCTGTTGCAAAGATGCCAATGTGATCGGGCCAACAATGTCCAGACCCCATTGCTGAAATGGGACTTCGATTATGACCGGCTGGAGTGGTAACGCTGCCTTCTTCAGTCTGTCTCCTGCTCTTTGGCATTCTTGACACTTCCTGGCAAAAACATATGCGTCTTTGAACAACGTGGGCCAGTAGTAACCAACTTTAAGTATCTTATGTGCGGTGGTTTCTCCGCTAAAGTGTCCTCCGGCTGGTCCTGCATGTAATTGAGATAACACATTATCAGCCTCACTTCTTTCCAGACAACGAAGGAGGACTCCTTCGAAATTATTTCTAAACAAAATGTTATCAATAAGCTGATAAGGAGCAGATCTCAATCTCAAAACTCTTTTATTACGTGGGTCTAAATGTTCAGGTGCATTCCCATGCAATAAAAAGAATTTAATATCATTATACCAAGAGTTGGAAGAAGTGGAGATCGGAAAAACTTCCCTTTCAAATAAAGCAGGTTCGCTAAAGAAGTGCAGATCCACTGTCAGCAAACCCAGCTGCTAGCTTGCAGAGTCCTTGTCCTCTGACAATCTTTAATGGTTTTATCTTCAGGTCATACTCCTGAAGCGCTGTGACCCAGTGTGCTCTTTTTTCACCAAGATCCTTTTGTACCAAGAGATTTCTTACTGCAGAATATGGTACAATGACTTTGGTGTGGGACTTCAGTAAGTAAGGCCTGAAATGTTTGACAGATTTGAAAACAGCGAACGCCTGCTTGTCTACTTCCAAATAGTTCAATTCTGCACCATTCAAACTAGAGCTCGTAAAAGCAATAGGAGCTTCATTATTTTCCTGGTTCTTCTGTGTCAGAACAGCAGCATATGAAGAATAAGAAGCAAACGTATACAAAATGAAAGGTTTGGAAAAATCTGGGCTAGTTAGAGTAGGAGCTTCAGCAACAGCTTTTAAGATGTCATGAAAAGATTGCTTCTCATCAGTAGACCATTTAAAATCAGCATCTTTTCTAATCATTTTCTGAAGCGGCCTAACAATTTCAGTAAACCCAGGAATGAATCTAGAAACAAAATTGATCTTTCCAAGAAAAGACTACATAGACTTTTTTGAGTGTGGCATGGAAATCTGGGATATAGCATGGGTATGTTCTGGGCCAATATTAATGCCTTGTTTAGACACTACAAAACCCAGTAACTTACCTTCTGTTACCGCAAAAACTGATTTCTTTGGATTTAGCGAAATTCCATGTTTCCTGCAGCGCTCAAAGACTTTTCTGAGATGGCTTAAATGATCAGCTCTGTCTTTTGAGAAGACAGTAACATCATCAAGATAAATGACAACAAATTTACCAATCAGACCTCTAAATGCAATGTCCATTTCTCTTTGGAACGTTGCCCCAGCATTAATCAGACCAAATGGCATTTTTCTATAGGCGTAGGTCCCCCAAGGAGTTCTAAAAGTTGTTTTCAATTGGTCTACTTTGGATACTAACACTTGGTTGTATCCTGAAAAACCATCTAGCAATGAAAACATTTCAGATCCGGAGACCTGCTGTAAGATTTTTTCCATTGGAGGGACAGGGTAATTGTCTTTTTCAGAAACCCTATTCAGATTTCGGAAATCGACGCATAGCCTGATATCACCATTATTCTTTCTTACGAGAACAAGGTTTGCCACCCATTGGGCATGTCGTACTGGGAAAATTATTCTAGCTGCAAGGAATTTATTCAATTCCTTCTTAACGGCTGGTTCTAGGCTAGGATGCATTTTCCTCAACTTCTGTTGAAAAGGTTTAGCCTCTTGTTTCATGAGTATGACGTGTTGCATTATATTTGGATCAAACATTTTCAGGTCGTCATATGTCCATGCAAATATGTCTTTGAACTCATTGAAGAGTTTAATGAAGGCTATTTTTTCCTGAGCAGTACATGTACTGCCCATATTAACACATTGGGGATTGACTACAGTACCTAGATTTACGATTTCAGATTGCATGACAGAACTGTTAGTTTTACAGTTCTTCGCAGCTTTGAATTTGTCCTTTAAATCATAAATTTTTTCCAGTTTAATCACAGATCTGGGAAGAGTGCTAACCTGATCGAGAGATTCCTCAATTGAACAAGGCTTATGGATTACCGCAAAATTATACAAGTCTTCGTCATGAGTCCTTTCGTCGATGACCGCATCCTTGAAAGTGTCCTTCATTGTTAGAAAATCAATCAGCTGCTGATCACTGTCGAAAACTCTCCAATTGATTATGTTGTCAGGTATAGATGGCCTAAAGAGCAATTCAACCGAGAATGCATCAGCAAGAATTTCTGCAGAAGGAATTAATCTTGAAGCCACATTAGCTAACAAATCAGCCTCTTGATTTAAATATCGTGGAATAGAACTAATATTGAAGGCTTCAAATGATAATAGTAGATTTCATACCTCTGTTTGATAATTTCTCAGGTTCCTAGCAATACAATGTATAGTATTATGTACCTACCGAACAATAATTTCTGAGTCTCCTAAGACCACCAAAGCTTTAGCTCCCAAGTTGATTGCTTTTTTCAGCCCTTGTATGAGAGCTTCATATTCTACAATGTTATTGGTGCAATCGAATTCTAGCCTGCAAGAAATGAAATACCTTCTTCCACGAGGGTTGATTAGTAAACAACCGGCCCCAACCCCTTCCTTTGACTTAGAACTGTCAAAGTAAAGAGACCAGAGATCATCATCCAGATCTGTATGCACAGTGTTCAGAACTGGGACTTCATCTGGGATTTGAGAAAAATGGATAATTTCAGACTGCTGCCCTGAGTCCTGAACCGATGAAGTCTCAGCTTCGAGATCACCAAAGAAAGAGTCAACCATATAGTTTCCCATAATGGTATCAGTGAACAAAACCGGTTCATTTGAATCATCAAGTTCGGTTACAGTATGTTTCATATGCTGTTCTCGATCGATCCTGATCTTATTTGGGCGGCCGTTATGAGATATCCATAGATGTGACCAGTCTGTCGCGAAATACCCCTTGAGTTTTTCTGACCAATCCCTGCTTAGAAACAGACCATATGCTTTCGGGATGTCTGCAACAATTATATCGATTATAAAGTAAACTTGAGGATTCGAAGCTAACCTTATCAGCACTTGCTTCAACTTACCTATTAATTTTACGTTTGAACGATCAAGCTGTACAATACTCGTATCACAAGGTTCAGGGACAGCATTAAGTTTTTTACATACAGAGTGAGGCATTACATTCTTGGAGGCCCCTGAGTCTATCATACAGTTATGTACTTTACGATTAAAAATTTTGAATGTAAGTAAAAATGGCGGGGTTGAAGAATCATATTTCTTGCCTATGGATGATGCATTGACTGAAGATTTTTTTGAGCTATCCTTAGTGTTGATAGAACTATTTTGATTGGAAGGAGTCTTACCAGTTTTACTTGGGGAAACTCCTTGCATCACTTTATCTTGAATCAGGGGTAGCTTGAGAAGCTCATAGAGCGAGATGTTGGCTCTGTTTTTCTTTAAATCTTCAATCAGGTCGTATTCTAACTCGAGGGAATGGGCAGATTTAATATTTGCGGGCTGATCTTTGTTTTTGACAGCTGAAGTATTATCTACAGCAATCGTAGAAGGTTCACCTGGGGGCTGATCTTTCTTACTTCTGGTATTATACTGGTGCTGATTTACATTTACAACAGCCACATCCTCGTCATCAATCAATTCTGAGGTGTCCCAAAAATGACTGATGGCATGGGGTGGTTTATTGTCATTGCTATCATCTGTGTTTTGGTTATCTTGAGAACTCTGTCCGGTGGACTGAGTTTAATTTTCAGTAGATGTTTCTAGATCTGAAACTATTAATTTGAGGAAACTATTAATTTCCTCAATGTTGTTGGCTTCAGAGGGTGGAGTTTGTTTCGCAGCTGGATTTTGAAAAGGTCTCCTGAAGAATTGTTTAGGTATCTCTTTGTTTGGGGTGTTTTCAGAAGTACCCTTTTTTAAATCAATGATTTCATTAGACATTTTTTTAATAACTCTTTGGAGACTGTCTAGATCTAAGGCATCTTGGCCTTTTTTGTCAAAGCTTACTGTAGTTTTGGCAGGACTGTCGGTCTTCTTCCAAGAAGAAGATGCTGAATCGGTATCTACTCCGGGATTTGCGTTTGTAGCAGTCACATATTTTTCGACTTTAATTTCCTCTTCAAAGTTTTCAGCGAGGGTGAGTTTGGCCTTTTGTCTGACAAACATGGCTATTTTTCCAGGCAGGGCTGAAGTGTAAAATTCAACGGTGACATCTTCAGTCGGCCTTGAAGTAGCAGGGATTCTGTTCCTTAGAGTTAAAAAATGCTGGTTAAAATCTTTGACCCTTTCTTTAGGTTCCATGCGGATCTTAGACAGTTTCAATACTAATACTGCTGGAGTCTTGTCATCTCCAAACTTGTTCATGAATCCAAGGTCGAATTCGTTCCAGCTAGAAATGGAACCAGCTGTAAGTGAAAAATACCACGTCGATGTTTTTCCTTCAAATGTATAAGGGAAAATCCGACAGACCACATCTTCATGTTCAACATCAAGGAGTCGAACTACTAGCATAAAATTCTTGACATGATCTTCCGCTGGCTCTTTCGACTCAGGGTTGAAATTAGGTAGTAATTTCTCAGGGTGTTTAGGTAAAGGGTGTTGAACGCCGGGGACGGCCACTGCATCCTGAGCTAGCCATGGCATATTAGCATTGGGGTTTGGAGGGTTTGCACCTGCCATGCTTCTTGGAGTTGGAGGCGATGAAGGTGGTGTTTGTAAAACATGAGAAGGAGATCGAGGCGGTGATGGTGGTTCTCCAGACCCTCTTGAAGCAGGTGGTCCTGAAGAAGAGGAAGGTCGGTTGGTGCCTGTAAGAGATTGTTGTATATGAAGATCGGGATGGGCACCTAAAGGCTGTTCTTGTTCTCCCAAAACAGATTCAGGATGACGAGTACGAGGACGTGTAATCTGTGGAATAGGTAATTCAGTGGGCTAGCGCCCGGTGAGATTCGAATAAGCCCTAGTTAAAATTCTATGAGATTCATTAATGGATTGCTCGTACTGGTATATTTCTTCAGGAAAGTGAATACTGGGAGAGTTGAACTGAGAGATCAGATTTTGAACAGAGTCGCTCACTGGGGTTTCATTCACTCGTGATGAACGGTGAGAGCGTGCTTGTGTAGTTGATTGTATTTGAGGGGTGATAGGCTGGTTAACTTTGTTTACAGGGTTGTTTTCATCAGCCATTTTCCTAGGCTGGCCCTCCTTCTAGCGCCATTGTTGACGGGCGTATTTGACTGAGCCCGCAATGGGGGAAGACAACCCAGACCAGGATCCTTAGATCAGGCTCCAAGCTATTTGGGATGGTTGTTCCCGACAGGTTTAAAGGCTCTGTTAGCCTGGAAGTTTAAAAGTCTACAGGTTAAAACTAATGCTACTAATTGTTAATCAGTCCTACACTTATGATTACCAAGGTTAATTTATGTTATATATTACAGGATGACAAACTGTTATATTTAACCTACTTAAAGCAGTTAATTCTAAATACAAGAATAGAAAGATAGAAATTAACAGAGTTAATGCCCTACAGAGATGTATAATATACACATTGTACAGTAATTACCACAGAAACAATCTGAATATTTGTAATTCCTATAAAAGGATCTGATTCAAATAGATTTTTTCGAATAATATAATCAACAAAAACTTAAACACATATTATTCTAATCTACACACTATCCTGATCAGGAGCAATGGAAAATTTAACCTGTAATCGATTTATGCTGATAAGAACACTGCATGAAAACATCTGATAATATTTAAAGCAATTTAAACATTAACAAAACCATACAGAAATCGTTACATATTATATAACAATGATATCAATCATTATTTATAAAACATGACATATCAACAAGATCGAAAACAGTAACAGTCGATACTTATGAATAATATTTGCACAATTCTTCAAAGAAATTATCACAAACATTTATAATATAGAAACAAGTGACAAAACCGAGAGATACCCCAAATCATATGTAAAGTGTAAAAATTGTATATATGTATTAAATATCACCAGTTCAAACACTGTAGCTACTGACAGTTAACTATCTTGAGTCACAGATAGATCGAACAGCGGTCTTGTCCTCCCTTTCCCAAACTATCGACCTCCCCTATCCCCTATGCTATCGTCCCTATAAATACATTTTAATCTCCCAAAATAAAACCTTCTAAGAGCTGTAGATAATCAAAATTGAAATCCTTAACTGATTTCGCATAAAAATGACAAGTGGAAACATGTCAATTTTCAGCATATGCGAAAATACTCAATCCATAACAGGAGATCGAGGACACAGATAAGGTAACGACACCTGGAAAACAGTCCCTGCAAGATCGATTCGCTTCCACATATACAGGGATCATCCATACAACCAAAATCATCAAAATCGGGGGAGGAAGATATCCATGATACCACCTACGATGCAATACAAGAAATAAACATAATTAAAATGTAATTAAAATAGAAAAACAAATAAAATAATTAATAAACAATTTCACACCAATCAAATACCTGTAAATAAAACTTGATCATCAAAAAATTCAAACCTGATATCAAAATAAACGCACCGCCAAAACATTACAAATTTACTGGAGCATTAAAGACTTGGATATTCACACCACTTGACGAGTTTGGTGGCTATCCCTTAAACTGCATGAGTGCAATCTGAGCATTGAGCTCTCGAAGCTTCTCTTCATTTTTGTCATTCTCGTTCTGCAGTTTAAGAACTCTTCTGATTAACTTATTCTTATGATTTCTCAAGCGTAAGAGTTGCTTATCATTGAAAACCATTTTCTCCATTAACTCAGCATTATTAGCCTTCATCGAATCACGATTTGCTGCTACTTCCTTTACCCTCTCTTCCATTCTACAAATCTTTTCTAAAAGACAGTTAATGAACAGAGGATGCATCATACCATAAATGCAGTAAGAACCAGGTGAGCTTAACTCTACATGCTTCTCTTCAGTCGGATGACCAATAACAGGATTTACCTGAACTTCCTTATCAACCGGAGGAGGTTTATCATGGTCAAAATTCAAATTGAACTCATGCTCGACAGACCGATCATTCACAGGCAGGTCTTTGGCTTCATCATCAATCACCACAGTATCAATACGAGCATTATCAGACACGGGGGGTTTGATAGTATTCCCTTTTTCCATGCTCCTGGTAAATCTACCCGCCGACTTGGCCTTTGGTCTGTCTCGACCATGATTACGAATTTTATCAGTATTGTGGCGTGGCGTAATCGGTGACAGAGAGGGAGATTTCCTTACGCGCTTCGAACTCAAAGGAGTATCGACACTTCCTGGTAGAGTAGGCATGGGATCTTTGCAAGGTTCAGGGCTCATACAGCCAGGGCTTGACAAGGGTTTACAGGAAGGAGAGACCGAAACCAGAGTCTACTCTTTGTGCTTCTTACATTCATCAGGATTGTCAAACATACAATGACAGAATGATGAAAAACCATTGGCTTCAACGAATTCATCCCAAGACCGGTTCGACTTCGACAACTCTCTATCGATTAACATACGGACTAAACCATGGTGGAAGAGACTGTGACTGACATGTTTTGGACCCCTTTTGATCGCATTAGACATCTTAAACAGACTATGCAAAAGATAATAAGGTAAGTTCAGCGGGAAACCTATGAATACAGACATAAGTCTGAGATGATATACATACGCTGATGATAGGCGGCCTTCGCAAGTCAAATATCTGTGGATCAAATCCAGAACAGGACACCACTCCTTCTTAAAGTACTTGCGAGCTACCCTAGTTCGAAATGAAACATCCTGGCAGGGGTTTTTAAGCAGCTGCCGCCACTCTATTATATCCATGCGTTTATATTTAAACCATCGCTCACCTTCTAGTGACAGACCTATAGCAAGCGCCACTGATATTTCATCAACCCGGAAACAGAGGTCACCCACTTCAACTTGATAATCGGCCAGGGAGAGAGCGAAAACCCTTGTGACTTTCGGGTTTGAATCAGAGAATCTCCTTATGAATGGCATCCACCCAATGGCCTGAACCTTTGCTGACAATTCAGGATCCGAATCCAGCAGTTTCATTTCACAAGGCTCTACCCTTACCACAGGCGCCATGAACGGCCGTATCAAAGCACGTAAATGCACACAAAATAAGTACCATATCTCGGCAAACGACAGAGAACCAGATAATGAGTACTCAGGATAAAGCCTGAGCAAAAATGAGAAATGAAACTCAGACCCATGATCAGGGAAATAAGCCATGAACGAACGCGGACTGCGCCCCTGTAATTTCGGCATGGACGAGAGGATTATCACTCAAAGAGGTTATTGATTAACAAGGAATGACGGTAGAAGACTCCGGGTAGGTCATGTTATCATTATTCAACTGACGTTAATGATACATGACCCTTCGCAGTACCCAGAACAAGTGTCCAATTGACAGGCAGCCACGGCAGAGAACAAGTACTCAGACTTAAACGCGAAGGACAGGTTTCATTACCATTGTCATGATTGCATATCGACTTCGCAGCGAATGGATCAGGGTGGAGGCTACGACATAGGTTTTGATCTGACGCCGGACCATAATACATATCCCCCTACTTTAGCCTCGACTTACCCTTGAAAGGTGGCGGATAATAAAACATAATTACAAACCATTAAATCAAAAATCGACTTTGCAAAACATACCATATAACAATGATCATCATAGATGTTGGTGGTAATATCAACCATGGTTTGTGAACTTAGAATATGTCGGAAATGGCTTGAAAAAC
Source organism: Pseudotsuga menziesii (assembly GCA_001517045.1). Classification (NCBI taxonomy): domain Eukaryota; kingdom Viridiplantae; phylum Streptophyta; class Pinopsida; order Pinales; family Pinaceae; genus Pseudotsuga; species Pseudotsuga menziesii. The sequence goes on from LPNX010290857.1 coordinate 233,039, forward strand.
ATTTGGTCTTTGATACTTTGGTCTTTATCGAAGTTATAACAAAACGACCATCTATAACCATTAATCGACTTTCGCATAAGAATTTATGGTAATGTACCAAATCATACCAAGACTAACCATTCCAATATTTCAAGCTTAGTAATAATTATAATAACAAAATCAACAAAATCAATTCGTAATCTTTTGGATTAATTTCTAGATTAGGATAATGCAAAAGATATAAAATCATTAATATTTATCCCTTGATTGCAAACCCAAAGACAAATAATAACTCACTAGTGATGATTTTGTTAAATAATCTATAGTTTTAAAGGTTGCTTTTAAAAACAAAGAATTTCACTGGTTTAGTAGCTGTCATAATGGTATTGTTTCAGTAGCTATAACTCTTCTTTATTTTGCACTGATAAATTCGAACATTTCATCAAACAAAATAGGATTTTGTTTGATGAAATAATGTTTTTTAAAGGCTGTTGAGCCAGGGCACAACATGTATCTATGCAAAAAACATTGTTAACATGTGGTGTGTGGATGCTTGCAGAGGGGCAACATTCTACCACGGTTTCTCCAAGGAAAAGACATAGTCGAATGTAGCACCAGTCGGGTGTATCTGCAAGCCTAGGTACACTTCATGGGACTCCTAATTTATGAATATATGTTTTCATGTGTGTAGTGTTTGTGTCACAATATTGGCTTTGATGATCTTACATGACATGCACATGTGCTCCTCCTATGGTTATTTCATTTGGGGAACACGACTGGTTGCTTGAGATCACACCAATCAGTGGTTTCCAAGGTTTCGCACATTCCCTACTTCATCATCTTTGGAATACCAGTTGTTATATTTGCTTCTCGCCTCATTTTTTTGGTGTACCCAAGCATTAAAAGTTGTTAACAGGTAGTGTGTGGATTCTTGCAGAGGGGCAACAGTGTGCCACAGTTTCTCCAAGGCAAAGACGTAGATGAATGCAGCAGCAGTAGGATCTACCTACAAGTCCAAGTACACTTCATGGGACTCCTAATTTATGAATATATGTTTTCATGTGCGTAGTGTTTTGTGTCACAATAATGGATTTAATGATCTTACATGAAATGCACAGGTGATCCTCCTAGGTTTCTTCCATTTGGGGAACGCGAATGGTTGCTTTAGAGCACACCAATTGGCAATTTCCAAGGTTTGGCACATGCCCTACTTTATACTCTGAAGAATATTGGTTATTATTTTTGCTTTCCATATCATGTTGTTAGTGTATCTATGCATAAGAAATTGTTAACATGAGGTGTGTGGATGCTTGCAGAGGGGCAATAGTATACCACGGTTTCTCCAAGGAAAAGCCATAGACGAATGCAGCACCAGTCGGGTCTCCCTGCAAGCCCAGGTACACTTCATGGGACTCCTAATTTATGAATAGATGTTTTCATGTCCGTAGTGTTTTATGTCACAATACTGGCTCTGATGATCTAAGATGACATGCACAAGTTCTCCTCCTAGGGTTTTTCCATCTGGGGAACGTGACTGGTTGCTTGAGAGCACACCAATCAGCGGTTTCCAAGGTTTGGCACATGCCCTACTTCATCTTCTTTAGCATACAAGTTGTTATCTTTGATTCTCACCTCATTTTGTTGGTGTATCTAGGAATAAACAATTGTTAATGTGCAGTGTGTGGATGATTGCAGAGGGGAAACAATCTACCATGGTTTCTCCAAGGCAAAGATATAGACAAATGCAACACCAATCAAGTATAACTGCAAGCCTAGGTGCACTTCATGGGACTCCTAATTTATGAATAGATTTTTTCATGTGCGTAGTTTTTTGCATCACAATACTAGATCTGATGATCTTACCTAACATGCATAGGTTCTCCTCCTAGGTTTGTTTCATCCAGGGAATGCAATTGGATGCTTGAGAGCACACCAATCGGCTATTTCCAAGGTTTGACACATACCCTACTTTATACTCTGAAGCATGTTAGTTGTTATTTTTTCTTTCCACCTCATGTTGTTAGTGTATCTATGCATAAACAATTGTTAAGGTGTGGTGTGTGGATGCTTGCATAGGGGAAACCGTCTGCCATGGTTTCTCCAAGGAAAAGACATAAATGAATGCAGCACCAGTCGGGTCTAACTGCAAGCCCATGTACACTTCATGGGACTTATAATTTATGAATAGATATTTTCATGTGCATTGTGTTTTGTGTCATAATATTGGCTCTGATAATATTACATGACATGCACAGGTGCTCCTCCTAGGGTTCTTCCATCTAGGGAACGTGGTTGGTTGCTTGAGAGCACACTAATCAATGATTTCCAAGGTTTGGCACATGCCCTACTTTATACTCTCAAGCATATCAGTTACCATGTTTTTTTTTGTCTCATGTTGTTAATGTATCAATGCATAAACAATTTTTAACGTGCGGTGTGTGGATTCTTGTATAGGGGCAACAATCTGCCATGGTTTCTCCAAGGAAAATACATAGACGATTGCAGTACCAATCGAGTCTACCTACAAGCCCAGAAACACTTCATGGGACTCCTAATTTATGAATATATGTTTTCATGTGCGTAGTTTTTTTGGTCACAATACTGGCTTTGATGATATTACATGACATGCACAGGTGATCCTCCTAGGGTTCTTCTATCTGGGTAACATAATTTGTTTCTTGAGAGCACACAAATCGACGATTTTCAAGGTTTGGCACATGCCCTACTTTATACTCTGAAGCATATCAATTGTTATTTTTTCTTTCTGCCTCTTGGTGTTAGTGTATCTATGCAAAAACAATTTAACACGCAGTGTGTGGATTATTGCAAAGGGGATATAATCTGCCACAGTTTCTCCAATTCAAAGACATAGACAAATGAAGCACGAGTCAGGTGTGACTATAATCCTAGGTACACTTCATGGGACTCCTAATTTATGAATAGATGTTTTCATGTACGTGGTGTTTTGCGTCACAATACTGGATCTAATGATATTACATGACATGCACAAGTGCTCCTCCTAGGGTTCTTCTATCTGGGAAACATGACTATTTTCTTGAGAGCACACCAATCAGCGGTTCCCAAGGTTTGGCACATGCCCTACTTTATACTCCGAAGCATATCAGCTATTATTTTTTCTTTCCTCCTCATGTTGTTAGTGTATCTATGCATAAACAATTGTTAATGTGCAATGTGTGTTTGCTTGAGGGGAAACCATCTACTACAGTTGCTCCAAGGCAAAGTCATAGACAAAGGCAACACTAGTCGGGTCTAATTACAAGCCCAGGTACACTTCAAGGGACTCCTAATTTATGAATAAATGTTTTCATGGGTGTAGTGTTTTGCGTCACAATACAGGCTCTAATGATCTTACATGACATGTACATGTTATCCTCCTAGGGTTCTTCTGTCATGGGAACATGATTAGTTTCTTAAGAGCACACCAATCGACGGTTTCCAAGGCTTGGCACATGCCCTACTTTATACTCTGAAGAATATCAATTGTTATTTTTTATTTCCGCCTCATGTTGCTAGTGTATCTATGCATAGACAATTGTTAACGTGCAATGTGTGGATGTTTGCAGAGGGGCAACAGTCTACCACAGTTTCTCTAAGGCAAATATGTTATATTTTTATCATTTAAGCTAGCATTAACTTAGGATATTAACTGAGAGAATAACAAGCACAAAAATTAAACACATAAGACAATGAACACAAAGATTTTTCTCAGGGAAACCATAAAGGATAAAACCCCACAAATTCCTCAGAGATAGAATCGAAACCAATAGCAAAGCCCCAAAAACAGTAAGATGATATCCCGATAGCAGTAGCCTCTTTTTCTCTAGCCCCAACAACTTCTTCTTCCTCAACTATGCACTATAACTGAGTGTGAGTGAGTGTGTGATAAATAGAGAGGCTCACTCTCTATTTATACTAATTCTCGACTTGGCAATGACTCACTAGGGCTGAATTCTCTAGGAGAGTCTAATAACCCTAGTTCCTCGAAACTATGGGGAATTTAACCCTTGAACAATAGGAGGGTTACCCACAATGACTTGACATGACTTGTTTACATTATAGAACCTCTCTATAGGAACATCTGGACATGACATGACTCAATTACATTACAGACACTTCCCGGAATAAACATTGGGGTACAATACATGAAATATACTAGTGAATACATTTTGAAGTTACAAATACATCAACACTCCCTCTTAACTAGGAATGTATTCTTTCGACACAATTTTTAGCACTGGTCTTCTTCTCTGTATCGATTGGATCATCTTCATCTTCAAGTTGTCTTCATCTTCAAGTCTTCTTCATCTTCAAGTCATCATCGTCTTCAAGTCTTCCTCATCTTCAAGTCATCATCCTCTTCGTGTCTTCTTCATCTTCAAGTCATCTTCGTCTTCAATTCTTCTTCTAAGTCATCTTCTTCTTCAAGTATTCTTCATCACGGGATTTGGATCATCACGACTACTAGATCATCACCACTGGATCATCATCTAGATCATCACTTGATTTGGATCATCATCAAGTCTGGATCATCATCATCGGTGCTATCTCAGAATGGTGCTATCTCTTGATTCTTCTCGTCACAGAAAGTTCTACAGAGCCAACCCTTTTTCATGTTGGTTGTAGGCCTACCCTTCATGTAGGTCTTCAGTGCTTATAGCTGACCCTAAGTTAGAATGGCCCATCCAGCTCTTACATTTGACCTCATCTTGTGAGAAAGGCACACCCAGCACTCACATCTGACCTCATCTTATCAAAAAGGCCTAGCACTCACCTCTGACTATGTGTAAACACATCTCGCCAGAATGGCTCAGCACTTATATCTAACCATATGTGAACACACCGCATCAAAAGGGCTCTGCACTTACATCCAACCATGTTCGAAAACACCGCATCAGAAGGGCTCTGCACTTACATCTGACCATGTTCGAAAACACCGCATTGGAAGGGCTCTGCACTTACATCCGACCATGTTCGAAAACACCGCATCGGAAGAGCTCTGCACTTACATTCGACCATGTGCGAACACACTGCATCGAAAGGGCTCTTAGTCCCAGAATGAGGATTCCTGGTAATTGACCAAGTGCCTCCATTCCCCTAGAGAATGGCATCAACCCTTATATCTGATCAAGTGGGAACACATCCCTCAATCACATCAGAATGGCTAGGCAATCATATCTGATCATGTAAGACTACATCCCACAGTCATATCAGAATGGCCCTCAGTCCCAGACTGAGTATTCCTAGTAACTAACCAGGTGCCTCCATTCCAAGAATGGCATTCAGCACTTATATCTGATCATGTAGGAACCAATCCTACAGTCACATCAGAATGGCTTAACACTCACATATGACATGGAAGGAACCAAATCCTCTCACCATGACAGAATGGATCAGCCCTTACATCTAACCATGGAAGGAACCTAATCCTCTCATCATGTCAGAATGGCTCTAGGTATCATCATTTCCCTTTTGAGGGAACCTCGATCTCGAGAACACCAAGCTTCTCCGTAAAGTACTCAAACTTTACTCTGGCCAATGGCTTCATCAACACATTAGCTATCTGTTCTTTTCGTCGCAACATACTGTAGCTTCACTGCTCCTCTCTGCACCATATCCCTAATATAGTGATACTTGATCTCGATATGCTTCAATTTGTCATGGAACACTGGGTTCTCCAAAAACTTCACACAAATCTGGTTGTCGCAATATATACAAGTAGCATCCAACTAGAGATCAAATAAATCAGACAGTAGATTTCTCAGCCACATTGCCTCGCAACTAGCTAAACAAGCTGCGACATATTCTACTTTAGTTGTACTCAGTGCCACACATGACTGCTTCCTGCTAAACCAAGATATCATACCTGATCCCATACTGAAGCAGCATCCTGAAGTGCTCTTCCTATCGATGGCACTTCCTGCCCAATCTAAATCAACATAACCCTCCAAGTTAATCTTCTGATTTGCCTCGTACTTGAGCCCATAATCAACTGTACCCTTCAGGTACCTCAGAATATGCTTTGCAACAATCAAGTGAACATGTCTCGAATCTGTCAGGAACTGGCTCAAGGTGTTTATAGCAAAGCAAATATCTTCTCTCATGTTCGTCAGGTACATCAAAGACCCAATCATCTGACGATACATCATAGCATCAACTGCTTCTAATGAAGCATCACTCAATAGCTTCAGGTCGATGCCATAGGTGTGGTTATGGCCTTGCAATCCATCATCCCGAATCTCTTCAGAATCTCTATTGCAAACTTCCCTTGTCCAAGGAAGATTCCATCCGCATTTTTCCACATCTCCATGCCTAAAAAATAGTGCATCATACCCAAGTCTTCAATTTCAAACTCGACAGCAAGTTTCCTCTTCGTATCAGTAATCAACCCATCCATACCTTTTACAAACAGATCATCCACATACATTAGGAGTATCATGGGGTTGCCATATTCAAACTTGTAGTAAAGATTCGAATCTGCTTTACTCTTGGTAAAGCCCAAACTAGATAGAAAGTCATCAATTCTGTCGTACCATGTCTTGGGTGCCTGTTTCAAAATATACAGGGATTTCTTCAATCTACACACATGAAACTCCTTGTCATGTGTCTCAAAACCGAGTGGTTGTTCCACATACACTTCCTCTTCTACTACACCATTCAAGAAAGCAGTCATGACATCCATTTAGTGTATCTTCCATTTCATCACTATAGCCAAAGCAAGTAATGATCTGATGGAAGTGTATCTGGCTACAGGTGCAAAAGTTTCTTCATAATCTATTCCTTCTTTCTAGGAGAAGCCACGAGCCACGAATCTTTCTTTATATTTCTCTATGCTACCATTTGCAGCATGCTTGATCTTGTAGATCCATTTGGAAGTTACAATGGACTTCCCTTCTAGTCTTGCGACAACATCTCAAACATCATTCTTCATGATCGATTGATATTCTTCGTTCATAGCCTCCTTCCATTATTTCCTTTCTACCGCTTCTTCATAGTTGGAAGGTTCTTTATCAATAATGTCACATAGAAAGGCTACATAACTGGAGCATGACCTAGTTCTCTTTCTTCCTCCGTGTGTTTCTTTTGAAGCTCCATATCTTTCTGCAACTTGGATAATTTCACATACCCAAGCAGGTTTCCTCTTATGAGGATTCCTCTCTTGAGATGGATCCATAGGTTCTTGAGGTTCTTATAATTCTCGACCTTCTTCTTGAATTTCTTCGTTCATGGTTGTATCATGAATTCTGGGTGCTTCTCTTTCTTCAAGTTCTTCAGTCGGTCTCTTCCCGAATTTGATGTAGGCTGAATCTTCGCCAAATGTTACATCTCTGCTGATGTTGATATTTTTGAACCCTGGGAAGTATATTCTGTAAGCCTTCAAGCTTTCAAAGTATCCCACAAATATACCCTTCTTTCCTGAAGGATCTAACTTCGTCCTCTTTTCTTTTGGAATGTGTATGTATATAAGACGGCCGAATATTCTGAGATGGCTGACTTCTGGTTTCTTACCGAAGAAGACTTATTTAGGTGTCTTTTTCTCGAGTACTCTGTGTGGAGTATGGTTCTGTACATACACCGATGTTCTGGAAGCTTCTTCTCATAGATACATGGAAATATCTTGATCATGAAGCATGACCCTTGCTGCTTCCATGATCATTTTATTCTTTCTTTCTGCAATCCCATTCTGCTATGGATTATATGGAGTGGATAAATCCTTCTTAATCCCTTAGTATTTGCATAGATCTTTGAATTCATTTGATGTGAATTATCCACCATTATCTAATTGAAAGGTATTGATCTTCTTTTATGTGTGATTCTCGATCAAGGCTTTGAAATTCTTGAACTTGTTGAATACTTCATCTTTCTTCTTCGTAAAGTATATCCATACCTTTCTAGAAAAATCATCAATAAAAGAAACATAGTATACATACCCGCTTAGTGAACTGAATGACATTGGACTACATACATCAGAGTGGATGATTTCCAAGATTCCTTTTTCCTTGCTCTCACTACTTGGAAATGTCTTCTTTGTGTTCTTCCGTTTCACACATCCTTTGCATACACCTTCATGTTTTCTCTGCATTTCTGGGAGACCTTCAACAGCTTTGCTTGCAAGTGGTATTGCTCTGTAATGCACATGTGCAAGCCTTCTATGCCAAAGCTCATTTGGTTCTATCAAGTCATGAACCAAAGCTTGATTTGTATAGTCCTCCTTCTTGTTCCCCAATCACTACTGCATCATCGAAAGACTTTCCCTTTGGCCACATGAGGACTTGGCCATCTATAAATGCAACCTTCATTCCTTTTGTATCCAATGCAGATATGGAGAGGAGTTTCTTCTTTAGTCTAGGTACAAACAATACATATTTCATCTTGATAGACTTTCCAGAGTCTAGCTTGTATGAGGATTCACCACTACCTTTTATTGGATACTGGTATTCATCTCCGAGTTTCACCTTGTGAGGTGATCCATGTTCAGATAATTTCACAAAGTATTCCTTGAATCCTGTCATATGTTTGGAAGCACCACTATCTATAAGCCAATAATTGCTGCCATGTGTGATAGTTCCCGTGAGAGCGGAAATCAGAACATATTCTTCATCACTTGAAGAATCATCACTGTCTTGTCTGTTTCTCTTTGTGGAAGGTTCATCATCCTCTACAACATGAGAAAGATGTCTTCTCTTGTTTCCCTTATTCTTATGAGAGCTACTTTTGTTTCTAGGACAATCTCTAGAAAAGTGTACTCTTTCATCACATGTATAGCAAATGTACTTAGACCTATCTCTAGGCTTTCTAAAGTTACTCCTTTGGTGAGAGTGCTTACCTCCGTGGTGGCTAGATATGGTTTTCTTGGATTGTACTATGAGAGCTTAATCTTCACTTCCCATCTTTTCTTCTCGAGTTGCTATTCGAGCATCTTCTTGAGAGAATTCTTCCCAGTCTTCTGAACTTGACTAACTTATTTTTGGCATAGATCCCTTGAATGAAAGAGTCCCATGTCCTAGGGAGACCATTCAAGGTGGTCATTACAATCTCTGCATTCTCTACTTCTTCATCTACTGCTTCAAGTTGTTCTTTGATCTGCGAGACCCTTGTGAAGTATGAAGGTATGGTCTCCACATTCTGGATCTTCACATTCTTCAATTGGTTCCTCAAGGTCATCTTCTGGTTTATGTTCTTTCCTTCAACAGTTTGGTTAGAGCATCAAACATAGCTTTAGGTTTCTTTAGGGAGTACACCTATGGTATGAGGTGATCCTTGATTGAATAAGAAATAATCCTCTTATCCATAACCAACTTCTTCTTGTGTAAGGACTTAGCCTCATCTCCCTCTGGAACTGGAATCTCCTCATTGATGTAGGAGTCCAACTCATTTTCTTCCAGGACCAGGGAGATCCTGTACTTCCAGGCTCAGAAGTTATCAGCTCCCTCAAGCTTTTAATCAATATTGGTATGATGAGACATATTAACTGAGAACCTCAAATGGAAATATAATGGATTTAGATCTTACCAGGTTAAGATGTTGGATCTGGATTTGGAGCTGAATTTTTGTAGTGTTGGTTCAGGAGCATATTAAGGTTTGAATTTCCTGGAGTTCTATCCAACCAAAAACTTTGATCTTGATCTCTAAACTTCAATTTTGAGGAGGAGATCAATCCAGGCCTGGGCTCACTCAAAAATTCCACTTCTATGGAAATCCCTAATTTTTGATAGTAGTGTCGGGTCAAAAAATTAAAATGCTTAGAATCATATTCTGCTTTGACAGAAAGATGCTCCCTAGAGAGGAGGGTTAGCCCAACCTTCTTTTTCTAAAAATATGTGGAGAGAGATCCAAAAAGTAGGAAGCCCTAGTTTTCGTAGCTGCATAGTGTCTTCTTCTCAGGTTAGCTCTAATACCATGTTAGATTTTTATCATTTAAGCTAGAATTAACTTAGGATCTTAACTGAGAGAATAACAAGCACATCAATCAAACACATAAGACAATGAACACAAAGATTTTCCTCGGGGAAACCATAAAGGAGAAAACCCTGCAACTTCCTCGGAGATAGAATCAGCACCAATAGAAAGGCCCCAAAAATAGTAAGATGATATCCCGACAGCAGTAGCCTCTTTCTCTCTAGCCCCAGTAACTTCTTCTTCCTTAGCTATGCGCTATAACTGAGTGTGAGTGAGTATCTGATAAATAGAGAGGCTCACTCTCTATTTATACTAATTCCCAACTTGACAATGACTCACTAGGGCCAAATTATCTAGGAGAGTCTAATAACCCTAGTGCCCCGGAACATGGGGACTTTAACCCTTGAACAATAGGAGGGTTACCCACAATGACTTGACATGACTTGTTTACATTATAGAACCTTCCGATAGGAACATCGAGACATGACATGACTTACTTACATTACAGACACTTCTCGGAATAAACATCGAGGTACAATACATGAAATATACAAGTGAATACATTTCAAAGTTACAAATACATCAACAAAATACATAGACGAATGCAGCACCATTCGGGTATAACTGCATGCCTAGGTACACTTCATGGGACTCATAATTTATGAATAGATGTTTTCATGTGTGTAATGTTTTGTGTCACAATACTGGCTCTGTTGATCTTACATGACATGCACATGTGCTCGTCCTAGGGTTCTTCTGTCCGGGGAACATGACTGGTTGCTTGAGATTACACCAATCGACGGTTTTCAAGGTTTGGCACATGCCCTACTTTATACTCTGAATAATATCAACTGTTATTTTCACATTCTGCCTCATGTTGTTAGTGTATCTATGCAAAAACAATATTTAATGTGTGGTGTGTGGATGCTTGCAGAGGGGTAAAAGTTTTCCACGGTTTCTCCAAGGCAAAGACATAGACAAATGCAGCACCAGTCGGGTCGAACTGCAAGCCCAGGTAAAATATATGGGACTCCTAATTTATGAATAGATGTTTCTATGTGTGTAGTGTTTTTCATCACAATACTGGCTCTGATGATATTACATGACATGCACAAGTGCTCCTCCTAGGGTTCTTTCGTCCAGGAAACACGACTAGTTTCTTGAAAGCACATCAATCAATGGTTTCCAAGGTTTGGCACATGCCCTACTTCCTCCTCTTTAGCATATATGTTGTTATTTTTGTTTCTTTCCTCATGTTGTTGGTGTATTGGATGTTGTTAACATATTGATGTTGTGATGTTTATCTATATGCCAGGTGACACTAGCACAAGAGGAGAAGCATCATATCTAGCTCCACAAAATCCCCTATGGGAAGGATTTAAATTTAGTCCATATACTGCTTAGCACTTGAGAATAAGTTTGGTATTTTTTTGAAAGTGCACAATGAATCAAAAACCACATGGTTCAATTTTTTTGCTATGTAACATACAACTTTCATACGTGTTGAATAACCTGCACCTATTGGGAGGTTTCCCATAGCTTTTCAAGTCATAAAATGAAAGCACTTTGTTCAATGTCTTAGATATGTTGATGATGCTAGTTCAACCATTGTAAGATATGAAAATCATAGCCCATTCATTAAACGAAACACATAATATTTTACCAGTATTAGTTATGTGTACTTGATTACGAGAATACATACTCCTGTATCCCATAGGTTTTAAGCTTACTAGACTTGAGTAAAGTGTTATATATGACTAGAGCTCTAATTTCATATGATTTCTAACATCACAATTATTCCTTAAGTAATTATAGAATAAACATGTACCCTTCATTAAATGTAATTACACCAATATGATTACTCTTTTCCCATACTTGCTTTAATACAAGCTATGTTATAGAGCTCATATTAGTTTAATACAAATGCTTAAAATAAACACAATGACTAAACTGTAACAACTTGGAATCCATAACTCTTACATAGCTCTTAGTGGTATCACTTACAACTTATTCAAGCTAACTAAGCAAGCTCATATTGCTGAGAATACAGTCTTGTTAATCAATGTTCTTAAGCTTGTTACTAAGTTTCATTATCCTTGCATCATACTTACTATAGATATGATGTATCCTTGCAATGCTATATTCATTACTAATATCAAATGGCTCTTCATGTAATTAATTTATTATGAGTTACTGATAAGATATCATGCTCGTTGGTTAGTAAAAATACGCTTGATACATTACTTGCATTCAATACTAGCACTTATCCTAATAAGGTATATTGTGTTTCAGATACATACCTGCTACATTCATGTTCCACTTGATTTTATCATAGTAGTAATACTGCTTATAACTACCTTTAGTGTTACAACTTAGCACTAGACATTTTGTTCTTTTGTATCAGCTTAAACAAGAGATTATCATGCTTATTGAATATAGTAATACTTATGATTTTAATGATGGAAACAAGATTCATGTAACAAATAAGGTGATTCCATATCCTATGTAGTAAGTATCTAGTATTAAAGTAGTCATGTTACTTTTATCACTTGCTTCTATTAACTAGTACTTGTAAACACTATGAGTATTCTCTACATAAATAGTTACGTTGTTGATAGCTATGGAATTTGTATTTAAAAACTTGAATTATCATAATCGTTTACAATGCTTTTAAATGGAAATGTTTTCACAGGTTATATAGGGAAATAAGAGTAAAGCTTGTTACTTATGCCCATGGTTATTACAAAATAAAGTACAAACATTATAAATCTTGGTTAGTCTTAGTATAGGTATGAGAAAGAGCGTAAGTGTAGGTATGAGCAAGAGCTTAGAACAATTCTTTGATTGGGCATTTTTTCATGCCATGTCTTTGTAGAAGCTATGTAGATTATCCTTTCTGCACTTGGTAAAGTTTATGTGGCATAATTTTTGGCCCCTTGAGGTTGTATGTCTTCATAATTATTGCATGTTGATTCTTCTCTCTACATTGGTCCCTTGCCTTAAATCCACCTTACAAAATTTTATTTGGATGATCAACAATCTTCCAAGCCATGAACGTTGAAATTAACAATGTGTCTCAAGCATTCCACCTCATGTGAAAGATGTCCAAATCGATATATATCTAGTCTAGAGCATGGATTTCAAAATTGATCAAACTAGAGAGGTACCAGCTGGTTTGGATTATTTTTGGGGATTTTCAATTGAAATCGGTCAACCAAACCAATTTTGACCAGTATTGTCCTTAACCAGCAGTTCTAAGGCTTGTGCAAGCATAAACCAATGGAGTATGTTGAATGATCCACGGTACCTGCATGTGTATAAATCTTCAGCTAAACAAATGTGTCAAGGTGACTTGCAAATAAGTCAAACTTGACTCTCCAAAGACTCACGAGTCAGACTCTACAAAGACTCATGAAATCACTTCTACATCATTCATGTCCAATTCCATGTACCAAAGTTTCTATCTAAGCACCATCCAAAAGTTCATTTGCATCTTGCATTGCAATATATAAATCTCACGAGGGTTTCCCAAAATAGGTGAGAATAACAACAAGTTCACTAGTAAATAAACAATCAACAGTCTTTAATGCATTAATAAGCAGCCCATTGTAGTATAAAAGAAAATTGGTTATCTGAAAATCAAGATAACAAGGATGTCCATTTAGCTACATTATTTGAAATAATTAGTGAAGCAAATATACATCAATTAAATTAAAATTAGTAGTTTGATACCTCAAAATCAATTATCAACAAACTTGCTCTCTCAAATACACATGTTACTGCAATAACTTGCACCAAATGATATGAATGAAATATTACAATTAACAAATGTATCATAGGAAATATTTATCCCACCATCCCATATCCCAAGGGGTCAAGGGATATCTCTGCATGCTCTTTAACAAGGGATGTACTCGAGACATTCCTTGAATGTCCCCTGCCTAATGTAATTTAATAAATAAATTTCAAGCTAACTAGGAAGGTTTTCATTGATTAAACAAATCTAACCTATCACAGTCCAAACCCATTTGGGTTTTTTCAGCAAAGGTATTTCTAGGTATCCACACTACTAATTTTGAATATTTTAGCAAAGGATCTTTTGAAAAACCTTTCCAAGCTTACCACTCAAACCTTCATCCATGGATATATATCCTAAGATATGGGATAAAGATGAAGGTTCCTTTTTCCTCAAAAACTTTGATGTCACTTTGAATACTCCTTTACAGTCAAGACTTAGACATTTAATAACTACGCTTGCTTGGAAATTAACCTCATCTATAATGTTTGAGCCAATGAAACCCTTGCACAACTCACAAAACTCATTCTCCATCTTGTTTTAGCTTCATTTCCAACTATTTTCTTCTTTTGGTACCTTTTTCTTAACATTGTGACTTGGTTACTTAAATAAATTTTCAATATAATAGCTATCAAAATATGTATCACGAGAATTCATAGAAAATGGATGATGTATGGGAATACATTGATGTTTATCGCATTATGGAAATACTAAATGCTACGAGGCCTTGAAGTTTTAAGGATGCACAAGATTTTTGGTTGGTAACACAAATTGTTTGAAGATGATCAACCCTATCCATTAGAGATTCTATTTGACATTTTTGTGAATTTTTGTATTAAAGAAATGTGCATGTTCCTGGAGACCTTGTTGAGGAGTAGGAAAATGGATCCAAAACTTAAATGATAGCTTCCTTTATGGAAAGGGATTCACATTTGTAAAATTTCATTCGATTGAAGAAACAACAAAAGCGTTGTAGGAAACTAATGGAAATAATTTATAAAATAATGTCGATCAAGATCTACATATTCCAAGCTTCAATTCATGTGTACATCAAACAGAGAATAAATCGATAAATAACTTTCTCAAAAATTAAAGAAAAGTTGTAATTTTTTATTAGACTCATGCACTGTCATGATATCTTCCATTTCTCCAAACTTGTTCTCTAGTGAACGCACACTAAGATATGTTTATAGGCAAGAACGCTTTAAAAATGAAGCAATAGCATTTTCATTCTATGGGGACACTTTATTATGTTCCATTGACAACAGAGATTCATTATTATGTAGGTTTAAGAGTCTTTTAAAAACAAGCAATTCAAAGAAGGATATGAGCTCTTGTGCTATGACATTGAGAGTCATCTATTGCTCCACTGATGCTGTTATTGTCATCACCATTGCTTCCATAGTTCACTTATGAAAACAATAGCTTGGAATTTCAAATTGATTGCAATAGATTTGGTTGGCATAAACTGTCGGATGGTTAGCGTTACCAACATTTTACAATGGACAATGGTCCTCCAAGTGGATGGGATGATGGCCACTTATATTCATCCTATGCAGATGCAAGATTAAACAATAATGCTAAAGATTAAAGAATATTAAACAATAATGCAAGATTCATTCCAGAACCTTCTTGCATCGTGTACATTTTCTAAAGCACACCTTTGTGCATTATGCATGCAACTAAATAGTTCTAATTGTTGCTTGGAAATGTAAAGGAACCCCATAATTGTTGTAAATTAACTAGTTTGGAACCTTATACATAAGTCTATAAAAAACACAATAATAATCATTTTATTCTATCAAACCATTCTCTTACTTATACTTGAAGAGAAACCTAACTAAGATTCCAATGGTAATGAGTTTCATGACATCCATACTTAGTAATTAAACAAATTATGCATAAATTGACAAACTCTCTTAGAATCTAATGTATCCTCAAAGACAGTCTGGAGGTTATAACACCGAACAGGTTATGGCTAGTTTTCATTCACACGGAATGTTTTGACTATTTCTGCTTGAAAGTCATATATCATCCATCTGTCAGCCTTATGTGGCGGTGCTTATTTGTAATTGCTAGGTTGTTTTTATTTATTAAATTACGGGATGCATTTGAGAAGAACAATTATATTGAAGTCAATTTACAAAGGGGTTCTTTCATATATTTTCATAAGGTTTTAGCTAACAAGCCACTTGTATAATATGAACATCCACTGCGTCAATGGATGCTTCAAATTACTGAGTATGTTGGCCACCTTCTTGAATATTTCAATGAACTAGATTGGCTTGAAAGCATATGGGAAATGAAGCATAATTGGATTGGACGGTCAAAAGGTGTTGAATACTGACTTTTATGAACAAGGATGAGCATGAAAAATTTTATGGATTTGAGGAAAAACAAATTATTTTGAATTAGCATAAACCTATACAAGATCATAATATTAGATACACGATAATGTCAAGATACTTCTCATTAACTTTTCCAAATGAAATAACAACAAGTATAATTTCCAACTGAAAGTACATTCCAGCAGAATTATATAAAAGCATTGTTCAATTTGTTACTTGTACACAAGGCCCCACTTAGTAAGAGTTATGATAAAACCATGACATGATAGACATTACAACGATCATAAGAAGAAAACATCAACAAATTGGAGATATATATTGATTTCCATGAACGCCTCTTTCTGGAATAGATGTTGATGAGAAGTCATCTTGGACATCACCAGTTACAATTGGCACTACTCTTGACACTAGATCTGTAGACATCCTCTTCACCTATGCCTGGTAATATATGGTAAAAGTCTAAAATTGATTAGCAATGGTTTTTGCTTCTCTATGTAGAGGTTTCAAATTGTCTTTCTGCACTTTTTAAATCCCTTTCATTTCGTTAGATATTAATTCATAGTTGGTGACTACTGTAATATTATTGGCACCATGTTTTTTCGCTGCCTTGATCCCTTCAACAAGCACAATATATTACGCTTCATTATTTGTAGTCATTCCATAAACAACTCTCTTATTTTGGATGACATGGTTTAGTGCTTGATTGTGAAGGACATAAGTAATAATTGCTTGAACTGGGTTCGGATGACATTACACTTCAATGCACAATGTCCATTTTTGCACCATTCTATGATAATCACCTTTCTCTATGCTTTCTACCACCTAGATAAATGAGCAAGAAGTTTAATTAGAAATCAAACATCTAAAAAAAATAACAATGAATAACTAGATTGTAAGTTGGGCACAAAGCACATGTTAGGGACTTACTTTCTATTATAAGCATTCCAAAGAAAATTTTACCAACCTAAAATGTTCTCATCCATCATCTTCCATTTTCTTTTATGTTTGAGATAGTACTGAATCTGTTAAATCCTAGTATTAGCTATTAACTGTAGACAAATACGATGTGAAATGTCACCACATATTAATTTGGTCTACTATTGTAGATGTCTTGCAAATTAATGAAGCTTGTGGTTCGGTTTTCTATAGTTTAATGTTGATTGTTTAATAAAGCATTGAAATACAATCAACCTTTACAATTGGATGCTTGAAAACTAAGGGATGCTTGAATTACTCTTTTAACAAATCTAAAAGAAAGAATCTTTCAATTTAGAATTTAATTCAAGATGAAGTACATGCCTGTAATTAATAAAAGAGTACATGCATGTAATTAATAATCACAAATTGCAGTGACATCGTTCAGAAATTCACATAATAGAGAGACAACCATACAAGTGAGGAATTTAAAGGTCCACTAACTAGAATTTATACCACATCATACAAACCGATACATTCATGCAAAAAATAACATGCATGAAAAAAAGTGCAGTAATCTGCGTCTGCAATATACAACCTTCATACAATGTAAAATAGTATGGGGGCATTCCCTGTATAGAGTTACAAGCTAGTTTTTGTACAAATGAAAGTCACCCTTTTTATTTACACCTATTTTTCATAATAGCACATGTGTGGCCTCTTTGTATTGGCAATAGATTGTGAATTAAAAAAGGGTGACGATATTTGGAGTTTTTATTGTTTCCTTCATCTAGGGTGATAAATGTTCATTTACAACTCTTGCATCGTGTGTTAGTATTTTTTAGCACAGATGGATCTCCAATATCATCCTCGTTTACCATGGCTTTGACCTTACCATGATCTACCACAATTTTGCTTTCTCCATCTAGGCCACCTTCGTCCACAAACAAATATATGTCTTTCCTATTGAAGGCATTCTGTTGTGAATCTTGACCACAATTGATATAAGATGGATGTAACTCAAATGAAAAGTAAAATGCATCATATAAATCCGTTGGTGTCTTGTGAAATGTTGGTGGGCTTATAGATGGATGCGACTCGAATGAAAATTCAAGTGCATCATCTAAATCAATAGGATTCTTGTCAAATGTTGGCAGGCCTATAGATGGATGGGACTCCAATGAAAATTCAAGTGCATCATTTAAATCAAAAGGAGTCTTGTCAAATGTTGGTGGGCTGAAAGGAACATTTTTCGATGTCTTGTCACACTGTTGAATGCTTTCAATACAATCAGATTTCTCATTTTCCTAACTGACAACTTTTGTTCTCATGTTGTACAATACAAAATCAACATCTTCAGAAACATCAGGTGTTTGTTTCAAGTCCAATAAAGATGATTAACCAACATATATATTATTTCCCTGCAAATATAAGGAACTAATGTCAATCAAATGGATATTCATTATGGAATTTCGAATACATAACAAATCATGTAGGATTTTACAAAACGTATGTTGATTGTCTCACCAACAAACATGTAATCATCATCGGGAAAATCTAAAGCGCTAGCTAAATATATATGTTGCAAGGAAAGAATGTTGAATAGAGGTTATTTCTTCAAATACCATACAAGACTGGTTTTATATCTATCAAATAAATACATAATATTTGAATAGGAATTGAAAAATCCTACCGACGATGACACATTGAATATTTTATGTAGCATAACCCAATATTTATTTTCTATAATTTTCTTACGGACAATCTTCGGTAGTGCATATTTTTTTTCGCTTGATTGTGCTTCGTATTCACCAATCGTTCTTTTGACATGCGTCAATGCATCCTTGCTCAAATCCTCTACACCCTTCACCCCCTATTACAAGAAAAACAAGAAGAATACATTAAGAAAGTGTCATTTATTTAATTTATCTAGAAAGAAAACATCAATAAAATAATCATACCTCTTTTTGGACCTTTCTCTGAATGGAAGTGGTTTCCACAATCTTCCTATTCTTCTTGAACCGATATTCAACGTCATAAGTCTTTCTCTTACGATCTTTTTTCATAGGTTTGCTGCAGATCTAAGATTGTAGTTATAACCCCATAGGGCACCAACATGCAATGTTATGAGTTCCCAAGAATGTACTTCCTCTCTATGTTTATTAAATGTATGACACTTGTTGTGTTGCAAACCATTTCACTCAATCCTCGAACAATAAAAGATGTTGTTTCCATTACTTTCCTTAATTACTTTATAAGTCAAATCTTCTTGAAATGGTCAACCAATAATATATTTAATTCATGTATCTCACTACATCACTAAGAATATTGGATTATATACTTAGTAAACAAATAATAAAAAATTTCATTGTTCAGATAAAACAAGAACCTGTATTATGGTCATTGTATTAAAATATGTGTTTTGGTTTTTAAAGCCTCCAAACAAACTGAACCTTGAAAAAATAACAACATTTTTATCTTAGTAATAAATATTATGCAAGGCTATCCATTAATGAAATTACAATACATAGTATTGTATATCACAATTAAAACACTACAACATGGATGTTAGATTTTCCTTGTACATATCATATTAGTCTAGCAAATTCAAATGCAATACTTATATAGGAATGCATCAACACCCCTTATGGAACATACATGTAAGAAGAGTTATTGAAAAAAGGAAAAAATATTAAAAATCAATCATTTGAAAAAATACATTTCCCTTTATTTCCTTAGAATTTCATAAACTTTTGAGATGTTCCTTGCAATAATATAGTGTTGTCCCTTTGTTTAATGAAATTATGTTTGGACACTTTCAAATTATTTACTGTTGATATGATTTGGATTCTCAAGGACACAGAATTCCAACTGGGGAAAAGTTATAGATCAAAGAGAGTTCCTGCCAAACAAAGCTCTTGCAAGGCAAAGTTCCAATTGGGGCAGAGTTCCAACCGAGGAAGAGTTCCAGTCGGGGAGAAGTTCCATTCTTGGAAAAGTTTCCTCCCGGTAGAGTTCCTAGTAGGGGCATAGTTCCAGTCGGGGCAGAGTTCCATTCGAGGCGGTGTTCCAACCAACCAGAGTTCCAATTGGGGCAAAGTTTCAGTCGGGGAAGAGTTTATGCCGAACAAAGTTCCAACAAGGGAAGAGTTCCTCTAGGGGAAGAGTTCCCGAAGATATGGAAGTTCCTGCATTGTCAAACGTATTTCTTATAGAGTTATTTTCTGGAAAAGATCCAAATAGGTAAGAGTTCTTGCTCAGGAAAACTCCATCTCATATTGTTTGGTTGAAGTTTTCCAAACTATAATGCTTGAAAGATTTTCTCAGGTTACTCCAAGAGTACATAGGACCTCGCTAGGAGAGTGACAGGTCTCCTAGTATGATGGTAATGTTGGATGGACATATCGATGGCTTGGTTATAGCGGATACTTGATTATGGATACAATGCAAGCATAGTGCAGTTACCTTGGAGGTCATTATCCTATGTGGCAAGTTGGAGAATTTCACAAACTTTTGAGAGGTTCCTTGCAATAGTAGGGTTTTTTTCCTTTGTTTAATGAAATTATGTTTGGCCGCTTTCGGATTATTTACTGTTGATATAATCCTAATTTTCAAGGAGACAGAGTTCCAATCGAGGAAAATTTCTAGATCAAACATAATTCTTTCCAAGCAAAGTTATTGCATGGAAACGTTCCAATCAGGACAAAGTTCCAAACAAGGAAGAGTTCCAGTCAAGGAGGAGTTCCAGTCGTGGCATATTTCCTGCATTGTAGAGTTCCCAATAGGGGTAGAGTTTCAGTCGAGGCAGATTTCTATTCAGGGTCGAGTTCCAACCGGGGAATAGTTCCAACCGGGGCAGAGTTCCTGCCGAGCAAAGTTCCAACAAGGGCACAGATCCTGTGGGGCAAGAGTTCCCTAGGATATGAAAGTTCTTGCATTGTCAAATGTACTTCCTATAGATTTATTGTCTGGAAGAGATCCAGACAGGGAAGAGTTCTTGACAAGTCTCCTAGTACGTTGGTAATGTTGGATAGACAAATGTAATGTCCTCTTTTGTTTAGGCATTAAGGACCAGCCCGCTAACCTATATGAGTCCCATAGGTTCGAGTGGGCACTAACAGTCAGGGAATCAGCTGTGGAATGATGCCATATAATAAGATCTAGGGCATCAATATTATATCATCATTCGGTATACGGGAGCCACCAGAGCCAAAGGCCACCTGCATGCATGACATCTGAGCATTTTTTCATGATGCATGCACCTGATTGAATCTCCATACACCTACATGCAAGTCAACTGCAAATTAGAAGTTAAAGTGACCTAATTAGGTCAAAAGCTAGGTTATTCATGGTTGGATGTTATAAAAGAACGGTAAAGTGAATGGAGAAACACACTTATATGATTATTGATTTGAGGATTTGAATTAGAGAGATCGGCGAGCTAAGTTGGGGTTGAGTGCATGTTCAGCTAACTGGTGTATTTCAGCAGCGAAATCTATCTTCCCTAGTTCATCATCAAGTTGGATCATCCACATTCAGCACTACTTCATCATCAGGTTCTATTCAGCAGTTGTTTCAAGAGATTGATTATTCATCCAGTTGGAGGGGTTCTCCATCATACTGTGGTACCGTGGTTAGATACATATATATTCGTTTTCTTCTCTACATAGGGCAGAACTTCTACATGTTGATTCTATTCCTCTCAGAACACCCTCATCACCCTTCCCCTGGAAGAAGGACCTCTCAGCTTGAATATCAAGCAAGTTATTAGCATTTTTCACTATCTGGAGGGCATCTTTTTGCATGGGCGGATTCCATTGAGGAGGATACTTATGTTTTAGGATATTGAACCACCGTTTCTTTTACATGATGCTTCCATCACTTCCATAGGGGTACTATAACCCTTGTGCACATCATATGGGTCTTCAGCAGTGGATTATTTATTATTGAGGAGCATCTATAGCTTTGGAGGAGAGCGCATTCACCTGTGGAGGACGATTTGGCTTATCTCCTTATTTCTCCATTAAAATTATTGCATGCAGGGACCATCCTCTTCATCATCAGCAGATCTACATACTGGTATGTACATGCATTTATTTATCTTATTTTCTAGCATTTTAGTATTATCTAGGGCACAGATCTGCATGCATGCAGAGATCAAGGATTGCTTTCATATTCTATTGAGGCATAATCCTACTAGCCATCTACAGTACACAAAGAAAAAGATAAATATCAGTTTGGGATATTACAGTGGTATCAGAGTTGTTTTCCTTTCCAGCTGTGGGCATACAAAATTATAAATGAAATCAGAAGACCCATACAACATTACTTACCAGAGACAGAGGTTTAGAGACAGTGATAGAGGAGAAGAGGATTTAGAGGACATAGAGTTGGGGGACAGAGAATATCAGTTTGGAAAGGGAAAAGAAAAAATGGCCAAGGATGATAAAATAGCTTTCAATAGTCTCATATCAGCAATAAAAGAACTCACTACTAGGCAAAAAGAAATGTTGAATACCTTCGGGCAAATGACAGAGAAAAATGGGCCCACCCCACACAATCCCTTGTTTCCCAATAGTGATAGCGTATCCACCAGTAGTAGTAGGGAGAACTTACATACCAACATGCAGAGCCATCCCCATATCTACAACAATCCTTCCCGGCCTACCATGCCTCAATTCTTAAATAGTCCAACTGCAATGCCTCTAGAACAAGTAGAACAAGAAGAATTTATGAGTGCCTATCTGAGAGAGTATAGAGCTTTAGGAGATGACTTCCATTTAGCCATGACCATCATGGACTTATGCCACTTTAAAAGTAAGAACAAACCCAGAGCTTACAATAGGCCATTCACCCAGAACTATGAGTTACAGCGCACTGTAGGAAAACTCACTATCCATACCTTTGAGGGAACCAGGGGTGGCCCAGCCCGAAATTGGGTACAGAAGTTGGATACATATTTCCATATCAACCCCATGATTAAGAAAGATGCCATTAAATTGGCTACTTTGCATTTGGATGGAGAAGCACATGAGTGGTGGTACCACGTTTTAGTGACACCGGGTCATAATACCATCACATCGTACCTAGATTTTACATAGAGGCTCATTGAGTAGTTTGATCGAAAGGACCCTGAGGTACGCTCTAGAGAGTTTACCTAGCTCAAGCAGATAGTTAGTGCAGATACATTTATTTTAGATTTTCAGAGGATATCAGTCATGGTGACAGATATATCAGAGAGCAGGTTGATCATGTTGTTTACAGAGGCCCTCACTAAACCCTTACGGGGATGGGTCAATTCCTATAGGCCCACCACCCTAGCAGATGCCATCATATGGACTATAGATTTGCAAGATGCAGTACCCAAAAATAGGTATCCTCCTAGAACTAATTTCCCTATTAAATATAAAGAGAGGAAACCCTTCCAGAAATAATGGATGGACAATGATACCCGACAGGACCTTAGAAGAAAAACATTGTGTTTCACTTTCCAGGAACCATGGGTACCAGGTCACAGATGTTCAGGAAAGAGAAAGGCCTGCTACATAGAAGCCTATTCCGACAGTGGGGAGGATGAGGATGATCGCGATCGGGAACAGGGAGAGACACCAGAGATAGTTGATGAGGGACAGGCCTTGGGAGGTACCATTGCTACCATGACATGGGTTCCTAGATTCCACACTCTCCTTATCAGAAGTACCGTACAGGGCCACATAGTGGGAGTACTGATAGATGGTGGGGCATCCCACAAATTTATTGATGTTGCATGGGTTAAAAGGAGAGGCATTCAGACTGAGAGTTTTGATGGGTTTTCAGTAGATGCAACAGGTCACACCATGGAGTGTAGTCAGAGGATTCCTAAATTAAAAGTAAAACTTGGGAATTATACAGTGATAGAGACATTCTATGTGGTATATGTACCTGACATGAACGTCATATTAGGATTTTAGTGGTTGTATTCCATAGGTAAGTATTCCATGAACTACCAGACCATGGATATGGAGTTCACAGGAACAGAGGAACAGAAGGTAGTATTGAGAGGGATGAATACCTACCCTCCCACAGCAGCGACATCCCATAAGATGGAGCCAGTACTCTGACATGGAGATATTGAGTGAGCAGAAAAGTGTTTGGTTACCTTCAGGAAACAACCAGATCAGGCCACCCAACATCTAGCAGATATAGAGGCCTTACTGCAGAAGCACAAGGCAGTATTCGAAGACCTTCTAGCAGGTCGACCACTAGATAGGGGGTTTGAGCACATTATTGATTTAGAGGAGGGGACTCAAGTAGTTATCACCACTCCTTACAGACATCCTAAGAGGTACAAAGATGAGATAGAGAGTAAAATCAAGGAAATACTCAAGCTAGGATACATCAAACCCAGCTCCAGTCCCTTTGCATCTTCAGTAGTGCTAGTAAAGAAAAAATATGGAACCCTACACATGTGCATTGATTACAGGGCACTCAACAAGAAGACCATATAGAACAGGTATCCCATCCCCAGGATTGATGAGTTTATGGATGAACTACAGGGGGGAAAGTAATTTTCCAAGATTGACCTTTGCTCAGGTTACCATTAGATTTGGGTCAGGGAACAAGATGTTCCAAATACTACCTTCCATTGCCACTATGGACATTATGAGTTTCTAGTGATGCCATTCGGGCTCACTAATGCACCAGCTACTTTTCAATCATGCATGAAGCATATCTTCAAGGCTCAGTTACATAAGTATATTATGGTATTCTTCGACAACATATTGATATATAGTAGAACTTGGGAAGAACATTTGAGACATCTAGATGAAGTACTTGGCATTCTACAGGAGCAGTCACCATATGCCAAAATGTCCAAGTGTGAGTTCGACATGCAGGAGATGTTATACTTGGGGCATGTCATAGGGGCCAATGGGGTCCAGGTGCACCTAGAGAAGATTCGGGCAATATTGGATTGGGCTACAGCTAAAAATGTGACAGCACTGGAGGGATTTTTGGGCCTCTGCACCTATTACAGGAGGTATGTTAATGGATTCTCAAAGATGATCACACCCCTCACAGATCTTACCAATAAAGGGGCATTCAGTTGGTCGGAGACAGCACGAAAAACATTCGAGAAAATGAAAAAGGTAATGAGTTGATGCCCAGTATTAGCTTTACCAGACTTTTCTCAACCCTTCGTGTTAGAATGTAATGCTTCAAGAGAGAGAATTGGGGAAATTTTGATGCAGAACAACCACCCCATTGCATTTGAGAGAAAGAAGCTCAAAGACAATGAGCGCCACTATTCGATATATGACAAAGAGATGTTAGTCATTCTCCATGCGCTAACCAAGTTCAGGCAGTACTTAGTGGGTGGTGGATTCAATGTTAAGACATATCACAATAGCTTGAAATACTTCCTAGAGCAGAAAGAGATAAACAAGAGACAAAAAAAATGGGTAAGAAAAATTAAGGCATATGACTTCGAGATTGAGTAAGTAAAGGGAAAAAACAATGTAGTGGCCGATGCACTTTCCAGATGACCAGCTACTTTATCCCTTATGAGCATCTCATCAGATTGGAGATCATATCTTTTGGTTGAGTGCTCCAAAGATAAGTTTGCTTGTGAGCTATTGGATGGACAGATTCACGATGATAGGCACCAGGTAATTGATGACATCATATACTACAAGAACAGAATCTTCTTAGTTCAAGATTCTTCCCTCAAGAAGAATATTTTGCAGGCATCGCATGATTCACCATTAGCAGGGCATCAGGGGTTTCTCAAGACCTACAGACATATTAGATAAAGGTTCTCATGGAAGGGCCTCAAGAATGATGTGATGCAACATGTGAGAGAGTGTAGCTTGTTCCAACATAACAAAATAGAGCACACCCACCCGGCTGGTTTACTACAACCCTTACCTATTCCCGAGCAGAAGTGGGAGAGCATCTATAAGGACTTCATTACTGGACTGTCGAAGGTTCAAGGAAGAGACTACTTGTACATAGTGGTGGACAGATTGACCAAGTTTGCTCACTTCTTTTCCATTCCTTCAGATTATTCAGCAACACAGGTAGCAGAACTATTTTTCAGAGAGGTATTTAGACTCCGCAGGTTACCTAAGCCTCATTGTTAGTGACAGGGATAGCAAATTCATAAGAGCCTTTTGGCAAGAGCTTTTGAGGTTAGTGGGGACCGAGTTAGCCATGAGCGTAAGTTATCATCCACAGAGTGACGGGAAGAGAGAGATTGTCAACAAGTGGATTGAGGGATACTTGAGAAATTACGTAGCAAGTCAGCAGAGGACATGAATCAAATGGCTACACTTGGGTGAACATTGTTACAACACCACCCACCATATGACCATTGGGATGACCCCTTTTCGAGCTCTGTATGGGTATGATGCTTCCACTTTCCCAGACCGGATATTCGGTGATAGCAGGGCCCCCAAGGCCAAAGAGTGGATTCAGGAGGGTCAAGATACCCTTAAAATACTTAGGGAGAACATACAGGATGCTCAGAATCAGCAAAAGATATATGCGGACAGGAACAGAGTTGAGCGTAGTTTTGAGGTAGGAGACTTCGTTTATTTATGCCTCCAACCTTACCAACAATCATATCTTAAAAAGAAAGGAGCGGAGAAACTCAAACCTCGCTTCTATGGTCCATATAAGATAATCTGGAAGGTTGGGGAGGTAGCATATGAGCTAGAACTACCCGTAGAGAGCAAGATTCACAACTTATTTCATGTCTCCAACCTCAAGAAGGCATTTAGTCAGCAAATTGTTGCAACTTTCGAGTTGCCCCCCCTTGATGATGAGGAGAAATTGATTCTGATTCCTGAGTACATCCTAGAGGTGCGAGAGTGGAAACTAAGGAATAGAATCATTAGAGTCTACTTGGTTCAGTGGAAAGATCTACCTATAAAGGAGGCCACTTAGGAGAGAGAAAAGGTATTATAGCACACAACTTTACAATTGCTTGAGGACAAACAAATTTGAGCAGGGAGGACTGTAATATCCTATTTTGTTTAGGCATTGAGGAACAGCTCACTAACCTATATAATTCCCATAGGTTCGAGTGGGCACTGACAGCTAGCGAATCAGCCGTGGACTAATGCCATATAAGAATATCTAGGGCATCAATATTATATCATCATTGGGTAGACAGGGACCACCAGAGCCAAAGGCCACCTGCATGCATGACATCTGAGCATTGTTTTATGATACATGCACCCAATTAAGTCTCCATGCACCTGCATACAATTCAACTGCAAATTAGAAGTTAAAGTGACCTAATTAGGTCAAAATTTAGGTTATTCGTAGTTGGATGTTATAAAAGAAAGGTAAAGTGAATGGAGAAACACACTTATATGATTATTGATTTGAGGATTCGAATTGGAGAGCTCGACGAGCTACGTTGGGGTTGAGTGCATGCTCAGCTAACTGGTGTATTTCAGCAGCGAAATCTATATGCCCTAGTTCATCATCAGGTTGGATCATCCAGATTCAGCACTACTTCATCATAAGGTTTTGTTCAATAGTTTCTCCAAGAGATTGATTATTCATCCAATTGGAGGGGTTCACCATCATACCATGGTACCGTGGTCAGAGACATATCTATTCATTTTCTTCTCTAAATAGGGCAGAAATTCTGCATGTTGCTTCTATTCCTCTCAAAACACCCTCATCACCCTTCCCCTAGAAGAAGGGCCTCTCAGCTTGAGTATCAAGCAATTTATCAGTAGTTATCACTATCTGGAGGGTGTCTTTTAGCATGGGAGAATTCCATTGAGGAGGATACTTACGTTTTAGGCTATTGAGCCACCATTTCTTATTCATGCTACTTCCATCACTTCCAAAGGGGTACTATAACCCTAGTGCACATCATCTGGGTCTTCAACACTGGATCATTTATTATTCAGGAGCATCTACAGCTTCAAAGGAGGGTGCATTCACATGTGGAGGACAATTTCGCTTATCTCCTTATTTCTCCATCAGAATTCTTGCATGCGGGGACCATCCTCTTCCTCATCAGTACATCTACATACCGGTATGTACATGCATTAATTTCTACTATTTTCTAGCATTTCATTATTATCTAGGGAACAGATATGCATGCAGAGATCGGGGTTTGTTTTCATATTCTATTGAGGCATAAGCCTACTAGCCATCTATAGTACACAAAGAAAAAGAAAAATACCAGTTTCGGATATTACAGCAAATCGATGGCTTGGTTAGAGCAAATACTTGGCCATGGATAGAGTGCAAGAATAGTGCACTTACCTAGGGGGTTTTTATCATATGTGGCATGTTGGACAATCATCGGGTGCATAAAGTGGGGGAGTTTGTCGTTTGATTATGAGGTACATGTTGCCACACAAGCTAGCACTCCTAAAGCGCAATGTTTTCACTAGGGTTTAGCTGGGGTTTTTAACCTTGGGTTTATTGTTTGGGGCTCCTGATGGTTAACCACTGGGTTACATGGCCCCATATCTTGTTTACATGCTCCAGTGGCCTTTTCTTCAACTGCGAAATAATGGTCTCCCTCCTGTTAGAAAACAGGACCACGGAGCAATAACAAATATACAATTAAATCATTAAACAAGATGCAAAACACATTAAACACATTACAAAGAGACAAAGATATAACGTGGTTCATCCAAACGATGGGCTACGTCCACAAAGAAATTGCTAGTCCTTTTATTACAATCTATAAAGATGAAGGGATACAACCTGCAGCAAAATTGTTGCACTTCCTCTTCACACTCTCACAGTCTCTCTCACACAATCACAGAGATTGTTTACAATGATATAATACCATACACAACCATGTTACAATGCTTTCTTTTATAAGGGAAAAATACCATGGGAAAATACTACGGTTAACCCAATACCATGGGTCCGCAAAACTGTTGGCCAACAAACATCCCAAAAATTTTCCTCGGGGGCTCGCTAGCCCCCTGGACCCCCCAGCCAGGGGGGATGGGGCCCCCCACACCCCTCGGCTGGGACGAGTATATAGTAAACATGGGGTACAAACACGACTTCTCAAAAATATCTCTGGAGATCAGGCTCCACAACCAACAATATCCCACTTGGAGACTGATCACAACAACTCCACCATTGATGCACTTGCTGGACTATGCTCTAGACCTTGGACTTGGAAAATTTCTTATTTTCACCTTCATACTTGAAGGCCAATAGAAACTGAGCAGGAACTCAGCTTCTCTCTGCTTACTCCCTTTGTCAACGTGTCTGCAGGATTTTGGCTAGTATGTGTTGCCGCCTTTCACACACCTGGGTCACGTGGCAGAAATCTTCAAGCCACTCGGTGTGTCCTTGGGGGCAAGTCTCGAGTCAAGGTTGTTAACTTGTTCTTGAATCCTCCGTTTAGGCTCAACTCCTAATGAATCCAAGGGGGGTAGACCCTATTAAGTTACTAAGGATGGTTTCTTAGTGTGGTGATGCTAAACTGAATTAGTTATTTAGGAGTTTGAATATTTTAACTACAGACAATTAAAGATGACAAGATACGAAGATAAACACACGAAAGCACAAAGCTGATACACCATATATATATAAAGCAAAAAATGACCAGTGCCTTAGAATGGATTCAAATCAAAAAGATCAATGTGCTTGCATGTGCTTGGAGTGAACGTTTTGCAATTGCATCTTGGTATGTTTTAAGTTAAAATTGAAGTATGAGTTGATTAAATTAGGCTAAGGGGGGACTCCAGATATACCCAAGAGTACTTGGAGTATGTCCAAAACAAAACCTTCACGGATACCCACAAGGAATATGTGGGATGAAATGGAGTCTCTGGGGCTATTGTTCATAACGCACCCGTTAGGGTGTGACAGAGATCGGCGCCCCGAGGTCACTTTTCAGAAGTTCCCACTTCCTTT
>LPNX010290862.1:0-28595 GCA_001517045.1 Pseudotsuga menziesii
TTAGGGTTTTAGGTCAAAATTGTTGTAGGAGTTATGAAACACACCTCCAACTCTGTATTTTGAGATAGTGCAAGGACAATGTCAGTACAAGTCATTATGAGATTTTATATTCTGCAATTGTGTAGCAGAATTCTAATGGCCCCTTACAATTGTGTTTTCTTGCTCTTTAAAACAAAAGAACTTCTAGCCAAAGTGAATCATAAAGTACACAGAACGATGACTGTCTATGTTTGTGGAGAGAATAGTATACAGTGTACACACAATGGTGAGCTATTTAGCTTCATATTTTCACATTCTATATGATGGTAGCATAGGTGTTTGAGATCCTTTTTAAAATTTAATATCACAATATAGTTCAAATATGGAAATATGGGCTCTGATACCAATCCCTTTAGGTATATAAGGGCTGGATAAGAATCTAGATAACAAGACATCCATGGAGCATGCTTTAGATATTATGGAGTTTAAAGGTCAAATGTGTCACTCCAAAAAAATTGTCCAGCTTGAATGACACAAGGAAAAAGCTTGGCCCAACTGAAGTTGATTGACAAAGAGCAAAATGATGTATATAGGTAAGGTTTGAAGGAAGTCCTGGATGATGTTTAAGTCTGATCCTCTCTAGAACTGTGGCATACTAGAGTTGAATGATGAAATGAACAAAGTTCATTTACCGACAAACATCCAAAACTCTTTCCTATCCTTCTATGGAGGCCAATTTTGTTCTGTTTATTGTTATATTTTTCCTTTACTATGGGCTATAGGGTGTAAGCCCATGTCAAACACATATTCCTCCATCAATGAGGTAATCTATCATAGAGTGATGGGAGGAGTCCATGATATTTTTGGCTCCTTCATGCAAGATGTAAAAATGAAATTTTAAACAAAGAAAGGTAACTAGGGGCAAGATAAAAATCTAGGTGATCCAACATCCATGGAGCACATTGTAGATATTATGGAGCTAAAAGGTGGAATGTGTCATGCTCTAAAGAAGATATCAAGAATAAATGACACGAGTGAGAAGCTCACACCCTCCAGTGGTACAAAGAGCTCAATTCCCCTCCCAATTACAAATGAAGACTACTATGGCCATAAGTTATAACCAGTCTTGAAAATATTATTTTCTTTCATCCATATCAGCAAACTATAGTTCAACTACATGCAGATTTTTTTTATGCGTGGGGATCAAGCCATGTAATAGTATTTGCACTCTCCTTATGCGTGGGGATCAAGCCATGTAACAGTATTTGCACTCTCCTTATTTGATGCGTGGGGATCAAGCCATGTAACAGTATTTGCACTCTCCTTATTTGCACTCCCCTCCCAATTACAAATACATGATACTCAGATTTTTTTTATGCGTGGGGATCAAGCCATGGGAAGATCTTCCAATAGGAGCAATATAGACACATCGAAATACACTGTCTGTTCCTTTTTGATGCAATCGTAGTAAAGCAAACTCAGCACAGATAGTCTTACCGCTACCAGTAGGTGCTGCAACTAAAACATTATCATCTGAGTTATAAAGCACAGTAAATACCTGAGTTTGAATAGGATTGAAGTGTCTAAACTGTTGATAAAGAGCTTCATATGAGGGATTTCTTAACGCAGACACAGGAAGTGGCTGCAAGTCTAGCAACTCAGTTGGAGGTGGGTATTTCTCTGGCAAAATGAGATGTCTAAATGAAACTGGCAATATTGTCTGTGACCCTAACCACTTATGACCATATTTTTTTTTTAAAACTACAAGTAGCGTCGCTATATCGACGACTTGCCGTGGAAAAAGAATACAGGTAGCGTCGCTATATCGACGGCATTTCGTGGAAAAAAAATACAGGTAGCGTCGCTATATCGACGGCTTGCCGTGAAAAAAATACAGGTAACGTCGCTATATCGACGGCTTGTCGTGGAACTTTGCAACGTCTTGCCGTCGATATAGCGACGTCATACCGTCGCAGGTATTGGGGTTGGAGCTTTTTCATTCTAGGAAGGTCCGTCGCAATTGCGACGTAGTCCCGTCGCTCTTGCCATGCAATTAACGGGTCGTCGCTATTGCGAGGAAATGAGTGCCACGGGAAAAAAACACTTAGACGTGGAAATATCCACGCTTTTCCGTGGATATTGCCACGTTTTTGCCGTGGCAAAATTGATCACTTGCACTAGTGGGAGGTCATTTTTCTGGAGATATGACAACCCACAAGATTCTCAGAGTCGAATACTATTGGCCCACACTGTTCAAGGACGTGCACGCCCATGTGAGAAAATGTGATATCTGCCAGAGGTGTGGGGGAAAACAAGCTAAAGAAGCAAGACCATTGAATCCTGTGATGATAACAGAACCTTCCTTGTAGCAAAAATACATTTTGATGGCAACTGAATACTTCACTAGATGGGTCGAGGCCATTCTTTTAAGTAAAGTGAATGAAGATGCGGTCATGGATTTCTTGTAAGATCATATTATGACTAGGTTTGGGGTTCCAATTTCCTTGGTTTTTTATAATGCTACTTATTTTTCTTCTATTAGATTCACTGCATTTGCTCAGGAAAGATGAATCAAGTTGCATTATTCTGTGAACTATTACCCACAAGGAAATGGTTTGGCAGAATCTACAAACAAGAATCTGATTAGGATCTTAAAAAGGACTGTGATAGAAAACCAGAGAAGTTGGCATTTAGCATTACCGAATGCTCTTTGGGCTGATAGGGTCACTCCCAAGAATTCCTTAGGTGTGTCACTGTATACCCTTGTTTATGGAAAAGAAGCTATTCTTCCTCCTAACATTATGCTACCATCTTCCAAAATAGCTCAGGAGTCTAGAGGCACAGATAACAAAAGCCTACAGATTAGAATCTATAATGTTTTGAAGGCGGAAGAGTCTAGGTCCAGAGCCAAATAACGTTTTAAGAATCAACAGGAAGTAGTGAAACGGTGGTTTGATAAGTATAAAGCTGGAAGAAAGGAATTTGAATTCGGAGATCTGGTTCTTAAGTGGAATCACCCGCATGATGAAAAGGGGAAACACACGAAGATTCAACAATTATGGGTAGGCCCTTTTCAGATTGCAGCAAAGCTTAGCCCCTCAACCTACAAGTTGCAAGATTTACAGGGGTGGGAAGAGAACTTACCAGTTAATGGTTTAGTTCTCAAACCTTATTTTTCCTGATTGTTGTTTTATCTTGTAGATAAATAAACTCTTTTGGTTGTTTATTTTTGATTTATTTTATTTCTATTTGTTTTTAGTTAGAGTTCGATTGATTTCAATAAAAGAAGCAAACTTTTGGTTACATGGAGAACATCAGAATTATGGATTAACCAAAATCCTTGATTATAAGACTGTGTATTATTGATTTATCTGAAAGAATTCTTCTAGTTTAGCAGTTTTCCTAAATGGATATGAACACATTGAAGTCCTACTTAATCCTTGTAAAATAACTCAGGATCGAAAGGTCCGGAATACTATTTTGGGGCTCCATCCATCTCACATTTAAAAATGTCTTAGGGGTGGACAACAAAAGACCCATGGAAAGGAAGCAGGGTAAACAGTATATTATATATAAATGATCCCATGCCAAGAATTGAAAGCCAAAAGGCAAATACGAGTAGAAAATATCCTAAGAAAGCAATATGTATCAAAACGAAATACTGAACCATATGAGTACAAAATTGCCAAAGTTCTTCTCCGTCCGTGAGCTGAAAATTAAATGCATTTCTCACACAAAAGGACACTATGGATAGAGGAGCATGAATAAAAAATTAAGAAAGAAAGGCATGCAGGAAGACTCAAAAAGGACAAAAAGTCCAAAAGCACAAAAGTGCAAAATGGCACGGGAATGAGGAACAAATGAATATTTCTATTTACCATATGTTACAATTCTGTGGTGTCCAAGCTGGGAGCTACCAGAAGACAGAGGTAAAAAATGAAACTCATATTCTTGGCCTTAAAAGAGTTATCTAGACTTTAAATTTTGGTTTCCATTTTCCTAAATTGGACTATCATCAATGATTAAAAGTACATACATTTTCCATTTGAGAAATCCAGACATCTAGAAGAATTCAACATGTTGATTTTATATCAGACAGTCTATTACTTAAGGAAGAAATTGTGTAGAGATCTGGGTTCACCAGGTAGTCGCCAATTGTTGCAGCTGCAACTACTTTCCCAAATTTATAAAAAAATTTGGACCCTCCTTTTGATTTTATCTAGCCCAACTTTGTTTAATCTTTTTAAACCTTTCTTGGAAGTCCATTTTTCTCCGCTTGAGAAGTTGATTGTCGGAAGCTCAGTCTATTATTTTTGCCGTTGTTTCAGGGGTCGAATGATCTAATACTATCGTTATTTTTTTCCGACACCATGGAAACCATGGAGTCTTGGTTTTATTTGAACTCTTCACTTTGATTTGTTTTCGATGATTTTTTTTTCGCTGTCAGAAGTTTATTTATGTTTGAGTCGGGGCACTAGTTCTCTATGCCGCCGCTGTTTCAAAGATGAAACGAACTAATTTGACCGCTGCAAAACTTTAAAGTCTCTCGAACACTTAAATTTTCTTTGAATTTTCGACGGCTTGGTTTTATCGCTGCCCAGTCGAAAGTATTTTGAGTACTTAATGTTTTTTGGGTTTTTCGATGATCGCTGTCAGAAGTCGTTTGAACAAGTGAATCAGGGCAGTAGTTTTCTACGCAGCCGTTGTTGTGGAAGGTAAAGAATGAATGTCCCGATGGACAGTCATGTTTTCGCCGATGGGCTTGTATCTCCTTTGTGTTATTTTAAAAAAAAAAAATTTACTTTTTGAATTTCGACGTTTTCTATTTTTTCACGGTCGGAGCATTAGTCTTTTGGGTTGCCTCCGTTTCAGAAGGCAAACAGATAATTTTCTGATGAATAGTCTTTGTCCTCGCTGATTCCATGGTTTTTTTTTTCGATGATTTGTTTTCTCCATCGGAATGGTGTTGATGATTGATTGGAGGACCAGTCCTTGTGTTGCCGACACAGCGACACCTTTGAGCCTTCGATCACCGATGTTTTCTATTGCCGCGAAACCCTTAGTATATATGACTTCTGCTGTTGCGGCTCCTTAGTGAACTAACCATCTGGTATATAGTGCTTCCGTTCGCCAATGCGAATTTTGTTTTTGCCCGATGCTTCAGTAGTTCTGCTCATCGAGAGGGTTTTTCCCGCCTTATGTGCTTTTACTCTATTTTATGATGGCGGAGTTGTTTCGTTGTGTTTGGTCGAGTCGGGGTTTTTTCCGAGATGAAGAGTGCAGCCAGTGTTCGTTGTTTTGAGGATTGGCGGTTACATTGCTGTGATTCATGATTTCGTCGGAGGATGTTGAGTTAGTCTAGATGCTGCCTAGATTGAGATAAAGAGTCTGTTTTTCTAGCTTGTGATTTTAGCAGATTTCAAGATACAAACTTGCAGGATTTTCTTTGTATTATCATTTTTTCTTTTCATGCATTAATATTGTTGATAGTTCATTTTACAGGATGTATGTTTTGATACAGTTTGTGTTATTTTGTCAAACGCTAGTGGTCTAAGAACAGGCTGTTTTTATGACAGAATGATTGCTGCTGCAAAGAGGATATGTGTAAAAGGGAGGTAGCAAGGAAGAAGGTGGTTGAAGAATGAAGAAGCAGAGATAGAGAAAAGAAGAAGAAAGTGGAGGTCTAAGCTCAACATGATTTGAAAAAGGACCAACGGATTACTGAGCATAATCAATAGCAACAAAGGCCTAGGCTTGAGAAAAGTTCACCGATAGTCAAGCGGGGCCCTCTTTATAAAAAGTGCTATTAAATTTTAATTCAATGTAACGTATTGTACAACACTCACTAAAGGATAAAATTGTGAGAATGAATGGTTGGGGGGGAAGCCCAAGGGTCACAAGGGGCAGCCCAAAGGTTTTGCTGTTTTGTATAAGTATAGAAGAGTTAGATTAGAGAATGGACTTTCCTAGATAGATTTGTGAGAGGATGTTGTAAAAAGAACTATTTCCTTTTGCAATAAAGAATTACAGGTTTCCTATTGGAGAAAGCTTGGTGGAAGGTTTCAAATGCTGTGCTATGGATTTGTTGAATGTGAACTATTTTGTTTTCAGCTTGTGTCCATTAACTGTGAGACCATTCTAACTCTTTGAACCTATGTTCTTGTTATGAATGCACTCTAGTTTATTCTATGAAATTTCCACTGTGAGTAATGAAGGCTTTTCATAAACAATGAGCTATCTTGTTGTTCATTTATATATTAATGTTCATGTGTTTTGAAATAAGTAACAACTATCTGTGATTTTTCTTAATGCATGTGCAGAAACACATTACTAATTGATAAATGATAATCTTGCTCCCTAGGGATAGGTTATATAGTTAGTTTTAGTTTCTTGCTATGTGTGATTTAGATGCGAGAGAGTTAAGATGAGAGGTAAGAACTTGCGGATCACATTGTGACCACTCCTCATATTCTCTATCAATCTGCATTTTTAGATAGGCACTTGCATATCATACTTAAACATAAAAAACTAAAAAATACACACGGTGGACCGGGCCATAACCGGTAAAAGATTTTATTTTGTTACTTGACCTATGGTAGCCGGATCGTAAACTGGATGGATTCCCCATACCAAACAGTAACGGGCTAGTTGGGAACGTTTACTGGGGAGAATCCCTAACTGTTGTCACCTGCGATTTCCCAGGCCTCAACAATATTATTTTCCCTGTAAACATGTTGAAAGGATATCTTATAAAACTCCAAAATAAGCAAACATGATCACTTTATCTATAGATCCCGAAGTAGTGTATGTAGTTGTGTCATATCGTTCGCTCAATCAATAGCAACTCTAGAATCCCTAAAAATTTTGATCTGAAAAATACCAAGACACTTGGAAAACCACAAAAGACCCCAAAGTTCCCACGGCTCTGCCTTGGTATTGATCCTCATTCCCACTGCCATTTTAAGTAAAATACGATGTTATTTCTGTAGATACGGGTGCATACCATCACCACACCTCCCATCCCGAGATTCCCCATCGAAAAAACTAGTGGTATCTCATCCAGTCTCTCGGGATGCACAATGAATCTAAACTTGGATAGTTTGGCACCCTTGTTGGTATTAATAATATAGTTCACAATCCTCATAGAAACCAATTCAGTAGGTGACCTTTTATCCTCAAATAAGCAAATATTATTGTCCTTCCATGTCTCCCAAATGGTATACCAAGGTAGATTCTTGGATTTTTCTTTACTTTGAATCCAATTAATGAAACACTTCTTGAAAGAGATGCCAACCCAATCATCTGCATGCTTCGGTTTCATCTTAAGGATTCCCCATAGATATCTGGAAAAAAAATAAGGAAAAATAGATGAGATGTGGTCTCGTTTTCTTTAAGGCAATGCATGCATCGCCCAAGACCCATCAGTCCATGTTTAAGTAAATTCTCCCAGCATAAGATGCGGTCCTTATAATATAACCACAAACAACATTTTAATTTAAGTGGGATATTGAACCTCCAGAATTTACCAAACCACCAACAGGGAGTTGAGTAACCTTCTTGCATCAAAATAGATTCATATGCTATGCTTGCAGTGATTAGTCCATCTATATTCCCCCAAGCCCAAACCGACCAATCCGCTTCTTAGGTGAGTACAATACATGCTCGATTAAGATGGAGTGTAGACTCATCCCATTCAGTTTTGACCTTCTCTATGAGTATCAAATCACATGCAAATAACCAATAAGATACATGAGCCATTTCCATGTGTGTGTGATGGGCTTGTGCAAGCATATGTATATTCAACCCATGAAGCTAAGTAATCAATCCCGTGAAAATATGAAATCGACTTCTAGACCTGCAATAGGATCTATACCTATGAAGGTATGGATCTCATTTCCAACTTTTCAACTGAGCTAGCTTCCAACCATTGGAAGTATTTAATCAATCATCTCTAGATAATGGAAGCATAAGGAAAGTTTAATATTGGCTACCTGATCCATGCATTAATTGAAAGACCACAAATATATTTGGACTCGATGCAATGACTCCATATCCCATGATCAAATAGAGCTCTCCAGAGACTCTTATCTCTAAGTGAAGTGATAAACCAATCCAACCTCTTTCATCCCCATCCACCATATCACTTAGGTAAAGAAATATGTTCCAAGGAAACCAAATGGATCCTGGATGAATTACAAATTCCTATTGAGAGGAAGTGAAACATATTCTTCCTAATGCCATCAATCACTAAGGATGGAACCTGCGTTGAGGAAAACCAATACACTGACAAACTCTGAAGGAACGAGTTGATCAATATCATCCTGCCACTGATAGAAATCCAACGGTAGGTCCAATTTTTTATCCTCCTATCAACGCTTTGCAGGAGCCAATTCCACTCAGTCACTTTATAATTATTTGGCTTAAGTAGATATCCTAGGTATTTGAATCCATAGTGTAAAGGTTCCATTTGGAAAGGAAATAGAGCTTTTAATTTTGTCTTGACATCCCCCTTCATGTGAGTTATATAATAACATAGATTTTTCATAACCTACCAACATACCAGTAGCTTTACAAACAAATCAATAATATATTTATATGCCTTCCATTATGAAGTATCCCCCATCCCAAGCAAAAGTAGATCATCTACAAAAAGCAGGTGTTAAATAAACATAGTGTGAGAGATTTTGATACCTGTAATAAGCTTATCAGCCTTCACCTTCCCAATAAGTTTGGTGAGGCCCTCAATAACCAGGATGAATAAAATTGGAGAAAAAGGGAAACCCTAACACAAACCTCTATTACAACTAAAATATGGGGAAGGCTCACCATTGATCATAACTACAAAATATGTCAAGCTAATATAGTCCATAATCCAGTTAGTGACTTCTACAATAAGATCAATCTGAATGAGCATGAATTTGATGAGCGACCAATCCACCCAATCATAAGCTTTCACTAAATCCATTTTAAGGATGAAATCCTGCATATGCTTCGATTTTGAGTGCAAACATTCCTGAGTAATCCCAACAACATCTAAAATCTGCCTGGAAACCAGAAAGTTGAACTGTTCAGATTAAATATGCTTCTCAAATATAGGTTTAACTCTATTCAAGATTATCTTAGTGATAATTTTATATATGGAGTTGCAAATGGAAATGGTCATGTAGTCATTTAAATCAAAAGGTCTATCATTTTTAGGAATCAAGGTAATGAGCACAGTGTTGAGGTTCTCAAGGATGGGCTCCCTCTTCCGTGGTTCCTTAATAGCACCCAAGAGGTCATCACCCATCAGACCAAAGAAGTGGATGAATAATTCAACCATCCAACCATAAGGGCCTACACTCTTGTCTTTGGAAAACCTTATTAGAACCTCCTAGATCTCTGCCAAATCTATCCTTTACATTTAAACTCTCCTCTAGAGTGAAACATCTCAGATAAATATTTAGAACCCTTATATGTTCCCTCATATTACTAACCCAATTTTTCTTATAAATATTCCATAAGTGGTTGACCACTTCCACCTGTATATCACCTTTCTCAGTCACTCAGGAGTCAGCCCCATTTCTCAATTCCTAGATGAAGTTGTTATTTATGTGCTGTAATGCAAACTTCTGAAAATTTTGGGTGGTGGAGTATCCCTCCTAGTTTCATAAAGCACATCTTTTAAGTCTCCAAGTAGACTCTAATTGAGCCAGAATTTTAGAATTATATTTTCCTAAGGAAAGAGGATCTGATTTTTTTATCGGGAGAGAAGAGATTATCGTCAATCAAATTATCCAACTCCTCCAATTTCCTTTCACTCTAAACAAGTTCTTTAAGATTGGATTTCTTCTTCAATCTCTCCCATTTTATAACCCCCCCTGTAACAAGTTGAGTTTATTAATCAAATGTTGCATAAGCAAGGAGATCTATAGCACAACATAAGAGGAACAACAATTTTCCACTAACTAGCAGAATTCATGTTCCCCCAACCAAGTTTGGTTGAATTGAAAAGGATAATGAGAGAGCTCTGAGTCATAGTCCATCTAGGGAACAACGAATTTCTAATTAGAAATCCCTGTTGGCATGGCCCAAGATCTGAAACGACCAAACTTCTATGCCAATCATTCAATCAATATGAAGCGATCAAGTCTCTTTGCAATACCAGCAACCCCCATTTGACCATTTGACCAGGTAGAGCTCATGTAGGAGGGCACAACATCAATAAATTTTTTATGTTCAAATATATTCGGAAAGAAATAATCCAACGGATTAATGACATGTTTTGAACCCCATACTTCATCAGCGGACAAAGTTAGATTCAGATCACCCACAACAATGAGAGTAGGATCCTCCAAAATACCTGAATCCACCACACGATCACAAAACTCTCTCCTAGAATTATAAGGACCATAAATATTAACCATGGATAGGGGTTTCTCCATACCCAAACCCTCCCCTCAACTAGAATACCTGCACAGGTATAAAATGGAGTGAATATGGAATAGATGGATCACATGCCACCAGCAAACCCCAGAAATACCATCAACATTAGTACCACAACACTTCCAACCAGGTCGAATCTTAAGGAATAGGTCACAAGATTTAATCCCATAGGTCATCATCTCTTGGAGCAAAAGAATGGTTGGTCAAACCTTGTCCAGAACATGTTTTAGGGGAGTCCTTTTGGGCACACTGCCAAGCCCTTTAATATTTAAGGATAATATAATCATTGAGAAACCTCATGAGGGGGAGAACATGCTCTAAGGGCCCTAGAAGTAGAAGTAGAATGAGATGCAAAGGATAATGCAGTTGCAACTGATGTCATAGAAGATACTTTAGGATTGAACCAAATGCTAGGTTTAGTTCCTGTTGAGGAAACCTTAGGTTTAGGTTTTTTGTGGGTAGTCACATTATTGAATCTAATGGATGAAATGGAAATGGATGGGTCCCCTGTATCCCTTTCATGCAACCTCCCAATATAGGTCTCAAGAGGAACTTTAGGATAACCATCCCCCTCATAATCAGGAGGTAACCCATGGACCTGAAAACTTTCCTCACCCAACAATGAAGGGGTTAAACAAATATTTAGGGGTCCCTTATCCATAGTAGGAACACCCGCATCAATAATCATAGAATCCATATTACACCCAAACTTGTCATTAGGAGATACAACATAGTCCTCTAAACCATTCTGCGAAACAATGGAAGGATTTTCAGCTCGGGGATCGGTTTTGGTCTCATTGAGGGGCATGTTATGAGCGTTCCCATCCCACATGTGACTGGGGAGAGACATAACGCCCAAAACCTCATCAACAAAAATAAACTGAATACGTAGGGGAAGAAATGTTCTAAACTTACCAATGAACTAGTGTGTCACCAAGATATCTAATGGAATGGGAAAACCACATTAACACCCACTTTCACCAATTCCTCCCGAGAAGATATGTATTCAGAGATAGAAACCATGTCCCGAGCGTAGTTGTATCTCAGGTGACTAGTATTATGACAATGGAAGAAGCAAAAAGGCACCCACCAATATTCTAATCACTGAGTGAAGCACCTCGCTTCCCATTGTACATCCACCGACTCGAGCAAACCCTTGAAATATCGACATCAACTAGAATCCTAGGTTGTTTGTGATCATGTGCCATGAGGGTGCATTCCTCAATAATAATTAAGTTCTGAATGGTATTACCAATCGCCATAAAATATTTAAAATTCCAACTGTGAAGCGACCAACCCGACAACAAAAACCAAAAATTTCATATCGTGAAATTCTCCTTCCACGGGTTAGATGTTGAGTGCCAATGAAAAAGAATCAGATATCCCACACCCATAACCCAATAACGAGACTCAATAAATTTTGTATTGTCTTCTGATATAAATTGGAAGTAAATCCACCAATTCACAAGCATGGAAACCCTTGGAATATGGTTTATCATAGGCTTCCACTCTTGCGTAATCCACGCCATAATATCAACTCTATACAACTTAATATACTCAAACATCTCCATTAACTCTTTAGATGGTAAAACTTGCAACATGTCCATCATAACATCCTTACCTAGAACGCAAAGGGCCCTTCCTTTTATCGCTTGCTCTACCTTAACCCTTCTACGAAACCTCACATTATCATCACTTAGGTGCACTCAACGAGTACGAGGTTTCTCGATTAGAGCATCATTATGTGTAATATCCAACACCTCACCCCTCAAGCTAGGGTAAAAATACCCCGCAACAACAGGTAGATTACCTAGCAGAACACAAGAATTAGAAACAAAATGTAAATAAACATTATGAGAATGAGGTTTTTACCGAACCCTATTGTTCTTACAACTCAATGTTGGATATCCCTTTTCAATGACATTCCAGTCTTTAACTTGATGGCTTCTATTTTCTGGTAATCCCCCATAATCATTTTAGACAAGTGTCTTCAATATCATCGACAACTGTCTCAAGTCAATGACCCCCGGTGGTACCCCAATCGCCATCAGAACTAGAAAACCACTAAAAATGGAGAAACAAGACATCACCAAAATAAAAACCCCAATAGAATCCCAACCCTATGCTAATATTACCGGAATAACAGAAAATGACAGAATTAGCTCCCACTAGTTTTACTTGGTTGGTACTAGGTTGTCTTGGACAAACGACTAGACTCCAAGTCTGTTATCCACCATATGGGATAGGGTTACATGCATTCAATTAGGTTTTTCATCCTGCAAGTCACCAATTCCATTCCCTCCCTCCCGTCCATGACATGTTACTTGTCTACAAATTTGACCACATAATTAGTTAGTCTAGGTGATTTAGTATAGAAAGTGTATATAATGGATGAAGTAATATGTTTTTTATTAATGTGATTAATTGTTTTATTATTTTTATATTGCATAGCTATTTTAGATTTAATTATTGTGTGACATTGCATAATTAGTTAGTTTAAGTGATTTAGTATAGCAAGTGTATATAATAGATGGAGTGAAGGGTAAGTTATTGTTAACTTGTAATTTTGATGAAATAGATGTTACTTCGTTGTGACATTTATGTTGAAGTTAAATTTTAATTTGATTATTAAAATTGAAATAATTAATACATTTATTATTTTTTGAAAAATATGTTTTTATATTGACGTGTTATAAGAAATGTATTAATTTAATTTAATTTAAAGTTAAAAAATTTATGTATTTCAACATTATATTAAGTTAAAAATTAGTAATTAACTCATAAAAAAGAAAAGAAACTGTGTTATGAAGTACAATTTGAATTTCGAGTAAAAGAAGATAACAACTTTTTTTCAACCACTCAAAACTATATCCAATTGACAGCAATAATATGTATATATTAAAGTAATTTCAAAGATAAACATCTTTTTCAACATAAAAAACCTATATATTCTATTTTCTATTAAGAGTCAAGATATAAATGTACATCATCATCCTCTAAACAGATAGTTCAAACCATCCTCTATTATATTGAAGTCGCTACATAGAATTAGACTATCCACAGATCTCTACCAAAGTATGGTTCAAAAATAGGGCCAAATTCTTCCCATTAACAAGGAATCAATCCAAATACAAAAGGACAAAACCTATAATTAATCGACTTCTCCAAATTGACAGTTCACACCATCCTCTAATATAGTCGCTACAGAGAAATAGACTATCCACAAATATCCACCATAAAATAATTCATCTCCAGGGACAATTACTCTCATTAATGAAGAGGTGATCCAAGTATAAATAGGGAAAAAGGTGAGGCATTAATAAACCCATGTCAAAAAGGAAAATAGGAAATGGAGTCCCCATCCATAATTTCCACCCTAAAGATGACTAAAGTAGGATCAAATAGAATGATCCCTCACACCATAGAAAACATATTACCAAGCTGAA
This sequence comes from Pseudotsuga menziesii, assembly GCA_001517045.1. Lineage (NCBI taxonomy): Eukaryota > Viridiplantae > Streptophyta > Pinopsida > Pinales > Pinaceae > Pseudotsuga > Pseudotsuga menziesii. The sequence continues at coordinate 13,851 of LPNX010290862.1, forward strand.
GAAAACACCATCGGCCACAGGGAAAAAATGACATTGAAACCTTACAATAAATTAAATATGAGAGCTAGCATGTATGAGTTCATACAACCAATACATGAGTGTCCACCAAAGTACCTACAAAACAAATATCTCTTGCTTGAAAGTGTCACCGAAACTAACACATAGATCATAATATAAGGCTGCAAGAAAAAAAAAATTCCAAAGATATGCCCTATGATGTGAATGTAACCACGAATCCATCAAATGTAGCCTTATCAATATTGTATGGATCCCCTGATGATCCAGGAGGATATTGGTGGCCACCCACCTATTTCACTTGGACCCCCACCATTGTTTCTTTCAGTTTTCCAGTTTCCTTAATTGTAGCACAATTTACTATTTTTGGCAGTTTTCGGGTCCTAAACTTTCGAAGCCGTTTTGAGGCCCTAAACGACATTTTTTCGGCATCGAATGATCGGAAAAATATGAGTCCTTTTCAAGAAAATATGAGTTCATTCTAGACTCGATATTCATCATTTATGGATGTAGTCCTTGAATAGATATTTCTAATGATGTATCATGCACGTCAACCGGAGGTAGTATGCCAAAGTTACGACCCCGAGAAATTGATGTACCAAGTTACCCAACGGGGCCCACATTCTGGTGTTTCACCTCCTAGGGTTAGTTTTTTGGATGTGTAGGGTTTCCATTGTTTCTCAATAATGTATAGGCCTTCGAGCCTCATTGTAACATAGAGTTCAGAGGCATGTAGCCGCCACATCTCTTCTTAGAGATAAGCTACCAGCACTCTAGCTAGTTTATTTCCATTCTGTATGTAAACAAGTTTCAATTCTTTGATTAATGAAATGAAGTGTTATTTATGTTGCATCTTTGTTTCTGTGGTTATTTGTGTATTCTGTTGCGTTCTTGCATAAATCCGGATCACCTGAGAACTTGAGAATTTTCCAAAAGTTCTTCATATGCCAATAGCCCTTCTTCGAGCCCAAGGGCCTCCTTAGACAAACCATTCACTTCCCGGTTAAACTCTCTATAAATTTGTTGATAGGAGAGCTCATCAAATACCTCCTCCATCATATTTAATCTCCCCATCCATCCTTTTAGATTTAGAACCAAGAGGGAAATTTTTCCCAAACTCCAAATTATGATGACCATAGAGTCATTGACACTTGTAGACCTAACTATATTCTTGTAGGTTACAAATTTCAAGAGAGCCTAGAGTGTTAGGATTTCATCCCTGGTATTGGTTCCCAATCCCCCTTCCATCTTTAGATTGATTTGACGAGTACAATTTAACTCCAGGAAAACCCAAATGCCACACCTACCTTCCGAGCCCTGACAAGGCCCATTAAAAAAACCAATAGGATTCTCCTCTATGAAAACGAGATTGATAATAATTGTGGATAGTGTACTCCTATCTTTTGACTTCTCCTCAACAAATATGCCTAGTATCCTTTGAGAAACCCATTTAATACTGAGTATTTTCCCTTAAAAAACATTTTGTTTCTATGGATCCAAATACTCCAACAGAAATTGCTGGGAAACCCTTTAAAATACCCCTTATGTTCCTTCTCAACCCATATTTGCAGGCTACTTACTAGTGTCTCTAAGAACCAAGGTCCTTTGAATACCAACATTTTTTCCATACCTATCAAAAATTGTTTAACAAATGAGCAGTGAACATATAAGTGATTAATACATTCGCATTCAACTATACAAAGTACACATTTACCTAGACCCATGCCCCCTGTTTTCAAGAGAGTGTTCCATGTTAATATCCTATATGTTAATGCCAACCAAAAAAAAAAATTGATTTTAAGGGGAGATTTCTACTTTCATATTTGATTTTTCCACCAATAAGAGTCATCTTCCAATTCTAAAAAAATAAGTGATTGATACACCAATTTTACCACCACTTGACCATCTAAATTGTTTCACACCCAAGCTAGAGACTCCTCCACTTTTCCAATAGTAACTCATGAACTATTTAAGGCTTTAACACATATTGATTCCATTCTTTTGCCGCTAGTCCAACCAATCCAAGAGAATTGCCAATTTTTCATCTCCGATTGTTTACCCCACCATCAGGCCCAGGAGACACTTGTGCCAGTGTCTCAATACCTCTAGTCGATAGTGCTTCCAATAGTTCTCCCGATAACTGAAATTATGTTGGTCCCCAAAGCCATGTATATCATCCAACCCAAAACTTCAACCCACCTCATATCCTCCATGCCAACCAATTCCCTATAACCAAGAAAGATTTACATAATCCTATCCAAAATTTTGAGGCATTGGTTGCTAGCTTGGCTCTCACTCTAATCTAGTCCTCAACCAAATTCCCCTTAAGATATTTATCCTACATCAACCTACTCCACAATCAAGAATTAGTTAAGCACCTCCAAAGACCTTTTACTACAAGTGCAATCTTAAACTTGTGTATGTTCATAAGCCCCCATCCCCAATCTAATTTGGGTTGATCCAACTTCTCCCATCTTACCAGATGTATAGCTTTATTTGCCTTCTTCCCTGTACAGAGACATTTAAAACACTTTTGTATAATTTTTCCTAGGATGGACTTGAGAGCCTTAGCCAAGGCTAACCAATAAACGTGGACGCATTCCAAAGCCGATTTGACCAAAACCAATTTGCGTGCCAAAGTTATCCATATGAGATACCAATTCCAATCCTTTTGTCTACTTTTTTAATCATCCATTACCAATACTCTTTGTTATAATTGTTTGGTTTCAATGGATACCCCAAAGATAGGAAACCTTCATCCTATTAACCATCTAATAAGGCAAGAGTTCCTGAAGTCTATGGCACATATGAGCACTAAGACAATTTCCCAATAACATTGAATTCTCTGAGTTATTAACCATTCCATAGGATTTGCAAAAGAGGTATAAAATGAAATGGAAATGTTCCCATTCCTATACCAATCCTCTCCAAAAAATAATAACATCGTCCACAAATAAAGAGTGTGGCAACACATGATTTGGTGAAACCCTAACTCCAACGATCAGTCCTTCTGATGTCCTTTTGTTAATTAAAAGGTTGAGCCCCTCCACCACAAGTAAAAATAGTAACTAAGATAGCGAAACCCTGCCTTAATTCCTTCTAACTTTGAAAAATTTCATTGGGGATTCATTTACCAAAATTGCAAAATTAATCGAAGTCACACACGCCATAGTCCATCTAGCTAGTGACATCCATACCTAGCCCAATCCACTCTGTCATAGGGTTACCAGATCTAGTTTTAAGAGGACTGCTTCTAGTATCTTCACCTTGATGGAGTGCATCCCCTCCTCTGCCACCCCCACCTCATCTAAAACCTAGCTATATGAAGAAACCAAATTGTTCTTTTGAAACAAATTTGGATAAATAATCCTTGATCCTTGTTGCAATGATCTTGAATATTACTTTATAAACTAGGTTGCACAATGAGATGGGCATGTACTCATTAAAGGATATGGGCTTCGACTTATTGGGAAATAAGTAAATGAAAGTAGAATTCAAGGCCCCTATGACTCTACCCGAGGTTGTGGATTCTTTCACCGTGGCCAATAAATCTATCTCTATAATTGTATACATCTTTATAAAAAAAATTAAAGAAATATGGGAATCACACATTTAACATGAGAACACATTTAATTAAGAATCAACCACATAATAATGTACATAACTAATTATAACAAATTAAAAACTCACTACTTATAATTATAGTTTAAAGACTCATTTAATAAGTAAATAAATAACAAAATCATATAAATTAACATTAAACTGCATACATTATGACATAAATTCATGTTAAATATTTAATAAAAATAAATGATAATAATTTATTTTTTAATATCACTATCAAGATAGATATCAAATTGATGTATAAGAATCATTTATATGTGAAATGAGGGACCCTTTATTAGATTTGTTATGTTTGGATGATAGAAGGATATTTTCTATTTAACTCAAATAGGAAAGTTTGGAGTTTGTTATTTGGATATGGGAGTCTATTGGGCTAAGTTAGAATATCTATGTAAGAAAGTTGTTAAGTTTTTTGGTCTGCTCATATGATGAGAAAGCATGGATAGAAGGAAGGAATTATGTAACTTTGATTCCTATTAGCAGGCGGTTTTGGGTAAGGAAAATATGCGCAAGACTGAGCATGATGCGCAAGACCAAGGATGGTGCGCAAGGAGGAAAGGTCGACAAAGAGTCGGCTTGGTCACGATTTTGTAGTTTACAGTCCAAGTTAGTTAAGAAGTCGATTAAAGTGGGCCATTTTGTAAAAGGCACAAGCCTATAAATAGAAGTAGGAATGTAATAGGAAAGATGTCAATTAATCAATCAAGATCATGAGATGTTATCATATGTGTTATGCTAGGTCTGATGGTAACTGCGGAAGATCGCATTGTATCTATTTTTTTGGGTTGTTTGCTTCAGGACTTGATGATGTATTTTGAGACCTTGTGTTGATGCGAAGAGTAATATGGAATGATGGATGTTGATGGAACCACTTTGTTTTATGTCTTTCTATTTTTTTTTTATAAATGACATGATCTAAATGAATCAACGTTGCACTATGTCTGTTATTTCTGAATGATGTGATGTTTCTGTGTTTTGTATAATGTCATGTTGATCAATCTATTCATAAGTAAACATAATGTTGTGATTTGATGTATTGATGCGATCTAGACAATTTCTGATATGAATAAGTCACAATAAACCCCATGCTTAGATCTCTGAGTAGTGTGCGATAGGTGAATAGTAGATGCACAAACCGCCTCCTTCTTACTGTGGAAACATGGTTCCGACAGTTCTCCCTCAAACATCTTGGGTGAGACTTAATTTGCTTCACAGGTGTTGCTGGACAGGGTAAAACCTGTTTAGGCTGGTGCTCAGGGATATCGCTGAGTTAGGGGTGTCGACAAAGTGTGAACCCACGTCGACAAGTCTATGTCAACAAATGGTTTTGTTGTTGAGACCATAGTACGAGGAGAAGGAGGATATGTTGTGGCATCCGATGAAACCGGAGATTTAAGATTGGTTCGCCCAAAAGGCTCGAGAATTTGCAGCGGAAGAGAATTAGAGTTCTAGATTAATGACAGAAGAGTGGTTGGGAAGGAAAATATATTATGATATCCACGAATACTTCTTCGTCGAATTTTCGATCATCTTGTATGAGTGGTGGGCGTAGTTGACCTGATCCAGCATCTGAAGGAGGTAGAAAACAGTGCATCGAGGGCATTCAAGGCATGGCTTGACAACATCTTGGAAGGATACATTATTGAGCTTGCAGTTGACATAGTCAAATGTTTTAGCGACGTGGAGAGATATTTCTTCAAAGGACCAAGAGGTAGGTTTATGTTATCTTTGCAATTGTGGATTAAAATGCTTGTCTGTGAAAATGGTATATTGAAGATGAACTCTGATGAGTAGAGCTCTGGTGTGTGAAGTTCGCGGGTACTGCGGAGATGAGGGTTGGATGGAATGATACGAGGTAGATGGGTGGGAGTTCCGACGAACCTATGAGGGAAGTCGAGGAAGAGTGTGGTCTTCTGCAAAGTGAGGTAAGATTTCGGCAAGAGAAGAGGCAGAGGACTAAGGAGAGTCCTGCTGCGACCGAAACAAGAAGCTACAAGAGAAGATCACAAGGGACTCAGCGACCCTACAGTGACGAAGATGACGACTAGGCTACGTCCGAGCCCGAGAAAATACCAACCCAGAGAAACAACATACCCACACCTCCGTGCACTATGCCACACTCAAGAAAAAATACCAGCTCAACACCAAAAAAAATGTTTAAGAAAAATGTTTAAGGTTGGAACCCTATGTGAGGGCCCCATAAGAAGAAATAGCAAATTCCTACATAAGGATACTTGAAAAATATTTAAGTAAAAATAGATCTTAAGAAGTCATGCAAATAGTCATTGAAAAATTTATAAAACAAGCTTAAGTCATCCAACTAGTTATTGTAAAACTTACTAAACAAGCTTTATAATGCAATTGACATATTCAAAATTAGTGTTCCATACCCGAACCTTGTGGGGAACATGTATTAAAGAAAAAATAAAGAGAAAATTTCTCACATGATAATGATTTGATTGATAAAAAAATAAAAAAACACATAAACAATATTAGAAAGAACATAAGATATAATATTGAAAGTGAAGTATTTACAATGAAAATTCAAGTTTTATTAATAAATTAGTAAGAAAAATGATTGATATGTACATAGTAATACATGGTGATGATTACAATGTTGGTTTTGTATCTTTGAAAGGAAACTTAAAGATTATGCTCATTCACAAACAAAGTCCATAACAAGAGGTTAAAACATCATTTTATAATAATGTGAAAGACCTAAATGAAACAACCTTAATTTGCAAAAACTTAACCCTAGCATTTCGTTAAGGTTGGGAGAAAAATTTAAGTTATATCTATATCAAAAGTTGTCTCATCACTTAATGCTCAATTTTGGGTTGGGTTTTTTTAGCTTGTTTGAAAATCAAATAAACACATCACATTTGTGTTGGAATTAATTTCCATTATCGCAGAAGGCCTAACCCCAAAGGACTCAAAGACTTGAACCGGTAACCTCTCTCCAAAGTGAAAGAGTGTGCGCACATCTTACCAATGTCTAGAGGGAGATTGAGTAAATCCTTTCCATTTGTAACATTGATGTTTCTTGCTACGTGGCTGCTACCAGAATAAAACCTCCCCTACTTCATGTGTATTTCCAGTCAGGGATCAAATTTGAAGGGAAAGGTTATATTTCAATATGAAGAGTTAATATGTTAATAACCCTTCGTGATTGACAAGCTAAAAAAATATATATTCTTTTCATATGAAAATAAAAAATGATTCAAAATTTCATAACCAAAACATATTAATTGTAAAAAAAAAACTTTAACTTATATCCATCAAATTTTTTTTTTCATAGGAATGAAATATACTCATTTGAATGATATACTCCCTTTAATAATATGGAATACCTCTTCAAAGTCTACTAAATCTTTCAAAAACACACATTTATATAAAACAAATTCATTTCATATTACTGTACAATTACTGTAAATATATATAAAACAAAGCTAAAATTATTGTGAAAGAAATCCAAATTTAGTGTGTAAATTTTATTAACATAATTTTATGTTATCAATTTATTTGTCTATAATATATGCACTTTCATTTTATGCATTCATAACCACAACAAAAGTAAAAAAAAATATTTGATAGAAATATTATAAATTAACAAAAATATCTATTCAAATACAAATCTACATAAATATAAACAAAGACAAATTAATAAAAATAATTACAAAACATTACAAACAGAACTAATAACTATTGATCTGAATGGAAAAATTGATATGTTTGTCAAATTTAATAAAAACTAAAAATAAATTAAAAATGCATTTACCTGGAACATATAATGGTTTGCAAAAAGAATTCTAGGTGAGCCTGCAATACCCTTATGCCGGACAAAACTGAAAACAAATAAAAACATATAAATAAAATAAAAGAAATAATTAAATTANTATTGTAATTTATTCTATAAAACCAGAAAACCCTGAATTTAAAGAGGAAATGTTAGAGAAAGAATAACAGACAGATGCTAATACAGAAGATTCAAACAAGAAAGCTGTCTAAGATGGAGGAATGAGAAATAAACCTTAACCTTCAAAATATGATTTCCAATTTCGAGGTGTGGCGATTCACGATGCTAGTGGAGCATTTTACTGGTACAACAACAGCTATGAGAACATGCACTGAGAAACTAGTGGAGCATTTTACTGGTACATCAACCGCTAAGAGAACAAGCCATGAGAAACCGTGTCCAGGAAATTGCGAATTGATCAGTGGATGAAAATTCCACACATCCGCTGTGAGAACAAGCTTGCGAATTGATCCATGGATGAAAATTGGGAATTGATCTTTGGATTTCCAGACTCCGTGGTTTACTTATGAGCCTGTTATTGGATTTATACTGAGATAAAGTTTTTCCAAAAAAAAAAAAAGCATGAAAAATTTACTTTCTAAAAACTATGAAAAAAAAGGTTTGAGAAAGCTCTATTTTCAAAAATTATGGAAAAAAAAAATAAGGGCTGAAAAAAAAAGAATATAGTATGAGAAAGTTTTTTTTTCCAAAAATTATGGAAAAAAAAAAAGATTTAAGAAAGTTCACTTTCTAAAATTATGAAAAATGTAAGTTAATGTGTTAAATAAATAGTTGATAACTTCATGAATAACTAAATTTATTTTATGTTTTAAAATTAGTAAAAACTAAATTATGTGTTTTGAAATTAGTAACATACTCATAAAAGAGTAATGCGTTTTTTTCCTATAAATATATATTATTTTAACTAAATTATGTGTCTTAAAATTAGTAACATACTAGTAACATATTTATACAAGTTGGGTTTTTTCTATAAACATATATTATTTTTACTATTTAACAAAATTTAAATAGTTTGTTATAATATATATATATATTAAAAGTATGATATATTTTGAAAAGTTTAATATATTATAGGAATATTTTCTACCCTTCAAATGAAAAAATTAAAAATAATTTTTACTTCGTATTTGACAAGTAATTTTTTTTTTAAATTTCATTTGCATAGAAAAAAAATATTGCCCTTCTATGACGAACGAGCTAAAAGGCTCTTCAAGGGCAACGACAACTTCAATTTTGATCCCTGTTTCCAGTCCTCTCGAATATGCAACATGGCTGAATTCTGCATGATATTCGTTGCAGTGGTTGGCAAGTAAGATTAAAAAGAAGGAGACTCCTACGTGATGCTGGTGGTGCGAGTGTACAATGCTATCCCTCCAGAGTTAAAGTTAACAATATAGCCACCCTCCACCCTTAGCGTGACGAATTAGAGGAGGATCGCCATATATTTTTATGGGCGGAAGCCACTGTTTTTGGAATAACATTTTTGCAGCTCAAGCGTTGAAATTGGTTTGCTTGTGAAGGGATGAGGCCACAAAGAAATTTTGAAAGTTTGCACAGGTTTATTTAAACACTTGTGAAGAAAAGGGCTCCCGTAGATGTGTTTTTTTCTTCCTGTTGAGCAATGAATCTTCAGACAAGAGCTAATAGAAAGATAGAGGCCGAGTATTTTGCAGAGATTTATGGCAAGGTTTTGTTGCAGGAGAGCTAAAAACCCTAAGGAATTTCTCTAAATCTGCCAACAATTCTTCTTATTCCAGGTAAGGATTATGAATTTTGGGCTATTAAAATTAAAATGATATTATTGAGTTGTGTTGAAAAATGATTTAATGACCCTAAGATGAGGCAAGGGATGCTTCAGTTTTATATTTCATATTCATCAAGCCATAGAAGACAATATATTTTACCTAGTTGCTGATGCAACCAATGATAAAAAGCCTGGGAAAGTTTGAAAAAAGAGTTTAATGTAAGGTGGAGTGACATTAATAAACAACAAGTTGACTTTCGAACTATTAAAAAATCATCACGCAGTTTGAGGTAAAGAGGTAAAGACATACAAGTAATTTGTGAATCTCAATTGTAGATTTTTTCCCTAGTTTTTAGTAACTGGTTTCAAGCAAAATTTATATCACTGTTTATGACATTCTCTTTCAGACTTAAAACACTGTTGTAAACAATCTTTTCAGTGATAGGAAGGGAAAACCAGTCAGAGAGAGAGAGTATTTTTATTTTTCGGGAGAAGTTTATCATTTACAGCAATACACAGAAAATATCAAACCAACTTATCTCAACCCGGAAGATAAATTTATGTCTCGATTTGCGTGCCGAGCGACAAAAATCAAACTCTGATTTTTTTCTGTTTTCTACCTCGATTTCTGTGCCGCTGTACAGACTATCCGGATAGACCATACAAAATGTACAAACTTCGAAATCCATGCCCAATTTTTTTTCTCAAAAATCGTGCCCGCTACCTTGAAAACCGTACCGTACGGACTGTACTGACTAACAATAAATGCTGTTGTCTTCACCTCAATTTCTGTGCCCTCTTTGCTGCTGTCATTTCCCTCGATTTGCATACAGCAAAAATTTTCCTCTTGCTCAGGAAAAATGGAAACTTTCTCTCTTCTCTTTCTCAGTTCTCTCTTCTCACTTCAATCTGCAAAAGTGAGGCAAAATGCCTTTCCCATGCCTTTTTGAGAAAACCCTAGGGTGAGTCTAATCTAACGGTGGAGATTAGACTATATCAAGGGATGAAATTAAATGCTCATATTTTATTTCTAAAATATTAATTTCACTCACCCACTTAAATTTATCAAAAAGTGATTTTAATGCTCTAAAGTTAAATTAAATGTTTTTACTTAAATCATTTAATGCAAGGGTCGCTTTATGTCCCCTCTCTAAGTGACCAGGGAAAAAGTCACTAGGGGAACGCTTCCCTAAGTACAAAAATAACACTCCCTCTTACCGAGGAAGGTGTTCTGCACCACTCCCAACTTGTCTCTGAAAAAGACAAACTTGCCCTTCCCCAAAGACTTCGTCAAAATGTTTGCTACCTACTCATCTGTGGAAATGTACTGAAGCATCACGGCCCCTCTTTGAACATAGTCTCGGATGAAATGATACCTGATTTTAATGTGCTTTGACCTGTAATGGAAAACCGGATTCTCAGAAAGCTAGATGCAACTCTGATTGTCATAGTAAATAACCGTAGGCCTAAGTTACTGACCAAATAGATTCACCAACAACTTGCGAAGCCACAAGGCTTCGTAGCTGGCCAAACTGGCTGCCATGTACTCAGCCTCTGCAGTACTCAATGCAATGGACTTCTGCTTCTGACTAAACCACGACACTGCTGTCGAGCCCAAACTGAAACAACATCGGGAAGTGCTCTTCTGGTCTGCCACATTGCCTGCCCAATCTGAATCTGTATAGCCAACCAATTTGATTCCCTCTGACCTCCTGTAGTCCAAACCAAAATCCATTGTCCCTGAAAGATAGCGCAACACATGTTTTGCAGCGAACCAATGCACACTCCTAGGCTCAACCATGAACTGGCTAAGAGTGTTCACTGCAAAACGCAAATCTAGCCGACTGTTGACCAGATACACCAATGAACCAATAAGCTAACGGTATAAAGTAGGATCCACCAACTCTCCCTCAGAAGCATGAAGCTTCTTCCAATTGGTGATCATAGGTGTCGACATAGGCCTGCAATCCTCCATCCCAAATCTCCTCAAAATATCAACTGCATACTTTCCCTGCCCCAGGAAAATATGTCCAGGCTCCTGCGAAACCTCCAATCCCAAAAAATAATGCATCAGCCCAATATTAGTCCTCTCGTACTCTGGTGCAAGATCCTTCTTGCAAGCTGCAATGGGTCTCTCTCTCCCTGTGATAAACAAGTCATCAACATATAGCAGAAGAAAAAGCGAATCATCTCCAACCACGATGAAGTAGAGATTCAGATCTGGTTCACTCTTTTGAAACCCCATACTCAGCAAGTAAGAATCAATCCTGGAGTACCAAGCTCTTGGAGCTTGCTTCAGCCCGTAAAGGGCATTCTTCAACCTGCATACATGTGTCTCTCTGTCATGTATCTCAAAGCACAGAGGTTGCTCAATGTAAATCTCCTCATGTATCTCAAAGCACAGAGGCTGCTCAATGTAAATCTCCATCTGATGGATCTTCCAACCCATTTCCGCCGCAATGGAAATCAATGCCCTGATAGACGTATAACGAGAAACCAACGCAAAAGTCTCATCATAATCAATGTCCTTAACCTGTGAAAACCCCCGTGCTACAAACTTTTCTTTGTACTTCTCCACACTCCCATCTGCCGCATGCTTCAGCTTGTAAAGCCAATGAGAAGTCACCACTGACTTCCCCTCCAGTCTCGGAACAATCTCCCATACATCATTCTTCATGATGGAATGGTACTCATCCATCATGGCATCTCTCCATACTGAATGCTGGGAGGCCTCCTCAAAAGTAGAAGGCTCAGAATCTCGTGTACAAGCCACCGACACCATGCCCAATCCGTGAGGCATCTTGATGGCTCTCACCTTGTCACTGGGTGTCCCAGCCTTCAAGGCATCCTTCAAGGTCTCTCGAAGCCACTTAGGCTTCTTTTTCCTTGAACGTTCTTCCCACACTGGCATGTCCTCATCTGAAGAACTACCAAAGCTAGAAGCCCCGGTCACCTGTGAACCTGAAGTTGGTGTGCCAACACCAGGTGTACCCTGTAATCCTGATCTCGATCCCCTGTAAGGTGTACCTGTAATAGTAGACCCATCACCTGTCCCCGAAGACCCTGCTGGCCTAACCACTGAACTTGGTGAACCTGTGCCAACACTTTGTGGTCTTGTAACCTTGAAAACCTGTGATCCTCACTGCTGCATAGATGGAACTTGTGCCACAAACTGAGGTGCAGGGACCTGCTACTCTCCCTACTCTGACTCTCTCGACCTCCTAAAAGCTCGCTCTTCCTCAAACTTCACATCCCTCCTCACCACCACTTTCCTCTGAGAGGGAAGATAAATGTGGAAATCCTTCGCAGTCTCATCACAACCCAAAAAGATGCCCTTCTCTGCAGTGGGCTCTAACTTTGTCCTCTTCTCTGAAGGGACATGAGAGTAAGTCAAACTACCAAATATACAAAAATGGCCAACTTTAGGCTTCTTGTCTGAAAAACACTCCTCAGGTGTTATGTTCTCCACTGCCCGATGGGGACTCCTGTTTTGAAGGTATACAGCGATGCTGCACGAGAAGTAGGAATGGACACTTCTCGGTAGTCTCCTTGTCTGAGTCTCTGATATAGCCATATGCCTCTTGTGGCTAGAAATTTCTCAGCGAGCTTGATATGGACCCGAGCCTCACTAGGTATGCTTAAGTTTGATAACGTTTACTTTTGTGATGTAACAGTTACATTTGATTCATAATGAATACCAAGGAATAACTATTTTTCTTCTGGAAAAAAAGATATATATGTTTTTGAACAGTATTAAGTGTTTGCAAACCTATGTTACACTGAAACTAGCACTCATGTGTGTCAAATGTATTTTAAAATCTGTCGTTTTCCAAGCATGGTTAGAATGTTTATAAATATTGTATATTTTTGTGTAGTCATTGAAAATTAAGGAATGTTCAACTGCAAGTTTGTTGAATGTAAATATGTAGAATTATTCATTTATGTCTAGACTGATAAGTAGTTAATCCTTTACATCTATAGCATTGATGTTTCTTGCTACGTGGTTGCTTGTAGTAAATAACGGAGCTCCGTAAATAACGCATCCCCATAGACTTGTAGTAAATCAAGGATCGTTGGAGCCGTTGGCATCGACGGTACGAAGGTTGTTTATGACATGAACATATTCTCTAATAAGAACTATCTTCATGAAGATTGAATTTAAACTTTCTTTAATGTCACAAAGAGTTTAAAAGATAATGTGATAAAGAGTTCAAGGAATTCAATTTCACATGTGGGTGCCCAAGACACATTTTGATTTATGAATTGATCTCACGAGTGAGATATTTTTATACTTTTAACAAAGAAAAATTAATACTAAACCATACAAATTGGGTCTCAAAGGGAAAAGGCAATTAATATCAAACCACACAAATGAGGTCTTAAGAAAAAAGGTAAACAAATTTTTTTCATAAGGGCAAAAAAGGGGTTGATGTGAAAAGAAAAATAGGGAATGAGAAAGAAGGGTTTTTAGAAATAAAAAGGGCAAAAAAGAGTTGATATGAAAAAATAATGGGGAATGAGAAACAAGGGTTCAATAAGAGACAAAAGAGAGAAATATGATTATGCACACAAAGAAATTTGAAAGTAATTTATAACTTCTTGCTTAAACACTTGCAATAAGCTAAATCAAATAAATGACCACAGTACACTTCAAGAGGCAATTAACCTAATAAAATGTATGGAAAAGATGGGTGAAGCAAAGGGTCATGCTAGATGGAAAGGGGTATGAAATTCGCATGCAATGGGGTTTGATAAATGTGGGGCGCATCACATTGCCATGGGATTCATAAATGGGGAAGAACTTGACTCTCATAAGCATGAATAAGTAGTAGACGAAATTCAAATTATATGGGAGGCATATAAGCGAGTCAATGTTAATACAACCCAATGGAGATTCTTCAAAACCACATGTTGCAGAGAACATATGTATTTCTTAACCTTGTTATAGAAAGCGTGCACATAAAATCATGTGTATATTGCAAATAATGTGTGTTTTTAGTGATATATTTGAACACATTTGATTGAATTATGTGCATGGGTGACCTATAACTAGTAGAGAATCATATCTCATAGAGAATGCCACAATTAATCAATGGTTACAAATGTATCCAAGTTGTTGAGAAATATTTGAAAGCATAGATGCAACTAGGATTCCAAAATTGAAAGTTTATAATTTTTTATTGTGTTGAGATACTATTGGTTTGGACAAATACTTGCGGATTTATTGGCTTGGACAAATACTTGTGTGCTTTTTTTGCTTTCTTGTCCACTTATTTAAGCTTGAGGGTCGATGCTAGTGTGAACAATCGAATTTGTTAGTTTATATTTGACTTGGTGGACATTTAATTTATACATGTGTGACATTGTATCCAATTTCTTCTTGACTCTTTAATAAGGTGGTTAAATGTCAATTTTCTCATAGCCAATAGTTGATATCACAAGCAATGCATGTTTCTTTTATTATGAGTAAGATAATATTTAATTGGTCAAATACTTGAGACCGCATCAATTTTATTCTTGTGCTTTAAGTTAATATGAAGGGAGG
>LPNX010290862.1:28945-51493 GCA_001517045.1 Pseudotsuga menziesii
GATTTCATCAAGTCAAGATTAGCTAATTAAGCGGGTTGTTCACACCAACATCCGCCATTAATATTCATCTAGGAAGGACATGATGCTATGAAATTGGACAAATATTACAAAAATCTCCCCCTTAAGAAATAGATAAGGATTGTATGTCATTGATCTTGACAACATTAACTTAAGAAATAGATAAGGATTGTATGTGATTGATCTTGATAATATCAATTTGACCATAACAAGGCACAAGACAATGTTTGACGTGGACTCCCTCAAAATCATAGGCTCCAAAAAATGGAAATTGAAATTCAAATGAACTTGTGTATGGGTGGAGAAAAAAAGGGTTTACATGATAGATCAAAGGAACAAATGATTAAGAGAAGGACTTGAAATTCCATAATGGTACCAAAAAAATAATATCCATAATATGGCGTAGAAAATGGCAATGTTGAAGTCAAAAGTGATATTATGAAATTTCAAAATAATGTCAAATTTCATCAAAAGTACTCCAACTATCACATTGAAGTTGAAAATGATTTTTTATAGATGCCCAAAATAGAAAAAAATTGCAACAACCAACATAAGTGCTTCACATGACACATGGGACAAAATTTCCCTGCCTATGATGTTATGATTCTATCTAGGGGTGTACTAAGTGGGGTGGGGGGGTGAGCAAAGGGCACATTAGACTAATAATAGTGGATTCCATACAATTCAAAGTGGACTAGGTCATTTGGCACTAAATTTGTATATAAATTGTCCTATTACATATATGCAACTGCAAAACATATCATAACTACGAGAAATTAATTAAATCCTATTGGTTATGGCCAAAACCAAGAGGATTATCATTGTTCCCATCCATGTATGTGTTCGCTTAATGGATAGGGTTTCTTCCAATGAGCCCAAAAGAAGCCAAGGTCAGATGGCTTGGAGTTGTATCAGCATCTAGGGCCTACAAGTGTGTATTTAGGTCCTCTTCCGATGTGAGTCATTTTCTCGCCATGGACATAAATCATGACCTTCATTTCTTCCACTATTTGTTCAATTTGTAAATATGCTCCTATTTGTCACCATAAATGTTGGAAATCACCCACTACAAATTGAAAACATCTTCATGTAGATATTTCCGCCGCATCTCATATCCTCAATATTACAGGACAAAGAGCGATTGTAGGCCATGTATCCTTGTTTCCCAAATTATCTGTAATCTGGAGATGTACAAGCTATGAGCTAACCACTCTTGCTTCTTCCTTCTCCTTCCATCTTCCAAAGAGCTTCTCTTATGACACCCACCAATGCTAGTAGGATCTTGTGACCAAGTTTTTATTCTAGCAAGAAATTCCAATGAACCTCTCTTCCAGAATTCACTACCTTTGAAAATTTTGTTGAACGCTCTGATTCATGAATGTCGACTCCATCCCATTTAACATAGGTTCCCTTGTGTGAGAGTTAATGTATCCCACCACTTTCATAACCTTTATATCACCCTCTATACCTATTCATTGTTGTTTTTTTGCATGCCTCTTTTGTTGTCATCATGACAAATGGAGTGAGGTTTGGACCCCTTCACTGATATCAAGGTCCCCTTGGTTAAGCATGGACCCTTTGTTTGTTAATAAATCGACTCTACCATTGTGACATCTTAGGATATCATGGTGTTATGTAATGTTTTCAAAGGATAGGGTTATACATCTTATCCTTCTCAAAAATTTCCCAAGAGGTGATGAGTCTTTTGTAACTCCTAAATGTGATGCTTGAACAATCATCAAAGAATATCCCATCACTTTTATGTTATTGATTCCTTGTTCTTGTAGGATTCACAAACTGAGGTAGAGGGAAAGCGATGATGTCATGTTATTAGTTTCATTCCCTATACCCCAAGCAAAACTTTGTTCTTTCTATCATTATGTTTGTTATTATTAAATAAGGCCCACTATGGTATCTATTATAGAATAAATTTAATGGGTCCTCATGTGCAATGGGGCATTGAAGGGCCCATTGGAATAATAATAGTGGAGGCCATTCAATATAAGGTGAACTAGGTCCAATATTCTTGTAATTATTAAATAAGGACCACTATGGTAGTATTATTGAATAAATGTAATGGGAACTCATTAAAGTAGGTCCACTAAATAATTAGGATATTTTTATGGTCATATTTCTCTTGTGATCCATAAATAAGTATGGAATCCTTATTATGAATGAGGTGTGAAATAATATTATAATTAGATCTTAGCTTTATTGAGGTCTCCCAACCTTAAGAGGTAAGTGAACATCAGTGCATTCATTCCCTAAAATTATCAATTATAATGTGTTTCCCTACCTTAAGGGTTTTGATATTAACATGACATGGAAAATTTCTATATTATTCTTGTATATCTTGTATGTGATAA
Organism: Pseudotsuga menziesii; assembly: GCA_001517045.1. Lineage (NCBI taxonomy): Eukaryota > Viridiplantae > Streptophyta > Pinopsida > Pinales > Pinaceae > Pseudotsuga > Pseudotsuga menziesii. Next base: position 31,330 of record LPNX010290862.1, read on the forward strand.
TATTTTCATATATAAGGTACACAACAAATGGTATCAAAGCACTTTCTAGGGCCAAATAGCAAATATTTATTCCCCTTTTATTCTAAAGGTTTTCAAAGAGAAAATGGGGATCGAGACACTCAAATCCAATTCTTAGTATTTTTTGGTAGAATTTGTATAAAATGATTAGATATTTGTGTTTTCTCTAAAAATGATATACAATTTAAAACAAAAAAAAATTGCTCAAATTAGAGTCTAGACAAAGGATATATTTCCATTTGAAATATACCTTTTTGAAGGCTTCTAATGACTACCATAGATCTTGCAGAAGATCTAATTTTGTATAGGATGATTAGATTGCAGCTAGATCGATGCCATTTACATATTTTCAACCAATAAACAATATGTTATATCTCTTTCAATATTCCGCCCTCAAACCTTCACATAATTGAAGAATATAAAGGTGGTGGAACATGCCAAGGGATGAATGTATGTTGATGACAAAAGACTTACAATATTTGCATGCATATTTGAAATCTATGTAGTAGATAGGTCATAAAATTGTATGGGAATGTGTTAAATTTAACAAGGCATGTGTTATTAATACCACATATTCTTTCATAATTACAGGTTATAATAACAAAAGATATGCATGGTATGATTTAAAAGATCCATTTGAGTATTGCTATATTGATAGTTGTAATTTTTTGGGAGACAACTTCTTACATCTTATTTGTGGAGAAGAGAAACTTGTGGATGAAAGAAAACAACATGTGTTACCTACAAATTTCCAATTTGATTTCTCTACTGGTAGAGTTATTCTTAGATCCATCCTCTTACTGCTATATGGAGGATATATTTTCTTTGGATGGTTATACTTACTTGGATCCGCATGAAAATCAAGGGCATGTGAAGCATAATACTCAAGGGTTCATGGATATTAGGTGTCATCGATGGGGCTTCAATTGGAGCACATGGACATTAGACCCATGTTTATGGATGATTCCCTTAAACTTCTTTGATAATGCAATTAGTCCATGCACATGGGAAATTTTATAATTCGCTATGGAATTTAGCACTTGAACATGGGATCTATGCTTAACATGGAACTTGTTGTTCTACTTCAGCATGGTGGCTTAGACTTGTACACAACGCCCTAGTTCCTTGGCCTACTTCAACATCAAGGGAATTTGGTTTAATATAGTTGTACCTCCTCATATCAAGCATTGAGGGAAATGCTTCTATGAGGGGTTGGAGTGTTATGATCCTCCCTAGAGGTGTAATGGGGCTCCACATGGACCATTAAAGTAATAATAGTGGATTCTATTCAATGTAAGGTGGACTATAGCCATTTTGCTTGTTATTATTAAATAAATATCACTATGGCACTTATTATTGAATACATATAATGGGACCTCATTAAAGAACGTTCACTAGGCAGTTAGGAGGTTTTGTTTTGTTACCTTAAGGGTTTTGATATTAATATAAATTAGAAAATTTCTATATATTTTTTTGACATCTTGTATGTGATAGTTTTTTTAGATCTAAGGTACATAACATATTATATCACTAAAACAAATATATGTCGCCATCATATATATGAGGTTGCTACATAATTATTATGAAATGGTGAAGAAAAGATTTCAAGTGGGCATATTTTGTGTTAGGGCTCTGTTATCACATAAAGTGTAGCTACCCACTGTAGGTATCCTATTTGAGACAGTAGAGGTAAGGTAGCTAATCGATGACACCGCAAGGGCCTTGTCCACTACAGATGAAGGGTAGTTGTCACAAAGGATGGGATCTTGTCACTTTAGATCATCCAGAGAATGATCAAGGGGGAGACCTTACTATCCTATGAGGGATAGAGAACCTACTCAAGACACTCTAAGGGGTTTGAAATGAGTAGAAGAGGTGAATAATGAGTAAGTAAATCTATAGCTAGGGATTGGATGTGGTAGGTGAGGTTAAATACAGGTTGGGGAGGCTTTAGATAATAAAAATTTCCCAACTTTATAAGAAATCTACCATAAAGAGTTTGATAATGTAGATATAGATAGATCTAGTCTAATTAATTAAGACTGTAATGAGATCCACATAGGGTTTATCCAATAATTGACAAATTGGACCCAAGAGAGTATATTGGGACAATAAATTACTAGATATGGAGGATTGAAGGATATATTTATGAAATTCAAGTGGGTTCATGCATACCCAACTTATATATCTGAAGATTTGACCACCCACCCAAGGAGGGAATCCCACCTAGAGTAGACTAGTGTTAGATCCCAGGGAAAATGGAGTCAAATTTCATCAAAAAATCATATAATAGAGTTTAATTAATTATATATAAGTGGTTTTTGATGGTTGACATCAAATAAGAACCTGATCTATCAAATCTACTAAACTAGGGTTTGAAAGAAGAGGGATTTATGGTGACAATTGGATTAAGCCCCCAAAAATTAAAATAGATGCAAACGTACATGGAAATACTTGCTACTAACCTTATATGATGGTGATATTTCCTCTCTAATCAATTATAAGTGTTGTCTAATCCTCTCCAAGAGAAATTTTTATCCCTCCAATATGCCAAGTGCTCCCTCCTCCTGCAAATGAGATCTACAATGTAAGAATTGATTTGCAAAAAGAGAGATGAAATGACGAAGAAAATGAATTAAGGAACATCAATATGGCCAAAATACACAAAAAATATACTCCCTGACTCAATGGTGATTTGGAGGAATTCTATGGAGCGCAGTCACAGTAGCGCCCCTAACCAAGCCGCTTCCTTCCCCAATAGGATGGCACCTTGCAAAAAGTGTTAGAAATGCATAGATTCACAAGAATGCTGGAGAGAATAAGACTTTCCAATATTCATACAATACATTCAACAAATATTCCAATATATTTTGCAAAAATATTCTATTATTCCAAGAGCTTAAAAGCCAAATGTCTTGTTTACAATGAGAGAGCATCTCAATATACAGATCTCTCCGATACACAAAAACTAGATCCAAAAAGATCAAGGGATAAGATAAAAACATACAATCACTCTAATAAATAGTTAAGATTATCCAGATAGATAACACATGTATTCACTCACTAATGGAGGGGGTTGCACTCACTAAAGATGCCCAAGGAGGGGCACACCACATAAAAAGTATGTAAGACATGACATAGAAGATGGTGGGGCTAGGAATTTATATAAATCCTTCACTATCATGGCCTTGTGGCATAATAACAATATATACTAATCAATCAAAACATGGCGTGATCAAAGTCACTAGGATGTCCCCCTCAAAATACATCAAAATCCCTTGAAGTAGAGAATGCTAGGACGTGTGGACCCGATGAAGAGTTAAGTTGATGTTGAATGCTGAAGGTGACCCCAACACTATGCCTCAGACCAATTCCATTTCATTTCCTTGCCTCAATTTCCCAAATTGATTTCTTTATTAGTCATTTCATCATTAAAATATTTTCTCAGGAACATAAAACTGCTCATATCTCACTAGTGAATGAAATTGGATGCCAATTGACTGAAAAAATGGGCACGAAACCATAGAAATATGGTATAAACGACTGGATACACCCTATGTTTCCTTGGAGCCCTAGTAGAACTCACCATCATCTGACAAGCATTTTAATTTTATTTTTTTGAGCCAAACTGCTGCAAAATGCTAAAATGATCCATGTCTCATTTGCAGTAGCCCGAAACTGAAAAATGGATGCATCAATGAACTCAAAAGGTCCAAATACACTAAGAAGGATTACCCATACACCATATTTCCATAAAAAAAATGTACGTCAGAGAACCCATCCATGTCAAAACAACAATAATAACAAAGCTTGTAAATGTTGATAATCATGAAAAATACACAAGCCATCATAATAAACCACCATCTGAAGCATGCCTACGTCTAATGGAAAATTATAGACCATAAATAATAATAATCCATAATCATCGGTCAAAACTCATCCCAGACCCTGTTGCTGACTTGGTCAAACTGGGTTGACCAGGTAAAAAATGATCAAATGATGACCCAAATGCTAAACTTTGATACTACAAAGTACAAACTAGATATGCATGCTCAATTATCTATGTTAACAGTAAGACTCAAGAACAACTAGCTTTTGTTGGAAATTATAAGCACATAATATATGTAAATAATACATCTGAATCAAAGTAATTAGTTGTTCTAAACAAGAAACTCCAAGGTGTACTCATCTATCGATTGGGCCATTTTTCTATTCAATGGTGAAGGTAAATGAAACGAGGTAAGGTCGAAGGGGATGAATTGAAACTTGACACTCTAAGCATATAGGATGAAGGAAAAGTGGATCCACACAACTCATAAGCTGGAGTAGGTGAACAATAGGGAATGTCGATGCCTCATCAATGGGTGGAATAATGAGAAGGATCCACTAGACTCTAGATAAGAAACCTTTTAAAGCAATTTATTTGCACAATAAAAAATACTAGTTAACCTCCAAAGGCAGGTGCCTTGGAAATCTTTTCGGGATTCCAGAAAATGACAGAGACACAACCATGATAGGTTAGTCCCACCCTGTTTCCCTGTGGGGGGAAATGAGTTGTACATTATACAATGAATGAGTGCTCATTTTTTGGCCATCAAATTTTTAAAACATTTATTTCATTTAACTTTCCATACTCCAAAAGCAGGTTCCCTTAATATCCTTGTGAGCTTCAAATAATGACTCAGTATGACCTCCATTTCCTACCACCATTCGTAGGTGCAATGGAGTGACCACCCTATTTCCCTTTGGGGGAAAACAACATCACATCATACAAAGTAGGAGTGCTAGTATCTTGGCAACTGGAAAACTTTATACTTTATCTGCAACAGTGTCTAAAGACACTTTTTTTTGTTGGTTGGGAATCCATTTAGAATAATCATTTCTGTTCAAATGTGTTAGTGTCTAAAGACACTTTTAGTAATACTACTAGTGTTCAAGACCTAGAGGAAGACCATCTTTGTGACAAGAATCACACAAACCAACTCTAAGACACAATTCAAACATAAAGACTTATTCCAACATAGAGGTGACGGTCGGGGGAATCCTAAATGTCACTAGTCAAGTTACAAGTCAAGGTTAAACAATAAGAATGGAAAGGCAACAGATGGATGGAGACAGTGAAAATGGTGTCAAGGCTAGCGAGTTGTGTCCTCTAAGGGAAATGACCAAATCCATACTATAAGTAGGGAATGACCAATGAGTGTACAATGGAATCTCTCAGAAATAGAAAATAGATCACTTATACTTTAGATTCCAGTAAGATATTTAAAACATCTCCAACATGCAACCACTATCAAGTGAGTCTCACTACTAAAATAGATAACATAGCAAAACCAAATATGTATTAATCCATAGATCAGCTGGGTCATATACCTGCATCCAATTTGAACAATTTGGAAAGCATTAGAACATTGTTATTGTTTTACATCATGGGAACTGTCATCAACTCTACTCTTGGTCAGGAAAATGGATAACTCATTCACCGAATATGGGGTCATGAGGCTCATTCATGGCATAGAACTAATCAATTTGAATGCGTTGGATCTACTAAAGGAGAGAGATCATCATTTGATGATATCATAGTAGAGGAATAGCTCAAGGAACTGATCAAGACTGCTCAGGAACAATGGTGGTCCAACTACTATGTATGTGACAACATGCTCATTGAGAAAAAACTAACAAGTTCCTCCATCAAGGACAAGTAGAAAAATATTGAAGTAAAAAGAGATATCAAGAAGTCACCATGACACATCTCTCTTTAGAGATAAGCTACCAAAATTTGAGCTAGTTTCTATTGCATTTTAGTTTGTAGTCTTTTTCCATTTCATTCATTAATATAATTTTTGTTTTATAGTATTACAACGCTCTCTCCAATATCTTTGTGTGTGTGTTTCCATTTTATATTTATTCGTTTCTATTTAATATTTCTTCCTTCATTCTATTATCCATTGTATTAAAGCAATCTTCTCTTTGTTTTTTCTCAATGAAGGTACCCAAAACTATTTGAGTATCAGGAATCAGGCCTCAAACTAATTTATATTGGGGAAATCCGCTCTCATTAGGTCAAGCAACCTCACACGATCAAATAAAATAGACATGATGTAGTAATCGATCATACTAAGTTGTTTCTCAAGGAATCCCCCACATGACAAAGGAACTAGATGATGGATAATTTCACCTAGATTCCTAACAACTACCAACGAAAATAGAGACACCTTCAACTAGCAGTTGTTTTGGGGGTGTAACACCTTCAAAGGTACAAGTTAACTTTGGTATTTCTTTATTTTAAGGATAGATTGACACATATTATTTGGACAATGGTAAATTTGTTAGATGGTTATTACTTTATTCAAAAAAAATATGACATTGAAAATATCACTTTTGAACTCCTTAACTCCCTCCCGCATATCAAATATTTGTGGGATAGTTACTAGGAGAGACATTCCATAGATGATTCTACAACATATACGAAAAAACCCACTTGTGTGGATCTCCTCGATACCCTTAAAGAGTAATTCCACCTTGTTATAAACTATGATGACCAGTACATAAGATAGACAACTTTGTGCTAGGAAAGAGACTAGGTAATGTTAGAGTTCACCAATATCTTTCATAACTTGTGCTCAAGGTAAGGTATTAAAAACTCCAAATGGAACTTGGTTTTGAAGTACCATAGTAGCCTACACAATTATATCCAAACATATATGGATTTCCTGGACATATTCTCATTGGGAGTATCTTATCAATATACCATTAAAATCAAGCAAAATAATAAGTACAAGTTTGGGTTTTCAAATTAACCACACTAGAAGCATGATATAGAAGTCCATAACTCATAAACTATAGGAAAAACTAAGGATATCCAAGCTTAGGATAACCAGGCCAAGTTGTAGGAAAATAAGGGTAACAAGAAGTCAAATAAGGACCTTATGAAGTGGTGTATTTTCCACAAAATCCCCTAACACGACAATGTAAAATGTCACTAGTAGTCATTAATGTGTAATGTCCCCTTTTTGGAATTTTATTAAAATGCCTAATTTTCCATTTTTTTCACAATTTTGGCTCTTGACTAGTTTTGATGTCTAGACCTCCAAATTGACCCAAATGCTTCCAAATTTTCTCTGAAGGTACATGAATGATAATATAAATTAAATATAATTATCATGTATGTTTTTTTACCTCTCAATTACTTCTACAAACTTGTTTAATGTTCTGTTCAAAGTAGGAGCCTTTACTACCAAATTGGGGCTCCAATTCCCCCTGGGTAATTGCTGGAAATGGCTTCACAAATGATCCCAAAGTCACTTGAATTTATTAAAAGAGGATGGTTATGTGTAAGGGACCTTTTCAAAGTCTCATATTCATCATGGTTCAGTTTATACAGTCTATTATGACTCTTGCCAAAACAACTCTCAAGTCACAATTTCGACCCTTGGAGGAAATGCACCAAATCTTCTCCCAATGCAATAAAAATGAGTAAAATGGCTTCCAATTCTTAAGTAATGAACATGAGACTTGAAATACACATTAATTAAAGTCCATACATCATACATTTATCATAGATACATTCCTCCATTCGAAATAATAAGCATTACCATGGCATATATCGAAATGGAGTGGAAATGGTCATTATTTGCTCATTAAAAGTCATTTTGACATACAATTCTTGGGAATTTCAACTTGAAACTTTTTGAGAATGAATAACAGAGAATATTGAATTGATTACAATCATAAATTGACAATTAAAGGCTCTCCCAATTCGAAATCATCAACATTACAATGGCTCACAACAAGATAGTGGGGAAATGACACAATTTCTTCATTGTTCAACATTTTTACATGAATTCTTTTGGGTCTTTCGACCTGAGAGTATTCTAAACATGAAATACAGAGCATATACATCATAACATAAGATAATGAGCATTATAATCTTCCCCAAAGAGATCAATAGCTCACCCAAAGCGCAATCCCTCCATTGGCATGAATATGGTGTGAAAACTGGAAATAGTTGAGAGAGAGTGTTGCAATAGAAGAATCCACATTATTTCCTGTAGATTACACCTGCAAATAAGAATCCATTAAAGCTCCATGAAATACCTGAGCAGCCTTTCCAAACACTGTAACACCCCGGTTTTGACCCCGTTGCATTAGATGTATATGTTGTATATATTATAAATAATCATGGTGCGGAGCTAAAGGCCAAGGCCCCACCATTGATTGGTTATGCTATGTTTCGGGTTGAAATTGTCATCGATGTTATATTGGAGCATGTGGCATATATTAAGTTTTTTCATCATGTAAATATGCATCTTTAATTAAAATGAACCCCGACCAGCTACGTTCGCGGCAACCAAATTGAGAAGGGGCATGATTTTCACAAGGATAAGGGTGGGGGATGCCAAACCTTGGCTAATGGGGGAAAAATCCATGTGTCACCTTCCCTTGTTTTATCCAACCACTACCATTAAAAAATTCTGCTGGTAGTTGGGGCAGTTATGGCTGGGAGTGGAGTGTGGCAGGACTGTTAGTCCTTGCCCACACGCACACTCCACCAGCGTGGTTGACCTCACGATGGCAAGCAAAAACCACTGCCATCACTCCAGTGGACACACTGCATTCTCTCCACGACGGTGCTAAAACACTCACGCACTTCCTAATACTGTGCATCCTCTCCATTGCCTGCTCATTTTCCTCACGCAGAGGCTTCTTACCGGTTGGGTCTCACGCAGCCAAAGGCAGGAGCCGCCTCCACTGTCGTTCGCATTTTCACACAGAGGGGCTGAGTGTGTTCCAATCTATATTTGGGATTTAGTGTGAGTCTTCTCTCACGCACTGGGTTATACGTTGTTGTTACTCATGCAGTAAGATGGGAGCCGTTTGGTCATTATCATCCACGATTTTCCTGTGGGGATCCATTTTTACACTCAGGGACTGTGTGTAAGTTTTCCCCTACCAATTTGTGGCTCGTGCATACATTTTTCCCTCTGTATTTTGGGGTCTGGTGCAAGTTTCCCGCACGCACAGGTTGAGATTCTGTATCTTCTTCCCCAATGCGGCCTATGTAAGTCTTTTCCACTTGCTTAGTTGTCTAGGATGGACTGCTGATTTCCCCATGTTGTGAATTGTGTGCATTGATACGTTCAAGGCCTGTTGAAATTCGCTTGGGAGTCGTTTTCCCTGTTAAGCTGTAACAGCTGATTGATTTCATGTGTGCAATGGTTGGTCTTTGGACTGTGTTGGGAGCAGGGATGGGGGCTTGGTTTGCTTGATAAACCTGGTGGCTGGAAACCACACGGACAGAGCTAGAGGGATGGCTTTCTTCTCCACAACCCTTGAATAGCACTGGAAGGGAATGCAAGGCCTGAGGGACTGTGTAGCAGAGAAGGGACTGATTCCTTGTGTTGTGTGTGTGTGGGTGTCTTAGAAGCCAGGCTAGTTTTGGTGTAGGTGTTCTTGGCTATGTAATGAGCTCCCCAGCTTAGCATTTATCCTTTCCCAACTCCTGGATGGCCTGATAAACCTGACCATGTTGGCTTGGCTGTCTTGTTGATGGCATGATAAACCCAACTATGTTGGCTTGGATATGTTTTGTGTATCCTTGTCTATGTATAAGCCTGCTTGTTCCCTTATTCCTTGGAGAATCATGCCCAGCTTGGGGGTGGCAGTGTTGTTGAGAGATTAAGGAGCACGCTGGCCTATGGTTGGGTGGAACGTTGCAGTGACGTAGCTGGATGTGGAACGTGTTCTTATAAGATAAGTAATATTGTCCATTTTACTTCTGAAATCATATTTCTGTTAATAAATGTGATAAACATGTTGAATTCTTGTATGAACGTATGTTTGCTTCCACTGTATGATAAATGTTCATGTATGCATGTTCTAGTTCAAAGCATTTTATTTCAGCATTTCAGCTCTTTATGAATGTACATGTTCATGGGGCTCTTAGCCCAGATGGTTAACGCCATGGTAGCATCCTCTTCGCCAGTCAGAGAGTCGGGGACGTGACAAACACTAACTAGGATGGGAATCTTTCACCCTCAAAATTGGTTTAAGCAAGAAAACTAGTCATCCACTAGCTCTCACAATTCACAAATGAGCAAAAGCTTCTTCTCATGGATTATCCCTATATTTTATAAACATTATTAGCCTTCTAATGTTCCAAATCCATTCATAAACCAAATCCAAGTCGAAATGGTGTGGCTACTCATGCTATTCCAGGTGGCCTCTCTCTTCACCTTCCCTCTTCTCCCAAATTTGAGTAGGAGCCTCTTGGCCTTCTCTAACTCCCAAATTCGACCTCTAAGATGCTCTATTCAGTCCTGACATGTCATTATGTTAGTATGTCAGCCTTCAGGTCTGACTTGTGTCATAACTATCATAGAATCTCCATCATTGGTGTTATAGATGTCATAAATGTAAGGGGAATCTAGCCAAGTGTCCATGAAACTCCCATTTGGCTCTTCCTCTCCCATGTAAGTTACAATTCATCCCAAATTCGACCTATGAAGTATATGGACAATTATATTATCCTTATAATCCATCCAAAAACATTAGGCTCCCCATATATTCAAATTTTCAAGAGAAAGATACCATTTAACATAGGAATTCTAGCTAGTGTGGGCCCCATAGTCTCCATGTGTCTTCATGCTCCATTGCCACTTCTATTTTCTCTTGTATTTATTTAATAAGATACATTATTAAATATTTATCCCCTTCTAATTTCTAAACATCATTTATTATCCCCCTTATTCCAAATATCAAAGCTTCCACCCCCAACCTAGGAAACTAGTGATTTTCCTCCTTGGCAATTATTTGACTTTTAGCATCCTTTTGACAACTTTCATGAACATGGAAAATGTGATTTAGCCATTGTGACCCAATGCAAAATTTGGGACATTAAAAATCCTCCCTTCCCAATATTGCTTGTCCTCAAGCAATTTCAAACATGGTTGTTGAAGAACCTGCTTTCTATATGATTCTTTGAAGTTGCCACTACGCTGCCCACCTTGAGTCTTTGAGATTCCATGAATATTTCAGAGAGGAACCACCATGCTTGCTGCTGCACTACTCTGATTAACATCACCTTATTAAGTGGGGTATCCATCTACCATACTTCTTGTTTCCCAAATAATTTGAAATCAATCGGACTAAAAACTATACCAAGGTCCCATTGCTTGCATTGCACTCCAATAATTAAGAGTGCTCTCCAACCCATACCATTTGGAAAGAGAATTCCTGGATCCCATTTTCTTGTATGCATTCTTCCAAACATCATGAGTGCATAATATATATCATAAAAGTATATAAAAACATAATAAAAGTGTACATCAAGGAGGTGCCTCACCAAGAAATCATGAAAGTGCTTATACCTCCCAATGAGTAGACTACCATTTGCCAAGTGCATACAAGCTTCAAGTGACCAATAAAATCTGCTCCAATGACATAGGTGAGGATCCCATGTCCCATTATTATGCTCCAAAGATATATAATGTGCATCAATATAATCAGCCACGTGTTCTTTCATCCAAGGAGTGAATGAAGAACCTCCACCAAAATCTGAACCAAATGATGAGCAAAGAAAACATGAAGACTTCAAGTGGCTCAAAGAAGTCTCATCAATACACTCATGAATATGTATATCATCATGTAACATCAGAGGATGTTGGTGCCAATAATAATTTTCTTCAATCATATAACTCTTCACCCAATTGTTGGATGAAGTTCCTCCAACATCAAATGAACCAAGTGTTGAGCAAGAAAAACCATGAATCTTCAAGTGACTCAAATGAACATCATAGGTGCACCCATGTATATGTGTATAATCATAATGTAAACAATGATGCTGCTGCAAATTTAAATAAGATGGTTCTCTAATAATTCCATCATCAAAAGGATAAATATAATTTCCATGCTCTTCATGTGGCACCATAAAAAAGAAACCTTTCACCCATACTTCATTAGGATGACTACCACAAAATTTAGAAGTGTAGGATGTAGGAGAAAGAACCAACTCACCCAAATGATCAGTAAGTGAAAAATTGTCATAATGTGAAGTATCCATAGGGGTAGGATTATTCACCTCCCTAGAAAATGCAAAAATTTCTTCATGGGTTGGTTCCAAGGTGGTGGAATTATGCACTTCTTCAAAAATTGTGTAACCATTTTCAAGAGGCAACTCAAGTTCCTCTTCGACCATTACTAGTGATTGGATCTCATCACTATCATCCTCAAGAACATCAAGAACCTACACATTTTTCATGTTTCTCATCATCCATCATGTCATGAGAATCCTCCAAGTAATCTACCTTATGAAACTCTGAAACATCAGAGGAAAAACAAGTGTCTTGAAACTTTTCAAGAAGTTGCTCATTTTGAATTGTGAGCTTATCAATAACTTCATTATTCTTCAAGTAGGATTCATGTAACCATTCAATAAGCTCAATGCCATTTTTTTCTATCAAAAAGCAAAGACATGAAATTACCTTTGATGTTGCGCATTGCTCTTTGGATCTTCTTTTCATTCATCTTTAAGGACCCTTCAAGAAAATGAGGCTCTTGCAAATGAACCTCTTCATCTTCTTCCTTCTTGCTTGGACCAACTTTATGAAGCTCAAGTGGTGATGGCGAAGTTGATCTTGTTTCTTCTTCAACTGCTACAAGGTCTTCATTTTCATGTTTAATGGAATTTGGGCTTGCAGTAACATTTTCAAAATTCATCTCTATGTCACCAACATAGAGGTGTGAGCACCCATCAGTAGGTACTCCTTCATAGTTCAAGCATCCATCAGTAGATGCTCTTTGGTCCATGTCCATAGTAGAATTTGTTTCAGAATGATATTCAATAGTTTCAAGGTACTCTTCTTCTTTCTCATGTGATGTTTCCTCATATTTTTCAAAGTCATTTGGGAGTGAATTTCGATCCTCTTCATGTAATTCCTTTTCTTCTTCATCACCCACAGAAATTTGTAGCTCCTTGGTCTACTCCCTACTTGTGCATTGATGATTATTTCTTAATGAGTTCTTATTTGAATTATTTTTTATAAATTCCTTCAACCAATCATTAAGGTCTTCATAATGAATAGTTTTATGTGCCAATTTGAATGCTTGCTTAACCTGCTTGGACCTATCATCACCACATGGTTTAATGAATTTCTTCAATTCATATATACCATCCATAAATTCAATAAGTGCCAAGACTATGCTCTAATACCACTGTAATGTCCCCTTATTCCAAATACCAAAGCTTCCACCCCCAACCTAGGAAACTAGTGATTTTCCTCCTTGGAAATTATTTGACTTTTAGCATCCTTTTGGCAACTTTCATGAACATGGAAAATGTGATTTGGCCATTGTGACCCAATGTAAACTTTGGGACATTACATAATGATCGACATGAAATCCCCAAAATTGGAACTTGGCTTAGACTCTAAATTGGAACTAAAGAAGGGAAAGTAGAGAATTTACGCAAAACATAATGCTAACATTGAAATTATAAATATGTATCCAAAAGAGCTAGAGGAGTTGGAGGAATCCTGGGCATCTCTTTCATTCACATATTTGGGTAAAAGGGATTCCATTACATTTGAATGCTGATAGCGAAATCCATAAGAACCTAATATTGACATAGTTCGATAGGATAGTATAGCTATTGAAAATGATATACCCCTAACCATACACCATTGGTTTCTTGGGTTATGGATGAGACATTCACATCAACCACCTATGTCACTTTCCCTAGGAAATTAAGCCCTTCAAAGCTAAGGTATTGTATGATGTTACCCACTAGATTTTTTTTATCTTTTAGGAAAATTATGTATGTGGAAACATCATGTTGTTTATGATTCTATGCCCCATAACATCATTGTTACTCTGGGAGGTCATCTCTTCATGATATAAGAGGTAGTTCCAACTAACACAATTTCTTTAATCACAACAAAAGAATGTAGAAATGTGATCTCTCAAACTAAAAAAAAAAGTATCTTCATGATTCGGTAAAAATCATTGCAACCACCACAGCCTGTGCCTTGGGTCCCTTTACAAAACAACATAAGTAGGTGAAAACGATAGTGTAAGAATACTAATGTAAGGGAACCCTTGTAGGTAAAGTTAATATATATTTGTATTCTTATACAAATGGCTTATCATAGAAGGATCCCCCCTAATATGGTTTGAAGGTACCCTACCTATGATAAGGAGATGTACTCCATTGTATGTGTTTGCCACAACTGGAAACATTACATCCTAGGGTAGGACACAATCATCTACACTAATCACAAGCCCTTGTAATTCATGAAAACATAGGTAAACTTGCAAAATTATCACCATCAAAATTGATCCACATACCTGCAATAATTCCACATGAACATCAAGTACAATAAGGATAGAGATAAATAACATTACAGACAACCTCAACCAACCTATAATTGCAACATTGGCTACTTTTCTCAACTATTGTGTACACAAAAGAATAAAGTGCTGGAAATAAACAAAAAATTTCAGAGTTAAAACACTGCTGTAAACAATCTTTTCAGTGATAGGAAATAAAAATCAGCACGCCATTTAATCACACAGAACACTAGGATTTTTGGCCAACGACCCTGGAAAAACCCACTAGAAGAAAACCAGTCAGAGAGAGAGAGTATTTTTATTTTTCATGAGAAGTTTATCATTTACAGCAATACACAGAAAATATCAAACCAACTTATCTCAACCCGGAAAATAAATTTTTGTTTTGATTTGCGTGATGAGTAGCAAAAATCAAACTCTAAATTTTTTTTTTTTTGCCTCGATTTTTGTGCCACTGTACAGACTATACGAACGGACGGTACAGAATGTACGGACCTCGAAATCCATGCCCAATTTTTTTCCTCAAATTTTGTGCCAAGAAATCTACCTCGAAAATTGTGCTCGCTGCCTTGAAAACCATACCGTACGGACTATACGGACCAACAATAAATGCTACTGTCTTCACCTTGATTTGAGTGCCATCTTTGCTGCCGTCCTTTCCCTCGATTTGCGTGCTGCAAAATTTTTCCTCTTGCTCAGGAAAAATGGAAACTTTCTCTCTTCTCTCTCTCAGTTCTCTCTTCTCACTTCAATTTGCGAAAGTGAGGCAAAATGCCTTTCCCATGCCTTTTTGAGAAAACCCTAGGGTGAGTCTAATCTAATGGTGGAGATTAGATTAGATCAAGGGCTGAAATTAAATGCTCATATTTTATTTCTAAAATATTAATTTCACTCACCCACTTAAATTTATCAAAAAGTGACTTTAATGCTCTAAAGTCAAATTAAATGTTTTTACTTAAGTCATTTAATGCAAGGGTCACTTTATGTCCCCTCTCTAAGTGACCAAGGAAAAAGTAACTAGGGGAACACTTCCCTAAGTACAAAACTAACACTCCCTCTTACCGAGGAAGGTGTTATGCACCACTCCCAACTTGTCTCTGAAGAAGACAAACTTGCCCCTCCCCAAAGACTTCGTTAGAATGTCTGCTACCCGCTCATCCATGGAAATGTACTGAAGCATCACTGCGCCTCTTTGAACATAGTCTCGGATGAAATGATACCTGATCTCAATGTGCTTCAACCTGTAATGGAAAACCGGATTCTCAGAAAGCTGGATGCAACTCTGATTGTCACAGTAAATAACTGTAGGCCTAAGCTCTTGACCAAATTGATTCACCAACAACTTGCAAAGCCACAAGGCCTCGCACCTGGCCAACTGGTTGCCATGTACTCAGCCTCTGCAGTACTCAATGCAACGAACTTTTGCTTCTGACTGAACCACGAAACTGCTGTCGAGCCCAAACTGAAACAACATCCAGAAGTGCTCTTCTAGTCTGCCACACTGCCTACCCAATCTGAATCTGTATAGCCAACCAATTTGATTCCCTCTGACCTCCTGTAGTCCAAACCAAAATCCACTGTCCCTGAACGATAGCGCAACACATGTTTTGCAGTGACCCAATGCACACTCCTAGGCTCAACCATGAACTGGCTAAGAGTGTTCACTGCAAAACACAAATCTGGCCGAGTGTTGACCAGATACATCAATCAACCAATAAGCTGACGGTATAAAGTAGGATCCACCAACTCTCCCTTAGAAGCATGAAGCTTCTTCCAATTGGTGATCATAGGTGTCGACATAGGCTTGCAATCCTCCATCCTCAATCTCCTCAAAATATGAACCGCATACTTTCCCTGCCCCAGGAAAATATGTCCAGGCTCCTGCCAAACCTCCAATCCCAAAAAATAATGCATCAGCCCAATATCAGTCATCTCGTACTCTGGTGCAAGATCCTTCTTGCAAGCTGCAATGGGTCTCTCTCTCCCTCTGATAAACAAGTCATCAACATATAGCAGAAGAACAAGCGGATCATCTCCAACCACGATGAAGTAGAGATTCGAATCTACTTCACTCTTCTGAAACCCCATACTCAACAAGTAAGAATCAATCCTGGTACTACCAAGCTCTTAGAGCTTGCTTCAACCTGCATACATGTGTCTCTCTGTCATGTATCTCAAAGCCCTAAGGTTGCTCAATGTAAATCTCCTCCTGTATGATCCCATTAAGAAATGCGGTCTTCACATCCATCTGATGGATCTTCCAACCCATTTCCGCCACAATGGAAATCAATGCCCTGATAGACGTATAACGAGAAACCAATGCAAAAGTCTCATCATAATAAATGCCCTCAACCTTTGAAAACCCTCGCAGTACAAACCTTTCTTTGTACTTCTCCACACTCCCCTTTGCCGCATGCTTTAGCTTGTAAAGCCAATGAGAAGTCACCACTGACTTCCCCTCCGGTCTCGAAACAATCTCCCATACATAATTCTTCATGATGGAATGGTACTCATCCATTATGGCATCTCTCCATACCGAATGCTGGGAGGCCTCCTCAAAAGTAGACGGCTCAGAATCTCATGTACAAGCCACCAACACCATGCCCAATCTATGAGGCATCTTGATGGCTCTCACCTTGTCACTAGGTGTCCCAGCCTTTAAGGGATTCTTCAAGGTCTCCCGAAGCCACTTAGGCTTCTTTTTCCTTGAACGTTCTTCCCACACTGGCCTGTCCTCATCTGAAGAACTACCAGAGCTAGAGCCCCGGTCACCTGTGAAACTGAAGCTGGTGTGCCAACACCAGGTGTACCCTGTAATCCTGATCCCGATCCCCTGTAAGGTGTACCTGTAATAGTAGACCCATCACCTGTCCCCGAAGACCCTGCTGGCCTAACCACTGAACCTGGTGAACCTGTGCCAACACGCTGTGGTCCTGTAACCCCGGAAACCTGTGATCCTCACTGCTGCGTAGATGGAACCTATGCCACAACCTGAGGTGCACAGACCTGCTGCTCTCCTTGCTCTGACTCTCTCGACCTCATGAAGGCTCGCTCCTCCTCAAACTTCACATCCCTCCTCACCACCACTTTCCTCTGAGAGGGAAGATAAATGCGGAAAGCCTTCGCAATCTCATCATAACTCACAAAGATGCCCTTCTCTGCAGTGGGATCTAACTATGTCCTCTTCTCTGAAGGGACATGAGAGTAAGTCAGACTACCAAATATACAAAAATGGCCAACTTTAGGCTTCTTGCCTGAAAAACACTCCTCAGGTGTTATGTTCCCCACTGCCCGATGGGGACTCTTGTTTTGAAGGTATACAACGGTGCTGCCCGAGAAGTAGGAATGAACACTTCTCGGTAGTCTCCTTGTCTGAGTCTTTGATATAGCCATATGCCTCTTGTGGCTAGAAATTTCTCAGCGAGCTTGATATGTACCCGAGCCTCATTGGGTATGCTTAAGTATTGATAACGTTTACTTTTGTGATGTAACAGTTACATTTGATTAATAATGAATACCAAGGAATAACTATTTTTCTTCTGGAAAAAAAGATATATATGTTTTTGAACAGTATTAAGTGTTTGCAAGCCTATGTTACACTGAAACTAGCACTCATGTGTGTCAAATGTATTTTAAAATCTGTCGTTTTCCAAGTATGGTTAGAATGTTATAAATATTGTATATTTTTGTGTAGCCATTGAAAATTAAGGAATGTTCAACTGAAGTTTGTTGAATGTAAATATGTAGAATTATTCATTTATGTCTAGACTGATAAGTAGTTAATCCTTTACATCTATAGCATTGATGTTTCTTGCTACGTGGTTGCTTCTAGTAAATAACGGAGCTCCGTAAATAACGCATCCCCATAGACTAGTAGTAAATCAAGGATCGTTGGAGCCGTTGGCATCGATGGACCCATTGTGGAATTATAAATTACACCTCATAAATTGTTAACGTGTCACAAAACCCGGTTTGCAATTCTGTCAGGGTTGCCATGCGTTGGTCTTTC
Organism: Pseudotsuga menziesii; assembly: GCA_001517045.1. NCBI lineage: Eukaryota > Viridiplantae > Streptophyta > Pinopsida > Pinales > Pinaceae > Pseudotsuga > Pseudotsuga menziesii. The sequence goes on from LPNX010290862.1 coordinate 49,703, forward strand.
CGATGACGGAAAATTTTACTTGTATAAATATACCTTTTGTTTAATGAAATGTGGATTGTTCCAGGCATTTTTCCTGCTCGCTCTTTGGTGTTCTCTCACAATTGAATCCTCATTTTGGGCATTAAAATTTATAAAAACACATGGTAAGTCCTCAAAATTGTGTCAAAGATTTATCATCCAAAAATCTTGGTACGAAGGTTGTTTATGACATGAACATATTCTCTAGTAAGAACTATCTTCATGAAGATTGAATTTAAACTTTCAATAATGTCATAAAGAGTTTAAAAGATAATGTGATAAAGAGTTTAAGGAATTTAATTTCACATGTGGGTGCCCAAGACACATTTTGATTTATGAATTGATTTCATAAGTGAGATATTTTTATACTTTTAACAAAGAAAAATTAATACTAAACCATACAAATTGGGTCTTAAAGGTAAAAGGCAATTAATATCAAACCACACAAATGAGGTCTTAAGATAAAAAGGCAAACACATTTTTTTCATAAGGGCAAAAAAGGGTTGATGTGAAAAAAAAATAGGGAATGAGAAAGAAGGGTTTTTAAAAATAAAAAGGCAAAAAAGAGTTGATATGAAAAAAAATGGGGAATGAGAAAGAAGGGTTCAATAAGAGACAAAAGAGAGAAATATGATTATGCACACAAAGAAATTTGAAAGTAATTTATAACTTCTTGCTTAAACACTTGGAATAAGCTAAATCAAATAAATGACCACAATACACTTCAAGAGGCAATTAATCTAATAAAATGTATGGAAAAGATGGGTGAAGCAAAGGGTCATGCTAGATGGAAAGGGGTATGAAATTCGCATGCAATGGAGTTTGATAAATGTGGGGCGCATCACATTGCCATGGGCTTCATAAATGGGGAAGAACTTGACTTTCATAAGCATGAATAAGTAGTAGACGGTATTCATTTTTTATGGGAGGCATATAAGCGAGTCAATGTTAATACAACCCAATGGAGATTCTTCAAAACTACATGTTGCAGAGAACATATGTATTTCTCAACCTTGTTATAGAAAGCGTGCACATAAAATCACGTGTATATTGCAAATAATGTGTGTTTTTAGTGATATATTTGAACACATTTGATTGAATTATGTGCATGGGTGACCTATAACTAGTAGAGAATCATATCTCATAGAGAATGCCACAATTAATCAATGGTTACAAATGTATCCAAGTTGTTGAGAAATATTTGGAAAGCATAGATGCAACTAGGATTCCAAAATTGAAAGTTTATAATTTTTTATTGTGTTGAGATACTATTGGTTTGGACAAATACTTGCGCATTTATTGGCTTGGACAAATACTTGTGTGCTTTTTTTGCTTTCTTGTCCACTTATTTAAGCTTGAGGGTCGATGCTAGTGTGAACAATCAAATTTGTTAGTTTATATTTGACTTGGTAGACATTTCATTTATACATGTGTGACATTGTATCCAATTTCTTCTTAACTCTTTAATAAGGTGGTTAAATGTCAATTTTCTCATAACCAATAGTTGATATCATAAGCAATGCATGTTTCTTTTATTATGAGTAAGATAATATTTAATTGGTCAAATACTTGAGACCGCATCAATTTTATTCTTGTGCTTTAAGTTAATATGAAGGGAGGATGTTGGTGTAAAAAGATCAACTTGTTAATTAATTTTGACTTAGTGGACATTTAATGTAGACATGTGTGACATTGTGCCTAACCTTTATTTTTCCTAGTTAATGATCATTGGGTAGATGTATAAATTTGCTAATTGCAGTGGATCCATAAATA
>LPNX010290862.1:51868-116693 GCA_001517045.1 Pseudotsuga menziesii
GCTTTCATCAAGTCAAGATTAGCTAATAAAGTGGGTTGTTCACACCAACATCCCCCATTAATATTGACTTTGAGGGAAAGAACAAAATAAATGTAAAGATAGAGATTTGACCAAGTTAATATTATTCTAACATCCACCATTAATATTCATCTAGGAAGGACATGATGCTAAGAAATTGGACAAATATTACAAAAATCTCCCTATTAAGAAATAGATAAGGATTGTATGTGATTGATCTTGACAAAATTAACTTAAAAAATAGATAAGGATTGTATGTGATTGATCTTGATAACATCAATTTGACCATAACAAGGCACAAGACAATGTTTGACGTGGACTCCCTCAAAATCATAGGCTCCAAAAAATGGAAATTGAAATTCAAATGAACTTGTGTATGGGTGGAGAAAAAAAGGGTTTCCATGATAGATCAAAGGAACAAATGATTAAGAGAAGGACTTGAAATTCCATAACGGTACCAAAAAAATAATATCCATAATATGGCGTAGAAAATGGCAATGTTGAAGTCAAAAGTGATATTATGAAATTTCAAAATAATGTCAAATTTCATCAAAAGTACTCCAACTATCACGTTGAAGTTGAAAATGATTTTTTATAGATGCCCAAAATAGAAAAAAATGGCAACAACCAACATAAGTGCTTCACATGACACATGGGACAAAATTTCCTTGCCTATGATGTTATGATTCTATCTAGGGGTGTACTAAGTGGGGCAGGGGGGTGAGCAAAGGGCACATTAGACTAATAATAGTGGAGTCCATACAATTCAAAGTGGACTAGGTCATTTGTATATAAATTGTCCTATTATATATATGCAACTGCAAAACATATTATAACTATGAGAAATTAATTAAATCCTAATTGTTCTGGCCAAAACCAAGAGGATTATCATTGTTCCCATCCATGTATGTGTTCGCTTGATGGATAGGGTTGCTTCCAATGAGCCCAAAAGAAGCCAAGGTCAGATGGCTTGCAGTTGTATCGGCATCTAGGGCTTACAGGTGTGTATTTAGGTCCTCTTCCAATGAGAGTCATTTTCTCACCATGGACATAAATCATGACCTTCATCTCTTCCACTATTTGTTCAATTTGTAAATATGCTCCTGTTTGTCACCATAAATGTTGGAAATCACCCACTGCAAACTGAAAACATCTTCATGTAGATATTTCCGCCGCATCTCATATCCTCAATATTACAGGACAAAGAACGATTGTAGGCCATGTATCCTTGTTTCTCAAATTGTCTGTAATCTGAGGTTGTTTATGAGATGAACATATTCTCTAATAAGAACTATCTTCATGAAGATTGACTTTAAACTTTCAATAATGTCATAAAGAGTTTAAAAGATAATGTGATAAAGAGTGTAAGGAATTCAATTTCACATGTGGGTGCCCAAGACACATTTTGATTTATGAATTGATTTCACAAGTGAGATATTTTTATACTTTTAACAAAGAAGAATCAATACTAAACCATACAAATTGGGTCTTAAAGGGAAAAGGCAATTAATATCAAACCACACAAATGAGGTCTTAAGAAAAAAAGGCAAACAAATTTTTTTCATAAGGGCAAAAAAGGGTTGATGTGGAAAAAAAAATAGGGAATGAGAAAGAAGGGTTTTTAAAAATAAAAAGGGCAAAAAAGAGTTTATATGAAAAAAAAAATGGGGAATGAGAAAGAAGGGTTCAATAAGAGACAAAAGAGAGAAATATGATTATGCACACAAAGAAATTTGAAAGTAATTTATAACTTCTCACTTAAACACTTGGAATAAGCTAAATCAAATAAATGACCACAATACACTTCAAGAGGCAATTAATCTAATAAAATGTATGGAAAAGATGGGTGAAGCAAAGGGTCATGCTAGATGGAAAGGGGTATGAAATTCACATGCAATGGGGTTTGATAAATGTGGGGTGCATCACATTTCCATGGGCTTCATAAATGGGGAAGAACTTGACTTTCATAAGCATGAATAAGTAGTAGATGGTAATTCAAATTATATGGGAGGCATATAAGCGAGTCAATGTTAATACAACCGAATGGAGATTCTTCAAAACCACATGTTGCAGAGAACATATGTATTTCTTAACCTTGTTATAGAAAGCGTGCACATAAAATCATGTGTATATTGCAAATAATGTGTGTTTTTAGTGATATATTTGAACACATTTGATTGAATTATGTGCATGGGTGACCTATAACTGGTAGAGAATCATATCTCATAGAGAATGCCACAATTAATCAATGGTTACAAATGTATCCAAGTTGTTGAGAAATATTTGGAAAGCATAGATGCAACTAGGATTCCAAAATTGAAAGTTTATAATTTTTTATTGTGTTGAGATACTATTGGTTTGGACAAACACTTGCGCATTTATTGGCTTGGACAAATACTTGTGTGCTTTTTTTGCTTTTTTGTCCACTTATTTAAGCTTGAGGGTCGATGCTAGTGCGAACAATCGAATTTGTTAGTTTATATTTGACTTGGTGGATATTTAATTTATACATGTGTGACATTGTATCCAATTTCTTCTTGACTCTTTAATAAGGTGGTTAAGTGTCAATTTTCTCATAACCAATAGTTGATATCATAAGCAATGCATGTTTCTTTTATTATGAGTACGATAATATTTAATTGGTCAAATACTTGAGACCGCATCGATTTTATTCTTGTGCTTTAAGTTAATATGAAGGGATGATGTTGGTGTAAAAAGATCAACTTGTTAATTAATTTTGACTTAGTGGACATTTAATGTAGACATGTGTGACATTGTGCCTAACCTTTATTTTTCATGGTTAATGATCATTGGGTAGATGTATAAATTTGGTAATTATAGTGGACCCATAAATAATGCTGCATGATTAAATTAATAAACCAAGCATATAAATATCATCTAATACACACAATATGCAAATCATAAAAGGGAGCCCAAGGTTTATATGGGGGGGGGGGGGAACAAAACGATAAATGCTACATGACATTCCCATGTTTTTGGAGTTTATATTGAAAAACTTGAGGGAAAAACTTCAATATAAAGAATGGATAAGTTCCTCTAAACACCTTGATACTGAAAATCATTAACCTTGTAACAAAAAAACTAAAGAGAACAATAGAAGGTCAAGTATAATTAACTCATGTCTACATTAAGCTTTCATCAAGTCAAGATTAGCTAATTAAGCGGGTTGTTCACACCAACATCCCCCATTAATATTGACTTTGAGGACAAGAACAAAATAAATGTAAACATAGAGATTTGACCAAGTTAATATTATTCTAACATCCACCATTAATATTCATCTAGGAAGGACGTGATGCTAAGAAATTGGACAAATATTACAAAAATCTACCTCTTAAGAAATAGATAAGGATACTGTGTGATTGATATTGACAACATTAACTTAAGAAATAGATAAGGATTGTATGTGATTGATCTTGACAACATTAACTTAAGAAATAGATAAGGATTGTATGTGATTGATCTTGATAAGATTAATTTGACCATAACAAGGCACAAGACAATGTTTGACGTGGACTCCCTCAAAATCATAGGCTCCAAAAAATGGAAATTGAAATTCAAATGAACTTGTGTATGGGTGGAGAAAAAAAGGGTTTCCATGATAGATCAAAGGAACAAATGATTAAAAGGACTTGAAATTCCATAACGATACCAAAAAAATAATATCCATAATACGGCGTAGAAAATGGCAATGTTGAAGTCAAAAGTGATACTATGGAATTTCAAAATAATGTCAAATTTCAACAAAAGTACTTCAACTATCACGCTGAAGTTGAAAATGATTTGTTATAGATGCCCAAAATAGAAAAAAAATGACAACAACCAACATAAGTGCTTCACATGACACATGGGACAAAATTTCCCTGCATATGATGTTATGATTCTATCTAGGGGTGTACTAAGTGGGGTGGGGGCGTGAGCAAAAGGCACATTAGACTAATAATAGTGGAGTTCATACAATTCAAAGTGGACTAGGTCATTTTTTATATTTTTCACAATGACGGGTAGTTTATATATATTAAAAGAGTTGTGGTTAAGAGCCAAACAACGATAAGTTTACATCAAAATTCTATATTCTAAACAGAACTTGATTTGTTTCAACTAAATCAAAATGGTGCTTAATCTATCATTGTCCTTTTTCCTTACAATTTTTGAAAAAGAACTACTCCATTTGGCACTAAATTTGTATATAAATTATCCTATTACATATATGCAACTGCAAAACATATCATAACTATGAGAAATTAATTAAATCCTATTGGTTCTGGCCAAAACCAGGAGGATAATCATTGTTCCCATCCATGTATGTGTTCATTTGATGGATAGGGTTGCTTCCAATGAACCCAAAAGAATCCAAGGTCAGATGGCTTAGAGTTGTATCAACATCTAGGGCCTACAGGTGTGTATTTAGGTCCTCTTCAATGTGAGTCATTTTCTCGCCATGGACATAAATCATGACCTTCATTTCTTCCACTATTTTTTCAATTTGTAAATCTACTCCTATTTGTCACCATAAATGTTGGAAATCACCCGCTGCAAACTGAAAACATCTTCATGTAGATATTTTCGTCGCATCTCATATCCTCAATATTACAAGAGAAAGAACGATTGTAGGCCATGTATCCTTGTTTCCAAAATTGTCTGTAATCTAGAGTTGTACAAGCTATGAGCTAACCATTCTTGCTTCCGATGTTCTCCTTCCATCTTCCAAAGAGCTTCTCTTATGACGCCCACCAATGCTAGTAGGATCTTGTGACCAAGTTTTTATTTGAGCAAGAAATTCCAATGAACCTCTCTTCCAGAATTCACTACCTCTGAACATTTTGTTGAATGCTCTGATTCATGAATGTCGACTCCATCCCATTTAACATAGGTTCCCTTATGTGAGAGTTAATGTATCCCATCACTTCCATAACCTTTATATCACCCTCTATACCTATTCATTGTTCTTTTTTTGCATGCCTCATTTGTTTTCATCATGACAAACAGAGTGAGGTTTGGCCCCCTTCACTGATATCAAGGCCCCCTTAGTTATGCATGGACCCTTTGTTTGTTAATAAATCGGCTCTAACATTGTGACATATTAGGATATCATGGTGTTATGTAATGTTTTCAAAGGATGGGGTTATATACAACTTATCCTTCTCAAAAATTTCCCAAGAGATGATGAGTCTTCTGTAACTCCTAAACGTAATGCATGAACAATCATCAAAGAATCTCCCATCACTTTTATGTTATTGATTCCTTGTTCTTTTAGGATTCACAAACTGAGGTAGAGGGAAAGCGATGATGTCGTGTTATTAGTTTCATTCCCTATACCCCAAGCAAAACTTTGTTCTTTCTATCATTATGTTTGTTATTATTAAATAAGGCCCACTATGGTATCTATTATAGAATAAATTTAGTGGGGCCTCATGTGCAATGGGGCATTGAAGGGCCCATTGGAATAATAATAGTGGAGGCCATTCAATATAAGGTGAACTAGGTCCAATATTCTTGTAATTATTAAATAAGGACCACTATGGTAGTATTATTGAATAAATGCAATGGGAACTCATTAAAGTAGGTCCACTAAATAATTAGGATATTTTTATGGTCAGTTTTCTCTTGTGACCCATAAATAAGTATGGAATCCTTCTTATGAATGAGGTGTGAAATAATATTATAATTAGATCTTAGCTTTATTGAGGTCAACCAACCTTAAGAGGTAAGTGAACATGAGTGCATTCATTCCCTAAAATTATCAATTATAATGTGTTTCCCTACCTTAAGGGTTTTGATATTAACATGGCATGGAAAATTTCTATATTATTCTTGTATATCTTGTATGTGATAATATTTTCATACATAAGGTACACAACAACTGGTATCAAAGCACTTTCTAGGGCCAAATATAAAATATTTATTCCCCTTTTATTCTACAGGTTTTCAAAGAGAAAATGAGGATCGAGACACTCAGATCCAATTCTTAGTATTTTTTGGTATAATTTGTATAAAATGATTATATATTTGTGTTTTATCTAAAAATGATATACAATTGAAAACAAAAAAAATTGCTCAAATCGAAGTCTAAACAAAGGATATATTTCCATTTGAAATTTACCTTTTTGAAGGCTTCTAATGACTGCCATAGATCTTGCAGAAGATCTAATTTTTTATAGGATGATTAGATTGCAGCTAGATCAATGCCATTTGAGAGATAATTTATAAGGATTTCATATGGCATATTACCTAACATATTTTAAAGCAATATCCAATATGTTATATCTCTTGCAATATTCCACCCTCAAACCTTCACAGAATTGAAGAATAGAAAGGTGGTGGAACATGCCAAGGGATGAATGTATGTTGATGACGAAAGATTTACAATATTTGCGTGCATATTTGAAATCTATATAGTAGATAGGTCATAAACTTGTATGGGAATGTGTTAAATTTAACAAGGCATGTGTTATTAATACCACATATTCTTTCATAATTAAAGGTTATAATAAAAAAAGATATGCATGGTATGATTTAAAAGATCCATTTGAGTATTGCTATATTGATAGTTCTAATTTTTTGGGAGACAACTTCTTACATCTTATTTGTGGAGAAGAGAAACTTGTGGAGGAAAGAAAACAACATGTGTTAGCTACCAATTTCCAATTTGATTTCTATACTAGTAGAGTTATTCTTAGATCCATCCTCTTACTACTATATGGAGGATATATTTTCTTTGGATGGTTATACTTACTTGGATCCACATGAAAATCAAGGGCATGTGAAGCATAATACTCAAGGGTTCATGGATATTAGGTGTCATCGATGGGGCTTCAATTGGAGCACATGGATGATTCCCTTGGACTTCTTTGATAATGCAATTAGTCCTTGCACATGGCAAATTTTATAATTCACGATGGCATTTAGCACTTGAACATGGGATCTATGCTTAACATGGACCTTGTTGTTCTACTTCAGCATGGTGGCTTAGACTTGTCCATGAGGCCCTAGTTCCTTGGCCTACTTCAACATCAAGGGAATTTGGTTTAATATAGTTGTACCTCCTGTCACATGCCCCAATTTGCAAAAACATTTTATGTTTTAAGAAACATTATGTTACATTTTATGTTAAAGTTTGTAATTAATGACCAAGTGGGGTCAAGGATAATTTAATGTAATTGCTGAATATTTTATTAATAAATAAATGATTGATGAGACAACAACTTAGGGAAGCTGTTAAATGAGTGCTTTGCTGGCCACTTGATGGAGAAGGATGGGTTGAGTGCAGATTGACACTTGGTAGCATCCTTAAACTACTTCTAGTTGTTGCAGGTGGAAACTTCTGTATTTTTGTGGTCATGTTCCCCAAGAAAGTGGAATAAGAGCAGGTGGCTCATTAAGTAAAAAATGACCCAAACGACCTAGGAATGCTAATAAAACTTCCCATTGAAGACAACTAAGGCTGCTCATTCTGGATTTGTGATCATTTTGAGTGAATGAAGCACACAAGAGAATTCGATGGAGGGGACTAGCTGAAGTATGTTTTGAGTGGAAAAGTCTTGAAGACCTAAACTAGTGCAGCTATTCTAAGCTGAGTTCATACTGTTGTATGTAGAAATGACTTGTTGCTGAATACACAGTGGAGTTGCATAGGATTCTTAGACTACATCTCTCACCCAGTACTTCTACTAGGTGGACTAGGAGACAAGCTCGGGGGTCCTGAGAATTGCAGTCCAACTCTTCTCCAGGAGTTGGTTGGGAGGAACGGGTTCCTTAAGTTGTTGTCACCTCATCTATAATTCCAAGTTTTACTTGTTTATTTTAGTTATCTAATTATTTACTGTTATCTGGAAAGTTTAAGGTTTATCAATGATATGCTATACTTTTGTTCTTATTGTTGTTAGGGTTGGTTAGGAGAAATGTATATGCTGTGAAAGTTAGTAAGTTCTGAACTAGCTAGATTAGGGTAAATGAGTAGAGGAATTTCTGATTAAATTGCTAGATAGAAAGAAAATACCTAAACTGTATTTTCCCACACCTTTATTAAGGTAGTACTCTAGTACAGTAGGTTAGTTTATTTTCAAATAAAGAATTCGAATGAAGTATGTATGCAGATGAAATTGTTATTTTCTACAAAATATTTTGTATAAATTGTTTGTATGTTATCTTTTATACTTTACATTTAGTTAGAGTATTTAAACAAATTAAATAAAAACAGATAGGAAAGAGCTAAGGGTATTATACACAATTTTGTGTAATGAATTACACAGCAAATCAAAATTAATACTAGAAATCTAATCTTTATATAATAAACAGATAATATAAAAACATGAAGTTATCATGATTAAGTTTTAACTTAAAAGGAACAGTAAACCAGCTAAATAATTATCAAATTAATTCATCTAAGTGAAAATACAAACTAGGGTAAATCAAGAACAAACTACTAACTCTGTAATTATCTCAAGAAGAAGTAGGGTTTGTAAAGTAACCTATTTAAAAGAGTTGTTATGCTCAGATTTAATTAAATTCAAAATCTTTTTATTCTAAATTCACACAACCATATGCATTAACTAGATAACAGTATGGAGTTGCATGTTTATTCCATGAATAATAATAAAAATAAAAACCGAACCGCATATCTACAATCTCTGAGATTATGGAAAAGAATGAAATTATTCACCCAATAACTTCTTTCTATCTCTTTTTCTACATAATTCATTTCTGTTTTTAATAACTAAGTTAATATAAAAAATACCCTATGGTAAAAAAAAAAAACCTTGAGAATACAATTTACATAAGTAAAACAAGTTACTTAAGATTTTACTTAATTTCCAAACCTTCAAGAGGTTATTTTTCCAACAAAAGTAAATACATAAATCAATAAGACCATTTCTGTTCAGTTTGTCGGTCTTAAAAGTTTACTTTCAGCTTCAAGCTGGTAATTTATAACTCTGTTTTGATTATATANACTTTACAAATCAAGGCTTAAAAGCCTATTTCAAAAGGTATCAACTTTACGAACAGAATTCACCATAGACAAAACATTTGTCTCGGCTATGAAATCCCTTTTTAAACATTGCTAAAATAGCCACTAGGGCTTCATATTTTTTCCCTAAACAATCATCTGGTAATGGCCCTCGACCTTTCTAAACATTTACAACACATTACTTCAGGACAATATAAATAACCCAGTAACTCAAACGAACTCCACCAACTATTTTCAACACCTTTCACCATGACAAGAGAACCCCAGTGAGACCAAGGCTTACCAGGGTTTTACGCAGCTTGGAGTCAGTGCAGGGTAATCCTCGGTGTTTGTCTGCACTTCTCTATAGAACTTAAGCACCTACAAAAACGAAACTAATAAGTATTTATAAAAAGGAAAACTTAAGAGAATAAATTACTGATGCACATAGAAGAAAATAATAAAATCCTAAATGTTGTAACAACAATCGAACTTGGAATAATTTTACTTGCTACTGGTTTTAGCGACCCTGAAGAAGTAAGATAAAAAACCTAGCCACCTTTTGTAACGTCGACGAGCTTTAGGAAAGTTCTGTCAGGAGGAACACGATGCTTAGAGCATAAGATTATTCTTTTCCCAAGCCACGGCAAGTAGAGTTTAGGCCACGATGGATTTATAAACAACAAGGTCAGCTAGCACCTCATCCAACAGACCATTCTACAATAGCCCAAGAGCCTCGCTCCTTTCCATGGCTCACCATTACACCAGGGTTTGTTTAGAAACACTTGCAGAGCTAAGTATCAATGAGGAGGAAATTTTGTTCACAAAAAAATAGAGAAGGCAATCATTATACTCCTCTACATGCAAAAGGAGTCTATCAGCAAGGGAATTGACACAACAACGTGACAAATAGACCAAGCAACCATGAGCTCACGACCTTTCCTCCAAAACAAGTCAAAAATATAGGGTAAAGAGAGATTTTAGGGTTTTAAAAGGATTTTATATGGCAAAATCTACAAGGTAAAAACCCTATCCAATGAGCTTCAACCACGTAACATCAAATATTTTGCAAAGGATGGGTTCAGCAATATAGTTCGAAACTCTCAATTTAACCTGCACATAATATTGTATAAAGGTTAAACCTTATGGTAATAATTGCTTGGATTCATTATCTCGGTTTTGGATTTGGTTTATATAAACTAAAAACTTTAGTTTGGGAGGTATTCATGAAAACTAGGGTTTTAAACATAAACTAAAACATTAACAAATGTATAGGAAACTTATACATGTATATTTTCTTTCTCATTTAAAATAATATTTAGTATTTGATTCTAAGATGATACATAAACAATGGTGAATGACCCAATAACATGTAAATACATGTAACTATAGAGATTAACTAGTTAGAACCTAGTCTAGTCACACATTCATGAATGCTAGTGTTTGCTTTGACAATTAAACTCTTATGTAATGAGAATCCATATAAAAGAAATAGGGGGAGTCATCTTATAGACATTAATATATCCTTTCCTACATAAAGATTTATAACTCTACTATGGAAATAAATTAAGTAGTGTTAGTACATCTATAAACATTAAGTGCTAAGCCTAGTTTAAAAATATTTGGTACATCATAGTATTGTTTCCTACATGAGTCCTGAATTAAATATGCTCTATATTCTTACTCAGTTCCTTAGATCTTTCTAGATTTACTCAAATATAAGTAAAATTAATAATATGGGAAACTATTATAAAGTCAAGTAGTTTCAATAGGGCAACTGTTAGATGAGATGTTTTTCCCTAGGGTTGTATCCAGAATTCTAAATTAAAAATAGAATGATACAAAAGTGAACAAACAAAAGCTAGTTATGATGGATAGAAGAATATTTAAGCTAAGTTCAGTTTGCTAGAAAAAGTACTCACTACTATTAGCTATGAAGATCGTAAATAAGAAAATCAACAATACCTCTTTTTCTGCTTAAGTTGTAAACAAATAATTTAACTAGCATTCTATTAAATGCTAGCTGAATGTTATTCTTGATCTGGAAAGACTGGTAACAAAACATCTTAATTGTTTACCTGTTCAAAACATGTAGAAGAAGTAACACTTTACTGCATTAGCTATAAGTTAAGTACGCCTCGATCTCAACTGCAGTTTTTTCCTACTTGTTATAAGACAGTAAAAACACACTCAGTATCAGGTTCATACAAAATATTCTTTTCCTGTCCTTCGAAGAACATAAACTAATAAATTCAAATCGTTAACATAGAACTATGAAGATAAACAAATAATTATACAGAACTAAAAGATTTACAAATGCACAGATATAAGTACTAATGTTTAAGTAATCGTTAGCAATTATTGGTCCATAGGCAGTGATGAATACAAACATTTTATGTTACATGAAAAACTTTAAATTTTTATGAATTTTTGGGTTATTACACCTCCTCACATAAAGCATTGAGGGAAATGCTTCTATGAGGGGGTGGAGTGTTATGATCCTCCCTAGAAGTGTAATGGGGCTCCACATGGACCATTAAAGTAATAATAGTGGATTCTATTCAATGTAAGGTGGACTATATCCATTTTTTCTTGTTATTATTAAATAAACATCACTATGGCACTTATTATTGAATACATATAATGGGACCTCATTAAAGAACGTCCACTAGGTAGTTAGGAGGTTGTGTTTTGTTACCTTAAGGGTTTTGATATTAATATAAAGTAGAAAATTTCTATATTTTTCTTTGATATCTTTTATGTGATAGTATTTTTAGATCTAAGGTACATAACATATTATATCACTAAAACAAATATATGTTGCCATCATATCTACGAGGATGCTACATAATTATTATGAAATGGTGAAGAAAATATTTCAAGTGGGAATATTGTGTGCTAAGGCTCTGTTATCACATAAAGTGTAGCTACTCGGTACTATAGGTATCCTATCTGGGACAGTAGAGGTAAGGTAGCTAATCGGTGACACTGCAAGGGCCTTGTCCATTGCAGATGAAGGGTAGTTGTCACACCGGACGGGCTCTTGTCACTTTAGATCATCCATAGAATGATCAAAGGGGAGACCCTACTAGCCTATGAGGGATAGAAAACCTAGTCAAGACACTCTAAGGGGTTTGAAATGAGTACAAGAGGTGAATAATGAGTAAGTAAATCTATAACTGGGGAATGTATGTGGTAGGTGAGGTTAAAACCAGGTTGAGGAGGCTTAAGATAATAAAAATTTCCCAACTTTATTATAAATATACCATAAAGAGTTTAATAATGTAGATATAGTTAGTTTGTCTAATTAATTAAGACCCTAATGAGATCCACATGGGGTTTATGCAATAATGGACAAAGAGGACCCAAGAGAGTAGATTGGGAAAATAAATGACTAGATATGGAGGATTGAAGGATATATCTATGAAATTGAAGTGGGTTCATGCATACCCAACTTATATATCTAAATATTTGACCACCCACCCAAGGAGGGAATCCCACCTAGAGTAGACTAGTGTTAGATCCTAGGGAAAATGGAGTCAAATTTCAGCAAAACTTGATATATAGGGTTTAATTAATTATCTATAAGTGTTTTTTGATGTTCGAAATCAAATAAGAACCCAATCTATCAAATATACCAAACTAGGGTTTGAAAGAAGAGGGATTTATGGTGACAATTGGATTAAGCCCCCAAAAATTAAAATAGATGCAAACGTACATGGAAATACTTGCTACTAACCTTATATGATGATGATCTTTCCTCTCTAATCAATTATAAGCATTGTCTATTCCTCTCTAAGTGAAATTGTTATCCCTTCAAGATGTCAAGCACTCCCTCCTCCTGCAAATACGATCTACAATGTAAGAATCGATTTACAAAAAGAGAGATGAAATGATGAAGAAAATGAATCGAGGAACATCAAGATGGCCACAATACATAATAAATATACTCCATGAATCAATGGTGATTTGGAGCAATTCTATGGAGCGCAGTCACAATAGTGCCCCCAACCAAGCCGCTTCCTTCCCCAATAGGATGGCACCCTGCAAAAAGTGTTAGAAATCATAGATCCGCAAGAATTCTAGAGAGAATAAGACTTTCCAATATTCATACAAGACATTCAACAAATATTCCAATATATTTTGCAAAAATATTCTATTATTCCAAGAGCTTAAGAGCCAAATGTCTTGTTTACAATGAGAGAGCATCTCAATATATAGATCTCTTCGATGCAGAAAAGCTAGATCCAAAAAGATCAAGGGATAAGATAAACATATACAATCACTCTAATAAACAGTTAAGATTATCTAGATAGATAACACATGTATTCACTCACTAATGGAGGGGGTTGCACTCACTAAAGATGCCCAAGGAGGGGCACACCACATAAAAAGTATGTAATACATGACATAGAAGATGGTGGGGCTAGGAAGTTATACAAATCCTTTGCTAGCATGGCCTCGTGGCATTATAATAATATATGATCCATGTCTCATTTGCAATAGCGCGAAACTAAAAAATGGATGCATCAATGAACTCAAAAGGTCCAAATACACTAAGAAGGATTACCCATACACCATATGTCCATAAACAATGTATGTCAGAGAACCCATCCATGTTAAAACAACAATAATAACAAAGCTTGTAAATGTTGATAATCATGAAAAATACACAAGCCATCATAATAAACCACCATATGGAGCATGAATATGTCTAATGGAAAATTATAGACCATAAATAATAATCATCCATAATCATCGGTCAAAACTTATCCCAAACCCTGCTGCTGACTTGGTCAAACTGGGTTGACCAAGTAAAAAATGATCAAATTATGACCCAAATGCTAAACTTTGATACTGCAAAGTACAAAATAGATATGCATGCTCAATTATCTATGTTAACAGTCAAACTCAAGCACAACTAGCTTTTGTTGGAAATTATAAGCACATAATATATGTAAATAATACATCTAAATCAAAATAATTAGTTGTTCTAAACAAGAAACTCTAAGGTGTACTTATCTATCGATTGGGCCATTTTGCTAGTCAATGGTGAAGGTAAATGAAATGAGGTAACGTCAAAGGGGATGAATTGAAACTTGACACTGTAAGAATACAGGATGAAGGAAAAGGGGATCCACACAACTCATAATTTGGAGTGGGTGAACAATAGGGAATGTCGGTGTCCAACCAATGGTTGGAATAATGAGAAGGATCCACTACACTCTAGATAAGCAACCTTTTTAAGCAATTTATTTGCACAATAAAAAATACTAGTTAACCTCCATAGGTAGTTTCCTTGGAAATCCTTCCAAGATTCCAGAAAATGACAAAGACACAACCATGACAGGCCATTCCCACCTTGTTTCCCTATGGGGGGAAATGAGTTGTACATTATACAATGAATGAGTGCTCATTTTTTGGCCATCAAAATTTTAAAACATTTATTTCATTTAACTTTCCATACTCCAAGAGCACATTCCCTTAATATCCTTGTGGGCTTCAAATAATGACTCAGTATGACCTCCATTGCCTACCACCATCCATAGGTGCGATGGAGTGACCACCCTATTTCCATTTGGGGGAATTCAACCTCATATCATACAAAGTAGGAGTGCTAGTATCTTGGCAACTGGAAAGCTTTATACTTTATCTGCAACAGTGTCTAAAGACACTTTTAGTAATACTACTAATGTTCAAGACCTAGAGGAAGACCATATATGTGACAAGAATCACACAAACCAACTCTAAGACACAATTCAAACATAAAGACTTATTCCAACATAGAGGTGAAGGCGGGGGAAATCCTAAATGTCACTAGTCAAGTTACAAGTCAAGGTTAAACAATAAGAATGGAAAGGAAGGAGATGGATGGAGACAGTGAAAATGGTGTCAACGATAGCAAGTTGTGTCCTCTAAGGGAAATGACCAAATCCATACTATAAGTTGGGAATGACCAATGAGTGTACAATGGAATCTCTCAGAAATAGCAACTAGATCACTTATAATTTAGATTCCGTTAAGATCAATAAAACAATGCCAACATGCAACCACTATCAAGTGACTCTTACTACTAAAATAGATAACTTAACAAAACCAAAATCCATATGTACTAATCCATAGATCACCTGGGTCATATACCTGCATCCAATTTGAACAATTTCGAAAGCATTGAAACACTGTTGTTGTTTTACATCATGGGAATTGTCATACACTCTGCTCTTGGTCATGAAAATGGCTAACTCAATTACCGAATATGGGTTCATGAGGTTCATTCATGGCATAGAACTAGTCAATTTGAATGCGTTGGATCTACTAAAGGAGAGAGATCATCATTTGATGATATTATCATAGTAGATGACTAGCTCAAGGATCTGCTTAGGAACAATGGTAGTCCAACTACTATTTATGTGACAACATGCTCGTTGATAAGAAAACTTACAATTTCCTCCATCAAGGACAAGTAGAAAAATATTGAAGTAAAAAGAGATCTCAAGAAGTCACCATGACACATCTCTCTTTAGAGATAAGCTACCAACGTTCAAGCTAGTTTCTATTGCATTTTAGTTTGTAGTCTTTTCCATTTCATTAATTAATTTAATTTTTGTTTTATAGTATTACAATTCTCTCTCCAATATCTTTGTGTGTGTGTTTCCATTTTACATTTATCCGTTTCTATTTTGTATTTCTTCCTTCATTCTATTATCTATTGTATTAAAGCAATCTTCTCTTTGTTTTTTCTCAATGAAGGTACTTGAAAATATTTGAGTATCAGGAATCGGGTCTCGAACTAATTTATATTGGGGAAATCCGCTCTCATTAGGTCAAGCAGCCTCGCTCTCATTAGGTCAAGCAGCCTCACATGATCAAATAAAACAGATATTATGTATTAATCGATCATACTAAGTTGTTTCTCAAGGAATCCCCCACATGACAAAGGAACTAGATGATGGATAATTTCACCTAGATTCCTAAACAACCACCAACGAAAATAGAGACACCTTCAACTGGCAGTTGTTTTGGAGTTGTAACACCTTTAAAGGTACAAGTTAAATTTGGTATTTCTTTATTTTAAGGATGGATTGACACATATTATTTAGGGAATGGTAAATTTGTTAGATGGTTATTACTTTGTTCAAAAAAAATTATGACATTGAACATTAGAGGAAATTTGGGGTCTAAAATGGGCCTTATAAGAAAACACGCCAACAATAAATTTTGTGAGTTGGAATTCAAGAACCAATAGAATTTCAATAAAATGAGTCAAGCATAATGGTTGAATTGACATATTTGTCATAAAATAAAACTACTTTTTTGTTGATATTTTTGACATATCTCCCTATATTTTTACTCAAATTTCAAGCAGGAGAGCTCATTGGATGCGGAATTTAATTCCTCATCCAACGAGTACCCACACTGCATACTTTTGATGGACACGCTACCCCAAAAACAAGAAATACTTGAAAAAACGTGATGATGATGTCATCATCACGTTTTTTCAGGTATTTCTTGTTTTTGGGGTAGCGGGTCCATCAAAAGTATGCTACCCCAAAAACAAGAAATACCTGAAAAAATGTGATGATGATGTCATCATCACATTTTTTCAAGTATTTCTTGTTTTTGGGGTAGCGGGTCCATCAAAAGTATGTAGTGTGGGTACTCATTGGATGCGGAATTAAATTTTGCATCCAATGAGATCTCCTGCTCATAATTTTGAGTAAAAACATAGGGATATATGTCGAAAATACGAACACAAAAAGTAGTTTTTTCATTCTTCCTCCAAAATTAATAACTATTATTTTATTATTTTCCTTAGGAGGCCCATTTTAGACCTCAAATTTCCTTTAATGAATATCGCTTTCGAACTCCTTAATTCCCTTCCCCATCTCAAATATTGGTGGGATGGTTACTAGGAGAGACATTCCATATATGATTCTACAACATTTACGAAAAAACCCACTTGGGTGTATCTCCTCGATGCCCTTAAAGAGGTATTCCACCTTGTTAGAAACTATGATGACTAGTACATAAGATAGACAACTTTGTGCTAGGAAAGAGACTAGATAATTTTAGAGTTCATCAATATCTTTCATAACTTGTGCTCAAAGTAAGGTATTAGAAACTCCAAATGGAACTTGGTTTTGAAGTACCATAGTAGCCTACACAATTATATCCAAACATATATGGATTTCCTAGACATATTCTCATTGGGAGTATCTTATCAATATGCCATTAAAATCAAGCAAAATAATAAGTACAAGTTTGGGTTTTCAAATCAACCACAATAGAAGCACGATATAGATGTCCATAACTTGTAAAATATAGGGAAAACTAAGGATATCCAAGCTTAGGATAACCAAGCCAAGTTGTAGGAAAATAAGGGTAACAAGAAGTCAAATAAGGACATTATAAAGTGGTGTATTTTCCACAAAATCCCCTAACACAATAATGGAAAATGTCACTAGAATTAGTCGTTAATGATCGACATGAAAGCCCCAAATTTGTAACTTGGGTCAAACTCTAAATTGGAACTAAAGAAGGGAAAGTAGAGAATTTATGCAAAACCTAAAGCTAACATTGAAACTATAAATATCTATCCAAAAGAGCTAGAGGATTTGGAGGAATCCTGAGCACCTCTTTCATTCACATATTTGGGTAAAAGGGATTCCATTACATTTGAATGTTGATAGCGAAATCCAGAAGAACCTAATATTGACATAGTTCGTTAGGATAGTATAGCTATTGATGTACTCCTAACCATACACCATTGGTTTCTCTGGTTAGGGATGAGACATTCA
This sequence comes from Pseudotsuga menziesii, assembly GCA_001517045.1. Classification (NCBI taxonomy): domain Eukaryota; kingdom Viridiplantae; phylum Streptophyta; class Pinopsida; order Pinales; family Pinaceae; genus Pseudotsuga; species Pseudotsuga menziesii. The sequence continues at coordinate 69,653 of LPNX010290862.1, forward strand.
CATCAACCAACTATGTCACTTTCCCTAGGACATTAATATGTATGTGGAAACATCATGTTGTTTATGATTCTATGCCCCATAACATCATTGTTACTTTGGGAGGTCATCTCTTCATGATACAAGAGGTAGTTCCAACTAACACAATTTCTTTAATCACAACAAAAGAATGTAGAAAGGTGATCTCTCAAACTAAAAAAACAGTATCTTCATGATTCGGTAAAAATCATTGCAATCACCACGACCTGTGCCTGGGGTCCCTTTACACAACAACATAAGTAGGTGAACATGATAGTGTAAGAATACAAAAATATATTCACTTCACCTGCGAGGATTCCCCTACATTATAAGGTTAATCATTCAATTGATTAGATATCTAGAGACTATCTTTTTAATGGAATAGTATATAGATGCTCTCTTCTTGAGAATGAAGAAATCAAACTTCAGATTTAGGAGCTCATCCAAAAGGGCCACAGTCAACCAAGATCCTCACCTTACAAAAGCCCAATTGTGTTGGTGTAGAAAAATGATGGAACATGGAGACTTTGTATTGATTATAGAGCTCTTAACAAAATCATAGTCAATAATTGATATCCAATTTATCAGACTGAGAATATTCTTGGTTGAGTCAAGGGTGCCAATTTTTTTAGTAAAAATGATCTTATCATTAGGTACTCATTAATAAAAATTATGTATGGAAAATAACCTTCAGGTCTAAAGAAGTAATTTTTTATTGGTTGATGATGCATTTTTATTTACTAACGCTCCAACAATGTTCATGAGGATGCTGGATGATATCGTATTGCCATTCACAAATTATTTTGTGTTTTTATAATTTGATAATATCCTCACCTTCAATAAAAAATAGGCAAAACATTTGCAACACATTTAATAGATCCTATGCACTTTGCAACAATAAAATTTATTTTCCAATTTGGAGAATTATTATTTGACATGTAGAAATTTCAGTATCTTTGATACATCGTGGATGAGCATGGTGTGAGTGTGGATCCAACCAAGATCCAAGTAATTCGTGGTTGGTTGGCCCCAACAACTCTCATAGAGGTATGTAATTTCTTGTCCCTTGCCAACTTCTATAATAGGTTCATGTTCGGGTTCTCTCATATCACTTGGTCCCTAATCCAAGTGATCAAGAGTGGGGATAAAGGAAAGAAAATTTGGTTCGAGTAACAATAGAAATAATTCGAGGACCTAAAACATCACCTTTGTTTCACACTAGTACTCACCCTATCATACTTGTAGTAACTCTTTGAGATTGCGATAGATTATTTTGATTATGTTTTTGGTGTAGTCCTCACCTAATATGAACATTCGATGGCCTATCATAGAAGGATTCCCCCTAATACGGTTTGAAGGTACCCACCTATGATAAGGAGATGTACTCCATTGTACATGTTTTCCACAACTAGAAACATTACATCCTAGGGAAGGACACAATCATCTACACTAATCACAATCCCTTGTAATTCATGCAAACATAGGTAAAGTTGCAAAATTATCACCATCAAAATTGATCCACATACCTGCAATAATTCCACATGAACATCAAGTACAATAAGGATAGAGATAAATAACATTACAAACTACCTCAACCAACCTCTAGTTGAAACATTGGCTACTGTTCTCAACTCTTGTGTACACATGACCTCTAGGTGACTCCAATTTTATGAAAATTACCTTGAATTTGTTGTTACCTATTAGGCATTGCTTAGAGGAAGACTAGTCTCAGACTTTCATCTCTAGGATGAATTTTTATGCCATCTAGGTTTTCTCTATGTTCCTTCAAGAGAGTGTGAGAATTTTATTTTTGAATTGCATTATAGTTGAGTGCGAGGGAGCTTTGGCATGGAAAATATAGTGGTAGTATTTCAAAAGTATTTCTATTGGCTAAAGCTTCAATAAGACGTTAATAGGTATATTATATCATGCACGACCTATGAAATTTCCAAACATTTATTAAGAAGGAAGGGTTATACACTCCTCTACCTACCCTAGAGAGGCCATAGGAGTCTATCTCCATGGACTACACATCTGACCTTCCTTCAAACAAGAATAGAAATGACTATGTACTTGTGGTTATTGACTGGATCTCTAATATGGCCATTTCAACACCCTGTAAGAAGAGCATTACAATGGAGTCCACTAATATTTTATTTTAGCATGTTTGGGTTCATTTTGGGATTCCATTGTGTCACGTCCCCACCCTTCTACCAGTGAGAGGACGTGACTATAATGCTAACAATCCGAGCAATCTAGCCCCATGAACGTAAAATAAAATGCATTGAACTTAAACATACACATATGCATAAATAATTAATAGACAATGGAAGAAAAATTCATTCATTCACAACATTTTAACATGTTCATATTAAATCATAATCACATATACAGATAAATAGATAAAACAGACAAGAATACTTATCTTGAAATAAGTTTGTCCCACAACCAGCTATGTCGCTGCAACGTTCCACCCAACCATAGGCTAGTGCACTCATCAATCTTTCAGTAACACTGGTAACCCCAAGTTGAACATGATTTCCACAAGGAATAATGGGAATACTAGCAGGCTCACACGTAGACAAGGATACACAAAACTCAGCCAAGCCAACACAATTGGGTCTATCAGGATAACATGGAGTTGGAAAGGTTGCCTGCTAATCTAGTGAGCTCAATCCAAGAGCTATGGAAACATACACTAGAACTAGCCTAACTTCTAAGACATCCACACACACCCAACACAAGGAAGCATCCCCTTCTTTACTACGCAATCCCTCGAGCCATTCCTTCCCTTCCAGTGCTATTCAGGGGGTGCAGAGAAGAAAGTCAGCCCTCTAGCTCTGTCTGTGAGGCTCCTACACACACTAGGTTTATCAAGCAGGCTCAGACCCCATTTCCACTCCAAAAACAGTTCAACCAAAACAGCAGAGGCATACACAACAATTTCCATATCTGGGATTGATGAAAATTGACTTGGGAGCCAAAAAATGAATTCAATCGACACCCAAAATTCGTGGCTATGTTCCCCCATTGGTTGTGCAACTCTGAAACATGAAATTCCCCAACCGTGGAGAGGTGGAAACAACACAAAAACTCCCATGAGTGATCCCAACTACTGAAAATTAACAAAAACACTTCCCAGCCTGAGCAAAATGAGGTAAAAATAAAAAATGTGAATGGTTTCACACACAAGAAGTTCTGAATGCTTGAGAGAGCCCACGTGAAGGAAAAATGGTGAGGAAAAATATCCCAAACATGAAAGCATGGTAGAATGCATACGTTTTTGGGTTTTTACTTGCCCAAGGAGTCAAAACGCATTTCCCAAAAACTAATGGCTTCTCCAATTCGAATTTGGGCTGTCATACCTTGCCCATCCCATGCAATAACCAACTCAACCAACTTCTGGCAATAATAAATGATTGGGTGAATAAGACAAGAAAGGTAGTTGTAAGTTTTGATGGGTTCCCCCTTTGACATTTGGCTTTTCCCCATTGGCCCCAAAGGTTTGAATATCCCCCCCCCCTTATCCTTAGGAAATCATGCCCCTTCTCATTATTTTTTTCATTGACATAGCTAGTTGTGGGTTTTTAATTAATTGCATATTTGCATGATGATTTAAAAATCATAATGTGCCTTGCTAGCACAAAATACCATTGACACCAATTTAATTGCTGAAACATAAAATGATAATCCATGGTGGGGATTTTTCCTGTAGCTCCACACCATGATTAATTACAATATATAGATCATATACATTTAATGCAAATGGGGTCAAAACTAGGGTGTCACACATTGACCATTATTTCATATTGAGACAGAAGTTTCCTAAGTACATTTTGGTCCAATTCCAACCTATGGTTTATTATGGACATCAAGTTAACCATAATTGATTTCCTTCCACCCCCAAATGTATGGATAGATAGAGTTAGCCAACATGATGATTGTGCATATCCTAAGAATGTACAATTCCAAACAACTATGTACATGGGAAGATATCACTCTTTATGTTCAACATAGCTACAATAAATCCCCTTCATGTCTCTATTGGACACAACCATTTTTATGCGTGCTTGGGGTTCCAGCTAGTAGCCCCAATTGATGTAGCATTGCATGTTGCAGATACACATGAAGAATTTGACCATCCTCAAACAAGGGCTGATTAAGTGAAAAAATCATTAAATATACCCAGCATGACCAACAATAAGTTCATAATATTTTACAAAAAATCCAACACTAGGTACAAATAGTGTCATGATCAACATAGATTTAACACAACTTTTAAGTGGGATATAAGCTATGTCTATATTTGTGGAAATACCACCTCATAGGACCCCATCAAAGTTATATTTACTTTAGTATATTCCTTACATCATTGACAAGGCTATATGTGAGAATGATTTTGAATTAAGTATCCCCTCTTTCATCACCTTGCACATTGTATTTAATGTGGAGTTGCTTCAACCATATTTCCCACCTCTCTTGAACACTTCAAATGTGTTCAAGCATTTGGTCCCTACACAACTCAACCCTAACTACATTGAGTACAAAAAAATAGTCTAATCATGGACATCAAGATGAACATCACCTTCCAGTATAACACCCAACTATATTGGGTTTTCAAAGCAGGTTGGCTTCTACACCAAGGAAAGTGGCCCACTAAGAATCATACTCAGCATAATTTTCCCCATCTGATCGAGAAACTTGATGCAATGGGGACCATTGATCCATAAGGGGGAATGGCTCATCCAAGTGGATACTAGTTTCCACCCACCTATTCCGTTAATCTAGAATGGATCCACATCTTGGTACTTTTTCTACAATTGTACAAGTCTTGAACTTCCAATGCATTTTTTAGGGCCTAAATAATGTTTTTGGCCTTGTGACAACTTTAGGATTCTAAAGGAATTCTTAAGCCTTGATTGAATTTTTTCTTCTAATCGATATATTTTTAATGGGATATTGTGCACCCCAAGCATACTTTATATGTGGAATTTGTAGCATTGAGAAGTTGATGTATCAACTAGACTCATTAGATACTACATTCATCTTTCCACTTCATCTCCTAGGGTTAGGGTTTTGGATATTTAAGGATTTTTCCTCTTATAATTTCACATTTTATGTAAAAAGTCACTTATTTTCCTCTTGTAATGTCTTCTTTTGAATGAGAGTATCCAACACATCTCTCTTTAGAGATAATATACCACAAATATAACTAGTTTGTTTTGCTTTGGAGTATACAATTCTTTCCCATTTCATTCGTTAATAGAATTTAGGATTTATCGTACTATTGTGCTCTCTACAATATATTTGTGTGTGTGTTTCCATTTTATATTTTGGTTTCATATTGTTCTCTAGATAATATATATCACTAGGACTCCCCCTCTTATCAATCAAGAGGGGAGTTTTTATATGTGCACCATCAAATATGAAGCCTCTTCTTCTCAATCTAAGAATCAACCTAACCCAACTCAAACAACATTCCATGTGTGGGTAGCACCTATTCATATTTCATCCCTCATCTATTATAGGAACCCCTATGATGACTACCCTTAACCTTACAAGTCTCATGTTAGGGATTCTACTTTAGTGCCTAAAACCATCAAATTACCCTGCTCCCACCCCTCAAGTAGTGTTAACACCCATCCAACTAGTCAATACTTCTAATGGCCCACCTTATATGGTTAGTAAGGAATCCATCCCTTCCATCCATCTTACACAGACAAAGAGGAATGTCAAGGGGAATAACAAGAACACTACAAATAATCCTACCCTAGATACGATTGTGACCATCACATCTACAACACCAAAGAAGGATCCAACACCTTGTGAAATTTGTGATAACATTGCTCACACCACCAATCAATGTTTGAATATTCCTCTATTGTGTAGTCATTTCCACGATCAGGAGGAGAGTAGCAGTTTATCCATTCAATTAGTCTAGATTACTTTCCTTGATGCTACCAAGTAGCACAATAAGGCATCGTGTAGCAACCACCCATGTGCATGATGTGACCTTTATGACCATTATTCATGTCATTGCACGGATCTCCAAAACATTCATGCTTTATTGGATAAACTCCATTTATGATCCTTAGAGCCATAGGTCACATTCATTAAAGATATATCCCCATCCAACCAATCAAGCATGAAATAATTTTATCCACTTATTACATTTCTTCTTTAGGGGAATCACTCTCAACACCATACTTATCCTCATCACCTCTAATGATGACAAATCTCCCTAATATCTCAACCACTACTTTTTTAAGCCAAAAAGAGATTCTTGAAGATACAATCAACCCCAATTACCCTTGGAATGATATGAATCGATTTAACTTTCCATGTGGCACTCCAAGAGGATCCCACTTTACCCCTCTTAATCCCATCTTAGGATAATAATAAATCTCAGGATAATTAAGCCACTCTTGTCAACATGGATTTAGGGACCTTAGGATAAAATAACCTTCTAAGGTTTTCAAAAATGAATAACGACTTGAATTAATAAGTCACTAGGAACATATTCCATTTAGATCCTCTTTCACTTCCCCCACTTGTGGAATCATATCCCCCATATCTTCTTCATCCTTTTTCATCTATGACCATTAGGGATGTATATTAAATGTCATTTTACATCATTGCAATACATCTTTTCATATTAGGACATTTCTATATGGCTTCTATCCATTTCATCAGTACAACCCCTTAATTTATGCATCGCCCTCTATTCACCATTAGAAATATGTGTGTGTGTGTGTGTGTACATTGATTAAACTTATAAATTTCCTTGAACATGTATAATATTCCTTCATATGGCATCCTTTAGCTCTTGCATTGCTTCTTCAACTGCCTTTTCCACAACATTCTTATTCCTTACAATTTGGCATAGATATTTTCTGTTTCATACACAGTGCATCAACATTGATTGTTCCTTTCCCTAATTTCCTTCCTAATGTTAGCACATAAACATGCACCTATATCAACCATCAAGAGAAAAATATGCATGTTATATCCATTCTCATGTAATAATTATAATGTTCATAGGAATTTTCAATATCACCGTGCAAGCATATATATTCATATCAACAATAAATATGATGCTTTATTCTAATAATTATCTTTATGAATGTTTATTTTCCTTTAAATGGATATCACAGGAAAGAATGTGGCTCATTTATCTTCCTGACACACCCTTCATGATTTCAACAGACTTGTTACATGAATATCTCATAGCAGGTTTATTCAAGTTGCTTGTTCCTTGCAATCACTTTCCCTCCAAGTTCAATCATCCCCTTCTTTCCTAAATATTCCCTCAAGTAATCCATAATTTTTCAAGGCTTTCTTGATGATAATAATAACACAAATTACATAGTCATACTTATAGGCATCCCACTAGCAATCTCTACTCAACCAATAATATATGGAAATCATAAGGTTCATGTTTCCTTATAGTGGCCTTCTTCTGGGGATTTCTTGCTCATGGTATCCATCTCTTTCCAAAATCGGTACATTATCCATCCATCTATGTCATCAACATAAACATACAATATCACGAGTCATCTTTCTAACTATCAACCAATATTGGAAATAATTATTACAACAATTAATTTCCAGATAATACAACAAGTTCCACATAATACTTAGTTTAATGTTGTGAGCATTAGTCCCTATCTTCATTATGTCTTACTTTCCAAGTCATATCCAAGACATATCTTTACGCAACTTAGTTCTTCTAAACAAATAATTCTTGCAATCCATCAAAACCATGATTACCTTTTCCATACAATGGTTTCACTATATCCAGAACAACTCATGAAATCATCTTAGAATTATACATTACCAATAATTCCATCATTCTAGCTATTGAATATGGAAAAACATGCATTCAAACATACATGCCCAAATACATGTGTCCATAACCACGCAATTTACATAACCTATTAATGCACACCATCCAATGCACCCTTGCATTAATTCATGAAAACCATATTTTCATGTCATGCATTTGACCATGATGATCTGACATGGCATTCACTTCTGTTAGGATTTATAATCCTCTCTTGTCCGAACTGTCTATTAGATTATATTCGCCTAACTTAGGAATCATTTAATTATTATTGGGTACACTTGGACTAATGGGTCCACATGTACCAGTCACTAGAGTGTGGGGAACATCGATGGAGGCTAACTGGAACTGGCTGCACTTGCATGCATTAGTTTAGGTGCCTCCTAGACCAATCCCTACATTTTAGGAGACACTGGGAGTGTCAACACCAACCTCTTTTAGTTGCGGGTAGTTGGTAACTAGTTAAGCTTAGTTATTCTTCAGTTACATTCAATTAGATATCCTCCAGCTCATTTAGTGCCAACTATTTGTGGCTGCATGTGGGAAAGCGCTAGTTCTCACCTACTTCTCACATACCACTACAGTTAGACTGGTTTAACTGATTATAACTGATGGATTGACTGAATTAGACATGTGGAGTTAGCTAGTTGAACTCCGATAGTGATTTAGACATCTTTAGTTAGCCATGCATTCAGATACAGTTAGAGTCAGTTGGTGGATTCAAATTCACCCCTAATGATTTTAATTCCTCCTTATGTAACACTATTGTAACACCGAATTCTGCAACGAACATGATACTGTAATTATTTGAGCTATACTCATATGTTTCTTGTGATATTTATTTTATTTAGTGTGTATTTTCATTCTCCTTTCACTGCATAAAAATTAAGAATCCGATTGAACTCATTGCTTGATGATCTAATGGCATAGCAATTTTAACATGGTATCAGAGCCATCTCAGGCAAGCTTCAAGTCTGTCTACTCTCCATTATACACCAGAAGCAGCTGGGTTTCCATAGAAGTCCTGCAAAGAGTGCCTTGCTTCCTCTAAATTTATCCAGAGTGGCGGTGTGGGCATGATTGACCCTGAGAAAGTGTTAATCTTGAGAGGGAAGGCTTGATTCTAACATAGTTTGAATGATTTTGGTTTTGTAGTGAAATTTATACAGGTTTTAAGTAGCTTGTTTGAAGATATTGTCTTTTCCAGCAGGAGAATTATGGATTCTCAACCATCCACACCTCGGATCCTAACACCCTTCAATTATGTTGATTGGAGGGAAGATATGCAGTTGTCCTTCCACAACAATGGATACTTTAGGATAATACTTGGAAGGAATTCTAAGCCCCATCATCCAGTTGAGAAAAACAAGTTTTTGAACCGCTTAGATGAATCTTTCGGTTATCTATGTACTCATATATACAGACACCTACTATTTCACCTTAAAGGTTTGAGGAATCCCAAAGAATATTGGGAGAAGCTTGAATTCTTGTTTGGCAAGCAAGATGAGCTTTGGGGACACATTTTGGAGAATGAGTTGATAGCTTTACAGTTGAGCAGTTTGAGACCATACAACAATTCTTTACAAAATTCAAGTCTCTTGCACTTCAATGCAGATAGTGCGGAATTGAAAGAAAGGATGAGCAACATGTGCTCTTCATACTCAACAAACTTGGTACTGAGTATTTTGTATTTGTCTCAATATTCCATTCTGAAAGAGATTCCATTCCCAATTGGAATATGCACTCACTTAATTCCTTTGTCGAGTCCTTAATACAGGAGCAAGAGAAGTTGGCACAGATGGGAGTCATCCAGACTTCCAAAGATCAAGCTCTCCTAGTGACAGACTCTACCAAAGCACAAGATAAAGGAAGAAATAACAGGAAATATCCTAAAGCATTTGATACGAAGCCTAAAGAGAGTCAGAAGACATATGAAGGAGCTTCGGGCTCGAAGAAGAAGAAAAGGTTTGAAAACAAAAAGTGTCCCTATTGTATGAGGGGTTTTCATTCAGAAGATTCGTGCATGAAGAAGAACCTCAACCATTTGAAACCTCTATGTGCATAGAATAATATTTTCATTCCACAAGGTGCATATATGTCTGATGATGAAGAGCAAACTGAAGAACATAATATATGCCATGCCTTGCATGCAGGCCTCACTTCGTCGAAGACTTATTTGATAGATTCTGGAGCATCCAACCACATGGTTTCCTCTAGGGAATCCTTCATCTCTTTCCCTCTATCAGAAGGACCTAGCAGTCATATGGGAGATGAACCTAAAATCCCAACTATTGAGAGAGGTTGAGTTAAAATCCAGCATGCTAAGTTCATGCACTCTCCTACATCAAAGAAAATTGTTGAAGATGAAGAAGAAGCAGAATTTTCCACATAGTCAATTCGAATTGAAGAAAGTCTCATTAGAGTGACTCCTTCTCCTACTGTTTAGAAAGTTTATGAAATCTCTGATATCTCATATTCTCACATGGATGATCCAGAAGAAGACATTTGAATCTCTTTTTTTGAATAAAAACTATCCCTCCATTATATGTGTTAGATTTTTAACATTAATCTAGCATTATATTAGGATCTTTAATTGAGAGAATAACAAGCACAACAATCAAACACAAGAGATAATGAACACAGTGTTTTTCCTCGAGGAAACCATAAATGGAGAAAACCCCGCAACTTCCTCAAAGATAGAATCAACACCAAATAGAAAAGCCCAAAATAGTAAGATGATCTCCCGACAGCAGTAACCTCTTNTGCCCCGGAATTGCGGGGACTTTAACCCTTGATCAATAGGAGGGTTACCCACAATGACTTGACATGACTTGTTTACATTATATATCCTCCTGATCAGAACATCGGGGCATGACATGACTCAATTACATTAGAGACACATCCTAGAATAAACATCGGGGTACAAGACATAAGATACATAGGTGAATACATTCCGAAGTTACAAATACATCAACACTCCCTCTTAACTAGAAGGTATTCTTTCGACACAATTTTCAGCATTGGTCTTCTTCACTGTATCGACTGGAACATCTCATCATCTTCATCTTCAAGTCTGTTTTGTCTTCTTCATCTTCTTTGTCTTCTTTATCTTCAAGTCTTCTTCTAAGTCATCTTCTTCTTTAAGTCTTCTTCGTCTCGGGATCTGGATCATCATGACTACTGGATCATCACTGTTGGACCATCATCACATCTGGATCATCACTTGATCTGGATCGTCATCAAGTCTGGATCAACATCACATCTGGATCATCACTTGATCTGGATAATCATCAAGCCTGGATCATCATCACATGCTATCTCAGAATGGTGCTATCTCAATTCTTCTCATTACAAGAAGTTCTACAGAGCCAGCCCTATAGGCCTACCCTTTATGTAGGTCTTCATCAATGCTTATATTTGACACTTAAGTCAAAATGGCCTGCCCATCTCTTTCATTTGAGCTCATCTTGTCAGAAAGGCACGCCCAGCACTCACATCTGACCACATCTTGTCAGAAAGGCCCAGCACTCACATCTGACCATGTGTAAACACATCGCGCCAGAATGGCTCAGTGCTTACATCTGATCTCATCTTGTCAGAAATGTTCTGCACTTACATTCGACCCCATCTTGTCAGAAAGGCACAGCACTCACATCTGACCATGTGTAAACACATCGCACCAGAATGGCTCAACACTTATATCCGACCTCATCCTGTCAGAAAGGCTCTGCACTTACATTTGACCATGTGTAAACACATCGCATCGAAAGGGCTCTCAGTCCCAGACTGAGGATTCCTAGCAACTAACCAGGTGCCTCCATTCTCCTAGAGAATGGCATCAGCTCTTATATCTGATCAAGTGGGATACATCCCTTAATCACAACAGAATGGCCATGTGCTCACATCTGATCATGTAAGACTACATCCTATAAGCATATCAGAATGACCCTCAGTCCCAGACTGAGTATTCCTGGTAACTGACCAGGTGCCTCCATTCCAAGAATGGAATTCAGCCCTTACATCTGATCATGTAGGAACCAATCCTACAGTCATATCAGAATGGCTCAGCACTCACATATGACATGGAAGGAACCTAAATCATCTCACCATGACAGAATGGCTCAGCCCTTACATCTGACCATGGAAGGAACTTAATCCTCTCCCATGTCAGAATGGCTCTTGGTCTCATCATTTCCCCTTGGAGGGAACCTCGATCTAGAGAACACCAAGCTTCTCCCTGAAGTACTCACACTTTACTCTAGCCAATGGCTTCATCAATAAATCAGCTATCTGTTCGTCTGTTGCAACATACTAGAGCTTCACTGCTCCTCTCTACACCATATTCCTGATATAGTGATACTTGATCTTGATATGCTTCGACTTGCCATGGAACAATGGTTTCTCTAACAACTTCACACAACTCTGGTTGTCGCAATATATACAAGTAGCATCCATCTGGAGATGAAATAAATCAAACAGTAGCTTCCTCAGCCATACTGCCTCACAACTAGCTAAATAAGCTACAACATACTCTGCTTCAGCTGTACTCAAAGCCACACAGGATTGCTTCCTACTAAACCAAGAGATCACACCTGATCCCATACTGAAGCAACATCCAGAAGTGCTCTTCCTATTGATGGCACTTCCTGTCCAATCTGAATCAACATAACCTTCTAGGTTAATCTTCTGATTCACGTCGTACTTGAGCCCATAATCAAATGTAGCCTTCAAGTACCTCAGAATATGCTTTGCAGCAATCAAGTGAACATGTCTCGGATCTATCAAAAACTGGCTGAAGGTGTTCACAGCAAAGCAAATATCTGGTCTCGTGTTCATCAGGTACATCAATGACCCAATCATTTGATGATACATCATAGCATCAACCGCTTATGATGAAGCATCCCTCAATAGCTTCAGGTTCGATGTCATAGGTGTGGTTATGGCCTTGCATTCCATCATCCCGAATCTCTTCAGAATCTCTATTGCATAATTCCCTTGTTCAAGGAAGACTCCATCCGCATTCTACCACACCTCCATGCCTAAGAAATAGTTCATCATACCCAAGTCCTTCATTTCAAACTCAGTAGCAAGTTTCCTCTTCGTATCAACAATCAACCCATCCATACCTGTTACAAACAGATCATCCACATACAGCAGGAGTATCATTGGGTTTCCATCTTCAACCTTGTAGTAAAGGTTGGAATCTGCTTTACTCTTGGTAAATCCCAAACTGGATAGGAAACCATCAATTCTACCATACCATGTCTTGGGTGCTTGTTTCAAACCGTACATGGATTTCTTCAATCTACACACATGAGACTCCCTGCCATGTGTCTCAAAACTGAGTCGCTGTTCCACATGCACTTCCTCTTCTACTACACCATTCAAGAAAGCAGTCTTAATGTCCATCTGGTGTATCTTGCAAAAGTAGGAAGCCCTAGTTCCCACAGCTGCATAATGTCTTCTTCTCAGGTTAGCTCTGATACCATGTTAGATTTTTAACATTAAGCTAGAATTATATTAGGATATTTAACTAAGAGAATAACAATCACACCAGTAAAACACAAGAGATAATGAACACAGTGTTTTTCCTCGGGGAAACCATAAATGGAGAAAACCTCGCAACTTCCTCAGAGATAGAATCAACACCAAATAGAAAAGCCCAAAATAGTAAGATGATATCTCGACAACAGTAACCTTTTTCTTCCTAGCCCCAGTGTCTTCTTCTTCCTCAGCTATGTGCTACAACTGAGTGTGAGTGAGTGTGTATCAAATAAAGAGGATAGCTCTCTATTTATACTAATTCCCGACTTGGCTAAATCCAACTAGGGCCGACTTCACTAGGTGAGTCTAATAACCCTAGTGCTCCAGAACTGTAGGGACTTTAACCCTTCATCAATAGGAGGGTTAGCCACAATAACTTGACATGACTTGTTTACATTATAGATCCTCCCGATTGGAACATTAGGGAATGACATGACTCAATTACATTACAGAAACATCCCATAATAAACATCAGGGTACAAGACATAAGATACATAGATGAATACATTATGAAGTTACAAATACATCAACACTATGCAAAAATTCTCTAATGGTTCTTCTATTTTAAATTATGTTCATAGTTTATCGGTGATTGTTTCAGAATATGAAGAGGAATTTGATTTCTCTATCTCTAATGATGTTTTTGGTGTGCATATAAGTAATACCATGGATATTTTGTAAATAATTTCATATTGTAGGAGTGATTCATTCACTCTCATTGATCTATAGCTTCCAACAAATTCCTACATGATTGCATGCACCAATACTCTGAATTTTGGAGAAGGAGAAAATTGTGGATATACCATCTCGGTGGAGCACACTCTTGGATATGATACAAAATTATTTGGATTTGATATGATATTATTTGGGTATGATTTGATCTTATTTGGTTCAATTTTTAATTTTCAATATCTTTCAGTAATGCGTGTAGCTGCTCTCATTAATTTTGGTGTGAAAAATAAAGTATCGCAAGTCTCCTTCAAAACTGCTACTGGGGATTTGATATCATTCCTCACTATTGGATTTGATATGAACATTTTTGGATTGGATTTGATATTTGGTTCAAGTTTTAAGTTCCAATATCCTTCATTCATGCTTGTATCTAGTCTCATCAATTTTGGTGTGACAAATCAAGTACCACAAGTCTCTTCCAAACTTATTGTTGGGGATTTGATGTTAGTTTCCTCTTATGAGTTTGATTATATTTTATTTTGTGAATTATTGGTTATTTCTGAAGCTATATAATATTATGGAGAATAATAATTCTCTCTCCACGGTCCAATGGCTTCTCTACCTATCTATTTGATCACATGCTCATCTCCTCACATAACTAGTAAAGTTGGAGATATTTTGTATTCACCTGGACGCTTGCTCCTAACACTTGGGGATGATTTTACCTCACATGGTTTGATTTTCAAGGATGCAATATATCAGTTTCTTGGGTGTTCCTCACATGGTTCGAATTCTCAAGCACCTTTGCTCTCTCTTCAGTTGATTTCAGTTGCTCTACATGGGTCTATTTTTCATCTTGCAGCTGTCTATATTCCTCCTTTAGTTGAGCACATTATTCTTCTTCCAAAAAGGAAGATTCCTCCAGACATAATCATTTTGTTTGGATTCAGAGGTTCACATGCACAGATTCAGGATTTTGCTACACAGAAGAAACACAATACTACTTTGTTTCCGCATAGTACTACAAATTGCAGCAAAATATTTTGCAAGTTTTTAACTTGTATTTCCTGGTTCAGTTCTTATCTTGAGCGGGGGGTTTTCCCATGAGTTTTCCCCCTATTTCCTTGGTTTATTAAGATTTTTTTATTATCTTTTATATTTTATATGGGTGAATTTTGGCCTTGTTTCTAGGGCCCATAGTTGTCCAAGTTAGGATTCAGGGGGGGTGTTAGGATTTATAATCCTCCCTTTTTCGAACGGTCTATTAGATTATATTAGCCTAACTTAGGAGTCATTTAATTATTATTATCTCCACTAGTACCATTGAGTCCACTTAGCATAATGGGGCCACATGTACTAGTCACTAGATTGTGGGGAACACCGATAGAGGCTAACTGGAACTGACTACACTTGCATGCATCAGTTTAGGTGCCTCCTAGACCAATCCCTACATTTTCGGATCCATTGGAAGTGTCGACACCGACCTCCTTCAGTTGCAGGCATTTGGTAACTAGTTAAGCTTAGTTATTCTTTAGTTACATTCAATTAGACCTCCTCCAATTCATTTAGTGCTAGTTATGCATGGTTACATGTGGGAAAGCACTAGTTCTCACCTACTTCTCACCTACCACTACATTTAGACTAGTTTAACTAATTATAACTGATGGATTGACTGAATTAGACATCTAGAGTTAGTTGTTTGAACTCTAATTGTGATTTAGACATATTTAGTTAGCCATGCATCCAGATATAGTTAGAGTCAGTTGATGTTCTCGAATTCATCCCTAATGATTTGAATTCCTCCTTATGTAACACTATTGCAACACTGGATTCTGTAATGAACACGATACTGTAAGTATATGATCTATACTCATCTGTTTCATGTGATATTTGTTTTGTTTAGTGTGTATTTTCATTCTCCTTTCACTGCATAACAATTAAGAATATGATTGAACTCATTTCTTGATGATCTAATGGCACAACAATTTTAATAACTTCCACATTAAGATTACAAGCCTTTACTTCCCTTTTTTATTTACTCATAACCAACAAACACACACATCATGCTATTTTACTCATATCAATTCACTCTAAATTTTGACAATCATATATGTATAAGGTTTTTATCCTTTATGATACAATACCATACCATACTAGGTGGAACATCCTCCACACAAATGCATTCATGCATCACAAGCATGTTAATTAAGGGTAGTTAAATATGGTTATGTCTATCAAAATGAAGCATATAACCCATATCACATCCATTGAAACCTTCTATTCACTCTCTCATAGTCTCTCTATGTTGGCACAATCCCGACCAACAAAACCCAGTCGACAGGTTTTCGACTCTGTCAACGCTCAACATGCCGTGATCTCCCTAAGCATCGTCCCAAACAGGTTTTACTATGTCCAGCAACACCTGTAGAGCATATGAGGTTTCACCCGAGATGTTCAAGGGAGAGTTGTTGGAACCAAGTTTCCGTAGTATAGAGGAGGGTTGGGGCATCAAATTTTCATGAAATTAATATCGAGATCTACTTTACTTACTGAGCTATTCATCATGTTGCATTTAATCATTCATCATTACAACAGATCTACCAGTGGGAAAAAGAAAGTCGAAAGCATCGCATTATCCATATCTATTTATCATTCAGCATCAAAATCACAGCAAAGTAACACAAGAAAAGAAAAGAGGCAGCAGAAACTCAGATCAATCCACATCACATCATATTAAATCCGCAGAAAATATCGCAAATTAAAACGGATCCCGATCCAGTATTACATCCAGAATTCACTCACCATGTATCTCTCTCTCTCTCTGTTAGTGTCTCATCATTATCCTCACTTTATTCATAATTATTCTATTTATAGGCTTGTGCCTTTACATTCAAGGTCCACTTCTAACTAACTTCTAACAAACTTCTAACTAAATTAACCACTAAGGACCAATATTCCAAAGAAATGGTCAATAAATACGAAAAGTGACATGAAAATATCAAAAAGTGGATTATTTTCCACCTATCGCACTATCTTTTCCTTGTGCAGTGCCACATGAGTATGTGCAACATCCTAGATGCTGCGCAACTCACTTACCTCCAACTTCTTGCCAACACTCTCACATGCACTACACAACCGTAATACAATGCCCTCTTTAAAAAAAGGGTTTCCTTCTAAGGAAAAAATACACAAACATAATCTCTATCACCAAACCTGTAACCTAATGATAAACTATCCAAATTGGCTATTGTTATCTCCTAAATAAATTAGTTTTCAATAGGTCAAACTCAGACAATTTATTTTTGCATAGTGATGAAGATTTCAGGGCATATTATGAAATATGTCTGGGTAATTAACAAAATTGGAATGACTTGTGTTCTATTTTTTTTCTAAATTTAAAGTTTAGCTTTTGGTGGCTTAGGCAAAATTTTCAACAGTTCTTTAGCCACCAAAAATCCCAGATTTCAAAAGCTTCATAATTTGGTCCAGGAAGACATTAACCACCGAAAGCTCATTAACTACATTTTTGGATAAATTTTGAAAAAGGCAGCTTCCGGTGCCTTAGGCGAATGTACCAATGGTTCATTAGCCACTAAAAAGCCTAGCTTTCAGTAGCTTGCAAATTAGACCCAAGATTTCCTTAAACCGTCGAAAGCGCCAAAAGAAGAAAATGGTTTGCATATCCATCGAACTCAAACACCATTAGCATGAGGAACGTCATGATCAAGCACTTAACCGCCGAAAAGACTGGGGACTGCAGAAAATCATGAATTAGTGAATAAAAGGTCATTATTAAACTAAAGNACCCCATTAGCATGAGGAACGTCATGATCAAGCACTTAACCGCCGAAAAGACTGGGGACTGCAGAAAATCATGAATTAGTGAATAAAAGGTCATTATTAAACTAAAGTGACTGATAGAGACCAAAATCCTAACCTACCCTCCATCTGTCCCATGACTGTAGTTGAACCACCACGAAACATCAAGTTCCAGCTAAAAATGATTGTTAAACTGGTTATCTGGCGGTTCTCATCAGAACTGACTGTCCCACTACTCAAGTACCAATTACTAATCAGCCCCTCAAAATCAGCACCCTATCCTTAATTTGTTCCACATTTTGAGCATGCATTCTCACTAAGCCAAGCCCTCTCTGGATCCAGCATTGTAGTATTCTTCCCTAGGGTTTGAATTTCAATTTTGCAGGCACACAAGAAAAGTCAAGAAGATGAAGAGAGGAGGACCCACTCAATAAACTCAAAAAAAGGTTTCCGTGGCTAGCCATTGTTTCAAAATGGTCTCTAAGCCACCAAAAATGGACTTTCGGCAGCTAAGACCGAAATTTCAGGGGGCTCCAAGCCACCGAAATTGGTGTTTTACTGTGAAAAGACATCATTTTAAAATGGTGATTATGAGAGACTGGAGAATAATTTTTCAAAACTATCAGAAATTTTTGTTCCTAACATGTCATAGAACAATAACCTCTCTCATTTTTCCTACAAGTATTTCCTATTGGGATAATCGAATCCATCTCTGACCCCTAATTTTCGTATCTCAGAATTTTTCTGTTTGACATATGTTTTTGAAATACATATATCTGGAAAATGAAAATGAATTCCAAAAAAATGAGAGAGGTTTTTTCTCAAAACAAACCAATATACAAAAACCTCTTTCAGTTTATACACATGTGTCACATATTTGGATAACCAAATCCATCTCTGAACCCACGTTTTAAGCAGTTTGGCCAAAATTTTGGGGCAAAAGATGACCTGTCAGTCCTCTAGGTGGCGTTTTTTACCTCATATCTCAGTCCATGAATATTTTCTGAAGATGTAGAAGACGTTTCAGCACCATAAATAAGCATACTCAACCTACCTCACTCAAACTCTGAAGAAGAAGAAGGGCAGGAAGTTGACCTAATAGAGCAGGTTGCAGCTGAACATGAGGATTTTCCCTCACCAACACCAAGGGAAGGTCAAGAGGAACCGATGGCAAAGACCTCCTCAGGAAAACCTAGGTCTCATAGAATCAACCAATTGTTAAGGAAAATACATGAAATGGAGATCTTGGAGAGAGAGATAAAAATAACTAATGCGATATTAACCAAGAAAAATACTCAATTGCATAATTCTCTGCTGGAAATGAAAGGGATGTATTTCCTGCTGCAAAAAAGGAATGTTTATGAAGGATAACACTAGGCTTTACAGAATTATTAAACTACTAAGGTTGCAGATGAAGAATTCCAACTCAAACCCTAGCTCTCAAGCTCACTTTGCACTAGAAACCCTAGTAGAGGCTACAGCAAGCTTTCAAGATCCTAAGGCAGCTCATGATGTTGTTGCTCTGTCAAACCCTATGCAAATGGAAGAAATACCAAAAGGACAGAGGTACAAACTGTAAAAGGTTGATTTAAAGGCTAATAAAATTTTGCAGAAAATAGAGCTTTCGGTGGCTTAGGCAAACACAGCAGTTGTTCATTAGCCACTGAAAGTAGAGCTTTTGGCAGCTAACAGACCCAGGATTTTGTTTCCTTAACCACCGAAAGTGCAAAAGGGTGCAGAATGATATGTTTATAAACATAACTAGTTTTGATGGGTACAAACACCTCAGGGGTGAATTATGAAGCTGAAGATTGATGAAAAGCACCAATGGAGGAGGGCTGTTCCAGTTTTGAAGATGCAATCAAGGAGAAATGGGTCACAAACCCTACCTATTTTTTAGAAACCGTGGCTTATATATCAGATAACAGGTTATAGCTCTACTTCAGTAATCACTACAGTTATCAAAGAGTTCAATGAGTGAACAAAGTGTTAGAGTTAGATAGACTAGCACTTAATTAGGGTTTTTTACCTAAATTTTTGCAAAATAGTTAGGTTACCTATTTTTAGTAAATCAGATCCAACTTTTCAAGATCTAAAGATTTTTATAATGGCTATAAAGCCTAAGACTTATTTTGAAGCAAGGGTTCGACTTCGAATACTTTTAGACCCTTATTCTTATCAAGCTTCTCATGTTATTCATCATTTAATATAAGCTCTTTTGCTATTATATGTTCAGCTTCCATATCTTTTTTGTTTTGTGCTTATACTTGAATGTCTGATTCAGGTTTATTCATTTTATCTAAAATCTAATAACTGTCATCCTATCTACATGTTGATGAGTTGAATTTTAAGTACTTTTCCTTGTTATGATTAGCCATTCATATGTGATTGCTTTATATATGTATCTGCCAACATAGTAAGTTCTCCATTTATCCACCTTATTATCAAACCTATGAACATTGGTAGTTAGAAGCCTTATCTATTTGATTGGGTTCTATGCATGTCTTGAGTGAATTAGGTCTTGTAGGTCATATGACTTGATCCATTTAGAAAAACCATTAAAACAGTTAAGTTACCAGGCATCCTCGAGCTGCAACCTAGAGGAGTTTAATGGAGTGATAACAAATTGGCGCCGTTTTCGGGGAGAGAAGATTGAAGCTAAGCTTCCCTGGGAGACGACATAGATCCTACTTTGATGATAGACAAAGTCTGGACACTATTCTGGTTGTAATCATTTATCTGGAAACTCCATTAAAATAATGTGGCTTCAAGAAGACCAAGTACCAGAGCAAACCCTCAAGGGCCACCAGTGACACCTGTTTCAGATCCAGAAGGGATTCTAAAAAGAGCTGGGGCTTCACTAAGACAGACCTCCAGAGCTGCAAGAGAAGCCACATCAGGTATTTCAAGAGGTATTTCTGTTGTTATATCAAATAGACCTCCATTTAAATCTCCTTCTGCTGAAACATATAATTATCAGGAATTTATAAGTAAATCAAGAAAATTTTAGGGTTGAGGAATCTTCAAGCACTGCTTCTTGTGAAGATCTCATCCCTGGCGACTCCATGAAGGACGAATTCAGTGGTGACTCCACAATATTCAAATGTTAAAAGCATTTGTTGATCTTTTGGCTCGGAGGTTTGCACCTCTTGACTTCTCTTCAATTCCTTGTTTCCCACATCGATTACATGATATATCCGAATAGGGAGATTTTCTACCTATCTTCAAAGAGGAGAAAGAAGACAATCCTGCAGAACACCTCCTCAAGTTTCACAAATGCATGGATCTATTAGATCAGCATCATGAAGATGTTTGTATGAAGATGTTCATGTATTCATTGTATGGTGGTGCACGTCAGTGGTATTTTTCTTTACCTCCTTCTAGCATTTCATCATTGAAGGATTTTCACTAAGCATTCACTGAGCACTGCAAAAGGTATTTTTCAGATAAGCTTGTATTTAGTAATTGTTGTGATGAATATGAATTACATCATAAGGCTGAAGATGTAAGTAGAGATGGATCTCTCCCTCACAATATGCAGCAGCCCTTCAAGAATATTCAAGATGATGCACTTTTCCAACAACATGGACTAGAAATTAATTATAAAGGAGTTGAATGTTTTTCTACTATCATTAAATCTAATTGTTGTCAATCTGAAGAATTGATTTCTTTAACTACAAATGGAAATGATCAACTTTCTGCTGGTCAAATTACCATTGAAACCAGTAAGGCTAGCTCACAGTTTCCAAATTTGCAGATCAAGGGAAGCTACAGTAACCATGAGGAACAAGATTTTCAGGGACTGTCTAATCTCCAGCTAGAAAATCAGGAAGATCTTCCTTCTCCTTATGAATATTTTGCTTCAAATTATGACAAGGAACTAGATGCTTGTTATGAATCTGCTGCTCAAAAGTCCAATAAAGATCTTTTTGATTTTGATATATCCTGCAAAGATATTATTGTGGAAGAGTAAATTGTTAGCTGTGATAAGCCAGCATAACATCATGATGAATTCAGATTACATGAAGGGGAGCAGAAAGATTCATATCAGCTGTTGAGATTACATTTTTATCAGGCAAAGGTTGAGCAGCCCACATTCAACATTGACATTAGTGGAGGAAAAGATCAAAAGCTTAAAAAGGTATTTCCTGTTGGATTTTATGACCCTGTTGCTGACTATCTTGAACTTATGAGTAGCATAGACATCAAAATATTTTTGTCAGATGATAGCTGGTTCTGTCACCCTTTGAAACTACATTGCTACATGCTAGGGTTTCATTTATTTTTTGGGACAAGATCAAGGATAAGTTTAGCAAATCAGCTTATGACATGGCTTCATTGGAATCATGATGTCACTTGATCAGAAGACTCTGCTGATTAGAATTAGGAGTAGGAGTAGATAGGAAAATAAGCACTTAATATGAGCAGCTAGGTCATTTTTAGTTGTTTTCATGAATAATCAAAGCAGGCTATAGGCCACTTGCAGGGAATCAGTTATAAAAGACAAATGACTCCATGCCCAATGGAACACTGGAAGATAGCTTTAATGTTTGTTTTTTAGGAAAGGCATTTGGTCTGGGGTTCTTGGGGCCTCATAGGAAGGTTCCCGTCCTCGAGCAGGAGCCAAATTTTATCTCCTAAATAAATTAGTTTTCAATAGGTCAAACTCAGACAATTTATTTTTGCATAGTGATGAAGATTTTAGGGCATATTATGAAATATGTCTGGGAGATTAACAAAATTGGAATGACTTGTGTTCTATTTTTTCAAAAAAATTTAAAGTTTAGCTTTCGGTGGCTTAGGCGAACTTTTCAATAGTTCATTAGCCACCAGAAAGCCCAGCTTTAGGCAGCTTAACAATTTGGTCCAGGAAGACATTAACCACCGAAATCTCATTAACTATGTTTTTGGATAAATTTTGAAAAGGGCAGCTTTCGGTGCCTTAGGAGAACGTACCAATGGTTCATTAACCACCAAAAAGACTAGCTTTTGGTAGCTTGCAAATTAGACCTAAGATTTCCTTAAGTTGTTGAAAGCACCAAAAGAAGAAAACGGTTAGCATATCCATCAAAATCAAACATCGTCAACATGAGGAACGTCATGATCAAGCACTTAACTGTCGAAAAGACTAGGGACTGCATAAAATCATGAGTTGGTGAATAAAAGGTTGTTATTAATCTGAAGTGACTGATAGAGACCAAAACCCTAACCTACCCTCCATCTGTCCCATGACTGCAGTTGAACCACCACAAAACATCAAGTTCCAGTTAAAAATGATTGTTGTACTAGCTATCTCGTGGTTCTCATCAGAACTGACTATCCCACTGCTCAAGTACCAATTACTGATCAGCCCCTCAAAATAAGCACCCTCTCCTCAATTTGTTCCACATTTTGACCATGCATTCTCACTGAGCCAAGCCCTCTCTAGATCCAGCATTGTAGTATTCTTCCCTAGGGTTTGAATTTCAATTTTGTGAGCACAGAAGAACAGTCAAGAAGATGAAGAGAGGAGGAGGACCCACTCAAAAAACTCAAAAACAGGTTTCCATGTCTACGCGTCGTTTCAAAATGGTCTCTAATCTACCAAAAGCAGACTTTCGGCAGCTAAGACCAAAATTTCAGGGGGCTCCAAGCCACAAAAATTGGTGTTTTACTATGAAAAGACATGATTTTAAAATGGTGATTATGAGAGACTAGAGAATCATTTTGAAAAAATATTAGAGGTTTTTGTTCCTAACATGTTATCAAACAATAACCTCTCTCATTTTTCCTACAGGTGTTGCATATTGGGAGAATCGAATCCATCTCTGAGCCCTAATTTTTGGATCTCAGAATTTCCTTGTTTGACACATGTTTTTGAAATATAGATCATGGGAAAATGAAAACTAATTCCAAAAACATGAGAGAGGTTTTTTCTCACAACAAACCAATATACAAAAACCTCTTTCATTGTATACACAGGTGTCAAATATTTGGATAACCAAATCCATCTCTGAACCCCAATTTTCAGCAGTTTGGCCAAATTTTTGGGGCAAAAGATGACCTGCCAGTCCTCTAGGTGGCATTTTTTACCTCATTTGTCAGTCCATGAAGATTTTCTACAGATTTATAAGAATTTTTATCACCAGACAGAAACATACTCAACCTACCTCACTCAAACTCTGAAGAAGAAGAAGGGCAGGAAGTTGACCTAACAGAGCAAGTTGCAGCGAACATGAGGATTTTCCCTCACCAACACCAAGGGAAGGTCAAGAGGAACTGATGGCAGAGATCTCCTCAAGCAAACCTATGTCTCAAATAATCAACCAGTTGTTAGGGAAAATACATGAAATGGAGATCTTACATAGATATAAAAAGAACTAATGCGATATTAACCAAGAAAAATACTCAATTGCATAATTCTCTACTAGAAATGAAAGGGATGTATTTCCTACTGCAAAAAAGGAATATGAGATTTATGAAGGACAAAACCAGGCTTTACAGAATGATCAGACTACTGAGGTTGCAGATGAAGAATTCCAACTCAAACCCTAGCTCTCAAGCTCACTTTGCACTAGAAACCCTAGCAGAGGCTGCAACAAGCTTTCAGGATCATGAGGAAGCTCATGATGTTGATGCTCTATCAAACCCTATGCAAATTGAAGAAATACCAGAAGGATAGAGGTACAAACTGTAAAAGGTTGATTTAAAGGCTAATAAAATTTTGCAGAAAATAGAGCTTTTGGTGGCTTAGGTGAACGCAACAGCTATTCATTAGTCACTGAAAGCAGAGCTTTTGGCAGCTAATAGGCCCAGGATTCTCCTTCCTTAACCACCGAAAGTGAAAAAGGGTGCAGAATGATATGTTTACACACAGAACCAGTCTTGATGGGTACAAACACCTTAGGGGCGAATTATGAAGCTGAACATTGATGAAATGCACCAGTGGAGGAGGTCTGTTCTAGTTTTGAAGGTGCGATCAAGGAGAAATGGGTCACAAACCCTACCTTTTTTTTACAAAATGTGGCTTATCTGTCAGATAACAGGTTATAGCTCTACTTCAATAATCACTATAGTTATCAAAGAGTTCAATGAGTGAACAAAGTGCTAGAGTTAGATAGACTAGCACTTAAATTAGGAAATTTTACCTAATTTTTTGCAAAACAGTTAGGTTACCTAATTTTAGTAAATCAAATCCAACTTTTCAGGATCTGAAGAATTTGGTAAGAAATATAAAGCCTAAGAATTATTTTGAAGCAATTCTTCGACTTCGGATGCTTTTAGACCCTTATTTTTATCAAGCTTCTCATGTTATTCATCATTTAATATAAGCTCTTTTGCTATTATATGTTCAGCTTCCATATCTTTTCTGTTATGTGCTTGTGCTTGAATGTCTGATTTAGGTTTATTCATTTTATCTAATATCTAATAGCTGTCATCCTATCTACATGTTGATGATTTGAATTGCAAGTACTTTTCCTTGTTATGATTAGCCATTCATATGTGATTACTTTATATATGAATTTTCCAGCATAGTAAGTTCTCCATTTATCCACCTTATTATCAAACCTCTGAACATTGGTAGTTAGAATCCTTATCTATTTGATTGGATTCTATGCATGTCTTGAGTGAATTAGGTCTTGTAGGTCATCTGAATTGATCCATTTAGAAAAACCATTAAAACAGTTAAGTTACTAGGAATCCTCGAGCTGCAACCTAGAGGAGTTCACTAGAGTGATAATAGCTATGAAAATACAATATTTTACAAGGCACTTTTTCCAAAAAATTATCTTTGGGGGAGCTACCCTCGAATCCCCTCCAGGGGGATTTCACCTCCCCCTTGGACACCCCTAGTGACAATAGTTGAGGGGAAATCCCCCCTCACACCCCCTGTCAAGTACTAGGATCTAAACATGGCTAAAACACAACCTCTAAATTAGGAATATTATAATCAAGCTCCATAACCAAAAATCTCCCACTTGGAGACTGATCACAACAACTCCATCGCTATTGCACTTGTTGGACTATGATCCACTTTGTTCATGGAAATTTTCTCATCTTCACTTCCATGCTTGAAGGCTAACCGAATATGAGCAGGAAATCAGTTTCTCCTTAGTTACCACCTTTGTTAACATGTCTGCAGTATTTTGGCCAGTATGTTTTTTTTTCCAACTTCAACTATCGATCTTCCAACATGAATCATATGAAATTGTACTTGAGATATATATTTGTTTCTTATAATGGAAGGTTGATTTATTTGCAAGATGCATGGCACTCTGGATATCAATTTACAACTTGTTACTATGTTGTTGCTTACCCAATTCCTCAATGAACCTCTATATCCAAATCATCTCTTTACTATCCTTTGTAGTAGAAACATAGTATGCTTCTATTGTTGAAAGTGCAACAACCTTTTCTAGTCTCAAAATCCAACTTATTTTTGTTCCACATATAGTAAAAACACACCCCATGTTGCTCCTCCTATTATCTTTATCACTTGTCATAATTGAATGAGCATATTCTTGTAGAATAGTGTTTGAATCTCCAAAACATAATGCATGATTAGTAGCACCTCTCAAATACCTGAGAATACAGTTTAATGCCTCCCAATTCTCTTTACTTGGATTGTTCTTATACATGCTCACAACTCCCATTGCATGTGCAATATCTGGTCTTATGCACACCATCACATACATTAAGCTATCGATTCCTAATGAATATGGGACCTTGGACATGTATTCTATCTACTCTTGTGTCTTATGACACATCTCCTTAGTTAGTTTGAAATGCTTGGACAAATATCTGCTAATGGGTTTTTCATAGTGCATTCTAAACATATCCAACACCTTCTCTGTTTACTCACCCTGAGATGTCGATTTCTGATTTTCCTTGTTTCTTGTTATTCTCACACCAAGGATTTGCTGTGCGACACCCAAATATTTCATTGAAAATGAGTTAGATATTTTTCTTTTGAGCACATTAATATCCTACATGTTACACCCTACTACAAGCATGCCATCGACATATAATAACAATATAATATATATTCCACTATCTAGCCTCTTAAAATATACCTAGTGGTCAGGATAGCATCTACTATAACTGTGTTATGTCATAAACCTATCAAATAAAAATAAAAATGTCTTGGAGCTTGGTTTAGGCCATACAACCTCTT
The DNA here is from genome assembly GCA_001517045.1 of Pseudotsuga menziesii. Classification (NCBI taxonomy): domain Eukaryota; kingdom Viridiplantae; phylum Streptophyta; class Pinopsida; order Pinales; family Pinaceae; genus Pseudotsuga; species Pseudotsuga menziesii. Next base: position 96,700 of record LPNX010290862.1, read on the forward strand.
CTTGATCCTGCATACTAAATTATCCTTCCCTTTGACTTCATACCCCTATGAGTGCTACATATAAATCTATTATTCCAAATCCACATGGAGAAAATCCATTTTTACATCTAACTATTCAAGATGAAAATATTCTACTTCCACTAGACTTAAAATTGTGCTAATTGAATTCATTTTAACAAAAGGAGAAAATATTTCATCAAAATATATATATTTCTTCTTTGTGAATCCCTTTACAACAAGTATGGGCTTGTACTTCCTTTTTCCTCCATCTTCTTCCTTCAACTTGTAAACCCGTTTATTCTTCAATGCTCTTTTACTTGCAGGAAACTAAGCCAAGTCCCAAGTCTAGCTACTTACCAAGGATTCCATCTCCTCGTTCATGCCTTTCTCCCACTTCTTTTTAGTTTCTATTTGCATTGCTTCTTCATAACTTTCTGGTTCACCGGAATCAAACAACAATAAATAATACAATGAAGGAGGGCATCGTTTAGGGAATCTACTTAAGCTATTAAATCTTTTAACAACACTTCATGAGTTGGAGGTCCTTGTTATTGATTTCATTGTACATTTTGATTTTATGATGCCTTTGGAGTTTTATTTTCTTTGATTTAATCAAGCAATGTATATTTTGTGTTTTCCTTTTCATGTTTCTTTACCTGCAACTGATCTTTGTATATGACCTTTTCATTGAATACTGCATCTCTACTCCTAATGATTTGTGATTTCCAAAATCCCATAAACGATAATTGAAATCATTATATTCATACCCAATAAAGGTACACTTCTTGGATTTTTCCTCTAGCTTTGTTCTATTTTCTTTATCAATATAGACGTATTTTTCACAAATGAAAGTCTTTAGAAATGAGTAGTTCACCTTTTTACTTGTCCATGCCTCCTCTAGAATTCCACCATCCAAGGACCTTGAATTCCCTTTATTTATTAAGTAAACAACAATATCTACAACTTCTGCTCAAAATTGCAAGGGAAACCCTACATGCAATATCATACTCCTTTCACACTCCATGATTTTCATGTTCATCCTTTATGACACACCATTTTCTTATGGTGTTCCTGGAACTATCTTCTCTCTACAAGTCCCATGGTATAAACAGTAACTATCAAACTCCTTGCCGCAATATTCACCTGAACTTTCTAAGGCACTTTAACCTTTTTCCTGTCTCGTTCTCAACCAAAGTTTTTCATGTCTTAAAAGTATCAAAAACATCATATTTTTGTCGAATTCAATAAACCCAAGTTTTTCTAGTTGCATCATCAATAAAAAGTAACATAATAATGAGAGACACAAAGAGATGACACCTGAGTCAACTCCCATATGTCTGTATGCACAAGATCTAAATTTTTGGACTTCTTTTTCTTCCTAATTCTAAGAAACATGACTCTCTTAAGTTTTCCATAAACACATATCTCACAGAAATCCAAATCAACATGCTTTAAATTTGGAAGCAACTTCCTTGAATGAAGAATCAACATCCCCTTCTCACTCATGTTCCCAAGCCTATGATGCCACAATGCATTCGTCGCTCTATCAACCAATTTGTCGTCCCTAGAACAATGAAAATATGGCCAAAAACTACTAGAAAAAATTTAGTTTCCACGGAAAACCGTGGAACCTATTCGATGAAAGATGGTCACTCTATCGACGAATTCTGGAATTTGAACATAAATTTCTTCCACACAAAACTGTGGAAAACCAAACACTTTCAATGAAATCTGCAAGCTGAACGGTAATTGTTCCACGAAACTGCATCTCTAGAGCGACGGTATTCCTAGAAATCTACCCCAGGTTTCAACGGTTTTGCAGTACCTACGACAAAATTTGATTGATATTGAGATGAAACCTGGAGGTTTAAAAAAAAATTAAAAAGCCATGGAAAGGCACCTTCCTTTCCACAGTTTTGGATCTTCATTAAGTGCTTGTGAACAAATACATACTATATTTTAAAGACAAAGAAATGGATAAAATATAACACAGGAAAGGTGATTTATAGAAAATAAATATATGGGGAAAGTAAGATATGGGAAAAAAACATATTGAAGTAAAAGGAAAAAAAATAAATGGGAAGTTCAGGGGAGGAGGCCAAAAAGTTTTAACTGACTCTAAAAAATAAGGCATAGTGATTTAAAAAGTGCCCAAAAGTACCCAAAGTGCCCCTAAGCACCCTAATTATTGTCTAAAAACTGTTTTCTGACCAGGATGCACAAATTCATAATAATTGGCTAAAATACATAATTAGAGGCTAAAGTGGCACCTCTTAGAATGGATTCTATGACAAGGTAGGAGGGTACGTCTATAAAAATACCATCAATAAAATACATTGTAACCACCATAGGGATCATATAAACATTAATTAAATGATACTATAGGCACCACTAAGAGTTGATTTCTATGATAAGGTAGGGGGTACATCTATAAAAATACCATTGATAAAATACATAGGCATCACTTGGCTCGGATCAACTTATTGTGATCCAAAATTAGGTTAAGCCCACTGGGGCTTAAAGATCCCACAAGGGCTTGGAAGGATTCCCACAGAGCTTGGAAGAAGCCTGTAGAGGCCTGTAGATACCTGCAGAAACTTAAAGAAGCCCACAAGTCCGAAGTAAAGGAAGCCCATGTTCTAAAGATGAAGGGAGCCCAAGCTTTGAAGACTGAGGAAACTCGCAGGTGTAAATGAAGCCTTATAAGGTCAAGCTCGCAATCTTCGAAAGAGATGAAAATGAAAAATTGATCCTTCTTATGCAACCACCTAAAGCATGGACAAAATCGGTCAAAGTTAATACCAAATATTCCCGAAAGAAAAAAAAAGTCCCTTGAGAACATGATAGGAAAGAGACATGTTAATCAACAAAAAATTGACAACTTATTTCTATTCTTTTACTACACGTACAAAAAATTCATCATAGATCACCTTTTGGCATTAATCAGAAGCAAGTTGCAAAGTTGAGCATGCAATTTGTAGTTTAGAAACCATATCAAAATTTCCATGGAGACACTCCTTGTAAAATATCATCACTTGCTCTAATACGTGTGAAGAGGTACTAGTGATAATTCATCATACTAGAAAAAACATACGGTGCATTGAATTCGTCTTTATTGAAAAATAAATAAATAATAAAAAAATAACTCAACCTCTAAGGAAAAAGAATAGTTGTTCATCTGGAAAATCTATGTAGGATCTTTGTAGTGCCAATTGGTGGTAAGTTGTTTTGATGTTGCTCATTATTGGAAGAGGTGAATATGAAAAGTTTATCCTTCTTATGCAACCACCTCAATCATGGCCAAAATTGGTCAAGTTAGTATCAAATATGCCCATAAGATAAAAATAGTCCCCTAAGCACATGATGGGAAAGAGACATGTTAGTCAACAAAGAATTGACAACTTATTTATATTCTATTACTAGGATTGATCTCATGTAGCAAAAAACTCATCATAAATTACCTTTTGGTACTGATAAGTAGGTTGCATTGTTGAGCATGCAATTTGTAGTTTAGAAACCATATCATAATTTCCTTGGAGACACTCCTCATGTAAAAACATCACTTTATCTGCTACCTTTCAAGATCTAGACATATGAATTTATGGTCCACATATGTGCCATGCAACAACTGAAAGTTTATCATCACAGTAATCAAAACATGTAAAATAGTGCAACCAATAACGAGTGTTAATCATTTAAAGTGCCATTTAGCATATGATTTCCAGATCTGTGTATGTGATAGCATAGATATAAAATACTAACTTATTGAAAATTTAGTGCCAAGCTAACCATAATGTTATTATCATTCACTCTATCCTATCCAATTTACTGATGTTGGGGTGTGCATGTCCCATTCACTCAATCTTAAGAACCCTAATTATTGCCTCAAAAATTGTTTTCCCATTATGATGCACAAATTCATAATAATTGGCTAAAATACATAATTAGAGGCTAAAGTGGCACCTCTTAGAGTGGATTCTATGACAAGGTAGGAGGGTACATCTATAAAAATACCATCGATAAAATACGTTGTAACCACCACAAGGATCATATAAACATTAATTAAATGATATTCTAGTCACCACTGAGAGATGATTTATATGATAAGGTAGGGGGGTTACATCTATAAAAATACCATCGATAAAAAGATGTAGGCACCACTAGGCTCGGATCAACTTAATGTGATCCGAAACTAGGTTGAGCCCACTGGGGCTTAAAGATCCCACAAGGGCTTGGAAGGATGCCCATAGAGCTTGGAAGAAGCCCGCAGAGGCCTATAGATACCTGCAGAATCTTAAAGAAGCCCACAAGTCAGAAGTAAAGGAAGCTCATGTTCTGAAGATGAAGGGAGCCCAAGCTTTGAAGACTGAGGAAGCCCGCAGGTGTAAATGAAGCCAGAGAAGGTCTAGCCCAGAATTTTCGGAAGAGATGAAAATGAAAAATTGATCCTTCTTATGCAACCACCTCAAGCATGGCCAAAATAGGTCAAAGTTAGTATCAAATATGCCCAAAATAAATAAATAAATCCCTTGAGCACATGATAGGAAAGAGACATGTTAATCAACAAAAAATTGACAACTTATTTCTATTATTTTACTATGCATGATCTCATATAACAAAAAAATCATCATAGATAACCTTTTGGCATTGATCAGAAGCAAGTTGCACATTTGAGCATGCAATTTGTAGTTTAAAAACCATATCATAATTTCCTTGGAGACACTCCTCATGAAATATCATCACTTGCTCTACTATGTGTGAAGAGCTACTAGTGATAATTCATCATACTACAAAAAACATAAGGTGCATTGAATTCGTCTTTATTGAAAAATAAATAAATAATAAAAAATAACTCAACCCCTAGGGAAAAAGAGTAGTTGTTCACCTGTAAAATATATGTAGAATCTTTGTAGTGCCAATTGGTGGTAAGTTGTTTTGATGTTGCTCATTACTGAAAGAGGTGAATATGCAAATTTTATCCTTATTATGCAAACACCTCAAGCATGGCCAAAATTGGTCAAGTTGGTATCAAATATGCCCATAAGATAAAAACAGTCCCTTAAGAACATGATGGCAAAGAGACATGTTAGTCAACGAAAAATTGACAACTTATTTATATTGTATTACTAGGAATGATATCATGTAGCAAAAAATTCATTTTGGCACTGAGAAGTAGGTTGCACAGTTGAGCATGCAATTTGTAGTTTAGAAACCATATCATAATTTCCTTGGAGACACTCCTCATGTATTAACATCACTTTATCTACTACCTTTGAAGATCTAGACATATGAATTTATGGTCCACATATGTGCCATGCAACAACTGAAATTTTATCATCACAGTAATCAGAACGTGTTAAATAGTGCAACCAATAACGAGTGTTAATCATTTAAAGTGCCATTTAGCATATGATTTCCAGATCTGTGTATGTGATAGCATAGATATAAAATACTAACTTAATGAAAATTTAGTGCCAAGATAACCATAATGTTATTATCATTCACTCGATCCTGTATGTAAGCTCTGAAATATAAAATCATCAAGTCCCTTACCATCACCCACCTCTCAATATCAATACTTAGTACTAAGAAAATCCAAAACAAAACTCAGTAAAATAATGTTAGAATTATATCACTATGGATTCAGAGATGTAAGGTTCAAGATCTCAGTAAAAAATCAGACTTACATTTACCCAGAAAACTAATGCGAATAAGGAAGAAAACTAATCAAATCAATAAGATATATTTTACAAAATACACCACCATCTAAATAGTTTGAAATACTAACTTGTTTTCTGTTTTGAGTGTGCAGAGAAGGCAGCTAGGGCATACGCGGTTTGCAATACATATTGAAGAGCTGTGTTTGATAAAGGAGAGGGCTCAGATTATGGGAGCAGCAGGTCTGGATTTGTAGGGTTTTACAAAGAAATTCTTTTTTTAGGGCTTTCTTTTTTGATAAAATAAAAGTTACAAAAACACATAAAAATTAAGTCTAAAACCTAAGAGAAACAAAAATAATCTAAAAATAATTTTTACAAGTATACAAATCATAAAATTTAGTTTTGAAAGATAGATGAACAATTAGGGTTTGAAAAATTAAAATTTCTTAACCTAGGGTTTCATCATGACGAAATTATAGGAAGAAGGGCCGAAAAAAGCCTGATTTCTTCTACGTGATTTTTCTTCTATTTTTCTATGTTACTAAGAAGCATTTTTGTTTTATATAGAAGGTTGTCTCCTAGTTTGGATGATAGTCTAAAAGTATTTATTTACTATTGGTTGTATCTATTGTATATTAATATAATGAAATAGAATTTAAGGATAAAGAACACGTCAAAACCCTTACCTTATCATTGTCCTTTCGCCAGATGCATTTGCCCATACAAATTAATAAGGGTTGTCCACGAGATGCATTTCCATTGACAAGACCTGCATAAATCATCAAAGATGGAATTTTTATATGAGTAACTAATATATAAGAAAATAAACAGTCATTTAAATCCTACTACAAAGTCCTGTAGAAATCAATGAACCGTGAAATGTTAAATTTACTAACAATTTTTTAAGAAATAGACATGCATTTAAAAATTTACAACCATCTTTAATACATAGTAATAAAAGAGTATTTATACCTTATTGAGCTCCTCTCTGTTTCGAGAACAGTTTTATATTCCCTACTGAAAAGGGCCAACCACGTGAAGGTGGAAGCTCATATGGCCCCTCCACCCCCCCTCACATCACTCTCAATTCCCCATACCCAATAAATGATGTTGTTTACATAGAAAACATTTAAGCATTCATGCATAACTAGGCTAGTCATCAAAAAATATAAACATAAAAACATTAAAGCATAATGAGGTAATTCATATAAACAATGTTTTAGACTAACAACATCGATATACATCCAAATACAAGTCCTGAATTTATACATCTACTTTTTCTTTGATTTATGTTCTTTTGCATTGAAATAACCGACGATAATTGGGATATTATCATCATCATTGGGTGGATTATATACAAATCCATGTCCTGCTAGTGTTTTTGTTTCCATGCCCTCATGTATCATACTTCTTGTACGTCATTGAGTAGGGCGTGGAGGTAGTTCTGAAGGGGCGTGAGCTGCAACAATGAAAATGGGCATATCGATATGTTGAAATATTATTGAAATTAATAGTTCATCATTTTGATTAAAATTACAATATTTCTCTTTACCTGTCTATGTAGTTGTGATATCTGGCGTGCTAATTGTTTCTCTACTTGCTAATTCCTCTTGCGATTCACCCTCCTAAGCTTCACGGTCTTCGATCGAAAGAAGAAAATTTATAAGTATACATCAAGAAATAAATATCTATAATCACAGTAGATATTTCTATTTCCAAAGCACACATACCAGAATGGTCACTCTGCTCCCCACTATCATGGGACATGCACAACCCAACATCAGCTAGTACGTGCGGAGTACCGCTGGATTCAGTGCTGTGGTTGCACTATTGCTTAAAATAAAACATAAATATTTAGTTATGGGTGATATAATAAAAATTGAATAGACTTTAATAGCATACTGTAATGATGTCCTTATTCATTTTATTTACCTACCTCTGCGTCATTAGGGAGATTGGATTCTGCCCCAAGCTTTTCTGATATTCAATGAAACTTTTAAAACCATACTTGAAACCAAGATTTAGGTCTTCCTCAGTGGCAGCATCTTGAAACGTATTTCCTTGCAATGCATAACACATATAAAATTCCCTCTATCAAAAGCAGATATTTGTTCTCTACTTTCAAATAAATATTCCCCACAGTTAATCATTTAATTCTTACGATTCGGGCTCTCAGTTTTCTATAGACACCCTTGCCCAGTCTATGTTTCCTGTGCTTTTCCACCCTAGCCTTGGTTTCTTTGGAGGTGTCCGGTAGCCTATATATGAAAATTTTGAAAAAACACTAGATATCATAATGCTTAAAACAAAAAAGAAAAAAATAAATGAGCATATTTCACTAAAAAGATGATATGTGTTGTACCTTGCTTTTCCAGGGCGTGGTTATTTTCCTTGTCTTTTTATCAAGTTCTCCTTTGCATCCTCTATGAGTGCCTTCCACTGTTTCTCCAGAACCATGGGAGAGCACTCATGCTTGAGGTCAAGTTGCAATTTATCCCTCTATTGGGCCCTGGTATATTTTAAATTCTCGCCGGCTAACTTTGCAACCACTTTCTTGTTGAATGTATTGTTTAACAAGTTTATCATGTGGTCTATCAATACATCTCTCTTTGCGCTATCTTGGCTATTCCACCGTGTACGAATGGTGGGGCCAAACAGCTCCAATGCTTTGTCATTCAAATTTCTGTAGAAAACATTGTTTCCTGCAGAAACGCGTAATCCATTAATTTGTAATAATTTCAGCATATGTCCATTTCAATTTTATGATTAAAATGAATAAATTAATTAATAAATACCTGAAATCTTTTGAATCTTGATCGAAACACAAGAGTCATCCACCAGAAAGGTGAGATCTAATGATCCGGTGCTTTTAACTCATGCTACTCTAGGAAACGTTTCATGGTCATTCTCTGTAGGTTCATCTCCGGAGTCATGTGGATTCCTAGGCTTTGTCTCATCATGTTCTGGCATGTCACGCTGATCAAAATTGGTGCCATCATCAATGGATTCGAGGCAACCCGGAGGAGTGTCAAAAAGCCTCATTAGTACATTGCTTTGTCGGCGTTGTTGCTGCATTGGAGCATGATTGCTACCTATACCTGTCTCGACAATTTCTCTAGTCACGGGTTGTAAAAACTCCTACAAACGAAAAAACTTTACTTTATCAGATCACTTGGAAAAATAGAAAACATAATATCAAATATGAAATCATGTCATAGCTTGAAAAAAAATGTGAAGATGCCACTTACCCCATAAGATTTTATTTGTTCTTTTAGATCTTCAATCCTTTCCTTAATCTCCTGTGTCATGGGCCTTATGCAAGCCAAGGAAATCATTTCTATGTTTTCCTTTTTTAGGGCCTTCTTTATAGTATCCATAGGGTCTATGGAATAGTAAATTTCATCCTCAATATCCTCATCACCCAGATCAAGTGCACTGGACTAAATTCATCAAACAATAAAATTAAGAAAAATAATTTTAACATCATTCAAACAGTGTTATTGTAATGAAATCTAGTTACTATTAAGAACTAACACTTACCTGATGCAGTGTTGTGGCCGGTGACTTCCCACGATCACCCCTATGATCTACTTCTAGTGGGTGATTGCGCACGGTCACCCTGGACCGTGGAAGCAGTAGGTGCCTTTCCACGGTCCCCATCCTGACACGATAAATCAATCAATAATTCACCATAAGCACAGAAAAATGCGAATGTCAATAGTGGAAATAGAATGCTAACCAAAAAAATTGAAACATTTAGTTATTATATTTAACACTTACCTGACGGGTCACAAAGCGTGACCTTCCACGGCCACTCTGGAACATGGAAGCAGTAGGTGCCTTTCCACCAGCGCCACCCTGATACAATAAATCAATAAATAAACGTTATGAAAATAATTGTAACATAATGAAAAATGAGATATTGCAATGATATTTATTTTTACCTCAGAAGTAGAGGACATGCATTCTGTTCCATGATGAACATGGGCATGAGACCCCTGCCACAATGTAATAAGCATGTTGTCACATGGAAATCTTTTTGGGTTGGAGTTTATAGTTATTGTACTCATATTTAGTTACTATATTTAGTTGATTCAATAAATGTAACATCAACAAAAATGAGATATTGCAATAATATTTACTTTTATCTCTGATGGAGAAGATACATGTTCTGCTCCATGGCGATGAGAAGACCCTTTCCACATTGTAATAAGCATGTTATCATATGGAAATATTCACAATAAGCATGAAAAAAGAGAATGGTAACAATGGAAATTGAATGTTAACAGAAAAAATCTCAACATTTAGTTATTATATTTAACACTTACCTGATGGGGCACAGAGTGTGACCTTCCACGGTCACCTTGGACCATGTAAGTAGAGGACACGTGTTCTGTTGCATGACGACCATGGGCAAACCCCTGCCACAGTGTAATAAGCATGTTCTCACATGGAAATCTTCTGGGGTTGGAGTTTCTAGTTATTGTGGTCATATTTAGTTACTATATTTAGTTGAGTCAATAATTGTAACATAAACAAAAATTATATATTGCAATAATATTTACTTTTACCTTCGAAGGAGGAGATTCATGTTCTGCTCCATGGGGATGAGCATACCCCTGCCACAATGCAATAATCATGTTATCATATGGAAATATTCACAATAAGCATGACAAAAGCGAATGGTAACAATGAAAATTGAATGTTAACTGAAAAAATCAAAACATTTTGTAATTGATGTCATATTTATTTACTATATTTAACATTTACCTCACGAGCCATAGATTGTGACATTCCATGGTCACCCTGGACCGTGGAAGCAGCATGTGGCTTTCCACTACTGCAACCCTGACAAAATGAATCAATCAATAAAATTTGAGTCAATAATTGTAACATAAAAAAAATTGAGATAAGCATAACAGTGTAATAAGCATGTTATCACATGAAAATATTCATAATATGCACGAAAAAAGCGAATGTCAACAGTGGAAATGGAATGTTAACAAAATAAATCGAATCATTTAGTTATTGTAGTCATGTTGAGTTACTATATTTAGCATTTACCTGATGAAGCATAGCGTGTGGCCTTCCATGGTTACCCTGGACCATGGAAGCCACATCTATTCGATTTAAGTTGTAATCGATCAACAACTATACACTTGGAAGTATTGTTTTTTGTTGCACATACAAATATACAATGTTCTTTGCGTCCCTCAAATTCACAATTCGGTTGCTTAGTTGTTGTCACTGGTCGTGTACTATTTACAAATCCAGCAACGTTTCTGGACTCTTTTGGTCTCTCATCAATATACATAGTCACCCCTTTGTTTTTATTGTGTTTTGCTAGTTGTATGTAATTTGCGGCAAATCAGTATCTCCTCATGCTTCGAGTATATTGGACAAAGATCAACCAGTTATTGTATTTGTATAATGGTTCGACATACTCCATCAATTCAGATACAGTTCCATATCCGGGCTTTATGCCATCCATGGAACATAGCCCCAATCCATGTAAGGACGAAGGAGCAATGCGATACATCCTCCCATTGATGAAGAAATCTATGTCCACTTGAGGTAGCTTATTGGGTACCCATCACTGCACTAGATGTCTACACCTCAAGGGAAACTCAATGTCACCTATGCTCTCAGCATCATAATTACATGACCCTTCGTTGACAATAAAATATTGCATGCGTCTACGAAATATTTTCCTTACCTTTTCAGATCTAGTTGATATAGAATCAGTAGATCTAGTACAACACGTATCACTTTCAACCTCTCCTAGTATATATTCGCCATCACTCGAGGAAGATAGATCTGATAGATACCTATTTGGTGGTACCTACACTCGATAAAACAAGAATATAAGCTACCAAGCGGGTATAATTTAGCGTGCAAATATATTTACTTGTAATGTTTTAATATCAAAAGTTTTTTCTTCCCAAAAAATTTACCAAAAACTATTTTTCTCTCAAAGGTGTGATTTCTTTTAGAGTTATTTATATTTGAATTATTTTTAAGTATAAGACATGATTTGATTTGGTTTGGAATTTGTTCACAACACGGATATAGAAGTGTGTTTCTTGGGCCACTTGACTAGTTAATGCATGCAAAGAGGTATGGGGTTCCCCCTCATATAGATCATGTTGGGGATTTAATTTGGAAGGGGTGGTGGTCATATAGCTTCATTCATGGATTTCCCACTGAAACTTGACGACTTTAGTCTAAAACTTCCTCTTCCACAGTGGTTTGATACGCAAGTTTCCATGTGCAAGGTACTCCTCTAACTGTGTACCTGATTTTTTTTAAATAGAATAACATTGTGAAATGTCACCAAATTTAGACCAATTATAGGTAGTTTTGAGAATTGGTGACATTTGTTGAACTGATGATTGTGGAAGGACATATCCTAGATATGTTCAATAATGACAAAAGAACTTTTGATGGGAATAGGCATGTATGATAAAGTTGGAAAAAGACTAAGTGGTGAAAAATCATCCTAAAGCAGCAGTCTTATGAAAATTTCCACCATATTTCATAAGAAGGAGAAAATTCCCTCCATGTCCTTTCATCCCATAGTTGGTTGAAGTATCTATTCGACCATGGCACCAGTTCTCATAACAACTCTTTGAGGAAGAAGATACAGGCCTCCCAAAAGAAGTTATTTTTGGTCAAATTAGACAAGTTTCTCTAGGAGAATGATCGCCATAATTTGTGGGTTGGAAGAAATTCCCTCACCATATGGGAATCCTATAGGTGTTTGTGTCATCTACCTGACCATGTTCTTACTTTGACCTGAAAGTACCTGAGGCAGAAATTATGGATCTCCCAAAACAGGGTCTTAAGAAGATTTTACATCATACTTCAGTAAAATGCCCACCGAGGAGAGAGAATGTAGTTCCAGAGGATGAAACTAGTCTTAATGGATTCATCTGGTTGTCCTCCATCCATTATATGTCTTACACTCCAAGTTTGATGAAAATTTGAAATCACCTTTGAGACATAGGGTTTAAAGAAATTGACTAAGTGTCAAATCACAAGGTTGAAGAGGCATTTGGAAATTCCCACCAAAGCCTGTCTGAGTGATGATAAATTCATCAGAAGGTATAGGCACATTCTGTAATGAACTATCTATCCATCCATGTTCTTATTTTTTCTTATGGTGACCACATGAGAAAAATATCATCCTACCAAAAGAGGTAAAAACATTAGCTTGCATATCCAAAAATATGAAAAATTGACCTAGTGTTGAAAATAGGAGGTTGAGAGCCCAGTTGGAAATGCACACCAGAGTCATCTCTTTAACTAAGAAAGTCATCAGATGTTATGGGTCCATTCTTTGATGATCTTGGCATCCACTCATGATCTCAGTTTCCCTCTAGGTGTTCACACGTGTGAGATATGAGTCTTCCAAAATGCCTCCTGGCACAGTAATCAATAGGGCCTAACAAAATTCACTAAGTGTTGAATTGAGCAGTTTGAAAGACCATTTTAAAGTGACTTACAGAGACTGTGTGTTTGTTAGTAAGGTTTTAAGGTGACATGGACTTGTTCCTAGTTGAGGTGGATACCTAGCCATACCCCCAGTTTGTTTAAAGATGATCAAGATGTGAAAAATATAAGTCTGCCAAAAGTTAGAAAAGTATTCATGTACAGTCTCAGTGAAATAAAAGAGTAAGCTATAGGAAATTAATAAACATAAATTTATAAAGGGAATTCTTCATATGTTGAGAAGGATTTTAGGATAGTATTTTGGACGATAGGATGTGATCGAAATTACACAGCATATATTTAAGGAATAAATACTCGCATAGGGTTTAATGAAGACACACACATGCTACAATATTCTTGATAACCTTCAGACTCTTTGAGATATGCCAAATAGAGGCGACCACACTAACTACCATGGTATATGCCAAACAGAGGCAAAAAGATATAAGTGTCGTTGAAAAATAATACTTGTATCAAATGTGTCTTTAAAGAATAAATAGGTATCAAGGTCAATTTATTGGATTCAATTCAAATTTTAGCCCACGAGTCCCAGGGAACTATACATTGTTCCAAAATCCAAACCAGTAAATGGTAAAATCTTGCATAGTGTGTTGTAATTTAGGTAAAAGTGAGCATAAAAATAAAATAAAATGCTTCTTTAAAGGACAAATAGGTCTTATGTTGAATTGTACGCAATCATTATAATTGCAGCTCCTATGGAACTCTACAAAAAAAATTAGACCCATAATAGAAAAAAAATCACAAAAGCTTGAAAATTGTGCCATAATCCATGTAAAACTGACAATCAAAGAAAATTAAATGCGTCTTTAAAGGAGAAAGAGGTCTCATGTTCAAGTTTCGACAGAATCAGTTCAAATTATAGCTCATAGAGGACTCTATTCTAGACCATTAAATAGAACAAGATTACACAATCTTACACTCTATAGCATGCTTCAGACATATAATAGAATAAAATAACAAAATCTTATAATTTGTGCCATAATCGAGGTAAAACTAATTATTAAAGCAAAATTAAATGCTTGGAAGAAACACGTCTCAGGTTCAAAGTTTCGACAAAATCGGTTGAACCAGTTCATATTATAGCTCCTACAGGACTTTGCACACTGTTTTGGACCATTAAATAGAATAAAATTACAAACACTTGCAAATTGTGCCATAATTCAAAAAATTATACAAGAGCACAACTGGCTTGCAGTGATCAACCCATATGTCTTTTCCCCGAGTTTAAGGAGGAGCTTCAAACACTCCAATAATAGAAAACCCTTACTAGATCCACCGATAATAAAAGCGATGGTAGCACAACAAAAAAATTATAATTTCAGTATGACTGTACCGAATCCATATTGGTTCAAAAATTTGATGTATTTTTCCCAAATTCCTATGCTGCTAGTGTGGGCTTACATAATTCATTGGGTCCTTTTTTATCCTCTGGACGGTGTCCGGATTGCCTCCCTTAGGAATGTCGGTATCCTCTAGACTATGGCTAGATTATTTTGTTATCCTCTGGACTATGGCCGGATTTCCTCCACTCGGAACACCAATATCCTATGGACTAGTATCCCCTGCTCCTCGATTTAGCATTGCTCTGCTCATCAAATTACCATTGCTTTGCATGTTGCTAATGAACCAGTGCGCGAGAGTGAACTTATTTGTTTTTGTTTTGCTAATGAGCTAGTGCACGTGTCTTTTTTAATTCTACGTTTTTTTTGTTTATTTGCATATTTTATATTTTGTGTTTTGTTTTGTTTTTTTATTTTGCATATTTACCTTTTGTTTAGTTTATTTTGGGTTTTTTTTTATTTGCATATTTTATATTTTGTTGCATTTTAAATTAATTATAGTTAAACAACTCTATGTTTTTAATTTACTGCAGTTTAATTTAATTTAATTTAATTTAACTAGGATTTTTTCATAATTTGTATTGGTTGCATTGCTTATAGTGAGATCCTATACATAAGTCCCTTCAAGTACAAACACGATGATGATGACAATGATCATGATGACGATGAAGACGACGAAGATGATGGTGATGACGATAGCAACGATGATAATTATCATCATCATTATCCTCATTATTATCCTTGTCATCATCATCACCATTGTCTAATTCATCATCTTCATCAATATCATCATCATCATCTTCATAATCATCATCATCATCATCGCTGCCATCATCGTCATCATGATCTTCTTCATCATCGTCATCTTCCTTATCATCATCATAATCATTATCTTCATCATCAACGTCTTTGTTATCACTGTCATCATCTTGATCAGCATCATCATATTCGTCATCATCATCATCAGTATCTTCATCTTCATCATCATTTTCATCATCAACATCATCGTCATCCAATTCATCAACATCTCCATTATCATTATCATCATATTCATCATCATCATCGTCATCATTTTCATTATCATCGTCATCATCTTCATCATCATCATCATATTCGTCATCATCATCATCATCATATTCATCATCGTAATTTTAGGGGGAGCTCAGTGAATGAAGACGTCTACATGATAGGGGGAGCACCCAGTTGAGTGAAAAATTAAGGATTTCTCCCAACACCCATTCCAAGGACTAATCTGACAATTCAATATGATCAGAGGAAGTAGTAAAAAAAATACAACTTATTGGGCCCTATGAAGCCTCCTGTTCTTAGATTTGTGCACATGAAGAATCAAGACTTATGGACTGAGTTCGGTGTTTTAAAAGAGGAAGATCCAAACTGAGCAGTTTGGTAGTTCCATAAAGTGCATCCTTTATAGGAGTGAATAATCACTCATAACCATTCGATTATAGTGTTGGTGAAGCTTAGAACAATTTAGTGAAGACCAAGGTAAAGATCTTGTCATCACATCTTCATCATCATCTTCATCTTCATCAACATATTCATCATCATCACCATCACCATCATGATCATCTTCAAATTCATCATCATCCTCATCTTAATCATCATCATCATCATCATCATCATCATCATCATCATAATCATCATCTTCATCTTCATCCTCATCATCCTCATCATCCTCATCATCCTCATCATCCTCGCACTCATCATCATCATCATTGTTGTTTTTGTCGTCATCACCACCACCACCATTGATCATCATCATCTTCATCGGTATCAGGATCATCATGATCTCCCTATTCCTAGTCAACATCTTCTTCATCGTCATCATCATCACCCTCATCATAATCTTCATCATGTTCATGATCTTCATCACCACCACCATCATCATCATCATCTTCATCATCATCATCATCATCAACAACAACAACATCTTCATCATCATCATCATCATCATCCTCGTCATGCTCATCCTCATCCTCATCATCATGATCGTCATCATCATCATCTTCATCATCATCATCATTTTCGTCATCATCATCCTCATCCTAGTCATCATCATCGTTGTCGTTGTTGTCGTCGTCATCGTCATCGTCATCATCGTCATCATCATCGGTGTCATCTTCGTCAGTGTGATCATCATCATCGTCGTCGTCGTCGTCATCGTCGTCTCCCTCTTCGTAATCAACATCTTCATCATCGTCATCATCGTCATTTTCATCATCGCCCTCATCATCATATTCATCATGTTCATATTCTTCATCACCACCACCGTCATCATCATCATCTTCATCATCATCATTGAATATTGATTTATGTTCATCTATGTCTCCTTCCCAAAGGTTTGAAAATGATCTTATTTGAGGAATTTTGCGGGAGCGCCTTTCAGGTTAACTGGTTAGCAATTTTTGCCACCATGGAGCCGTTGGATGGAGAGTGGGTTTTGATATATGGTGATAGGTATTTCTATATATTGAAACATGCAGTAGTGGAATAAGGGTAAAGTGTGTTAAACTTCAACAGTTCATATTCAGGATGGTGAAGATCGACGACGGAAAGCGATTCCGTGGAGGGGAGATGCGAGGAAGGATTTATTTTTGAGATTTGTGGAGTCTGTTAAATGGGTGTATTGTTGGAGGATCGAGATCTGCATAAGGTGATATCAATGGCCCTAAATCATTTCATGCAGTGAACCTGCTCGGAGGGAGAAACTTTTTCAAATCACGAAAAGGGTTAATCAAAGAGAAAATCGGATGGTTGAGATGAAGGCGGAGATAGATCTGCGGTCTCAAACAATTCCGTGGATTGAACTAGCGTAGAGAAAGTTACGAATTCGATCCACGGAAAGTGGTAGGGGCTGCGAAGATCTACGGTCGGAACAAGATGTTTGGTAGATCAACGGGTGAGAAGCATTCCGTGATTAGAAGTTGCTCACTCGTTCAGATGAAAAATGGTTAGTAGAATGTTAAAAGTTCCCAAGGTTGAGCGGTCCCAATGAAGGTAGTTTAGAGATTGACGGTTTATATTAATCTCCCCAAATCAAGTTGTACAAGTTGATAGTGTTGAGTTTTTGGGTATGAATATTTGGTTTATCGAGGGATTAGATCGCAAAGATGAACATATCTACGGTACTGAGTGCATGGAGAAACACGATGGTTATGCAACATAAAAAAACTATAAAAAAATCTAAGTGGAGAAGAATCCCTCACATACGAGTTGCCTTACTGACAGTTAATTGATTTCCTCGACGCCATTTGTGATACACCCACATGATAAATCATCCCCGCGGTAGTGCCATCTCTCCCAAAACTAGATACCCATCGTATGGCTGGTGTGTGAAATCAGAAAGATATCATGAAAATCTAAGAAGTGGAACATCAAATCTGATCACCACACGTAGTAGGAGAAACACAGCGAAAAAATGGTTCTGGTATCATCGTCATAGGAGAAAAAGGGTCTTCACAGGACAAAAAGGGACAAAACACATCCAGTCCATATGCCCTGAAGCGTATGGTCGACCAGGTTACTCGACGATGAAATGTGCGAATATGCTGATGGGTCATCCCCTTGTCCAGTTTTCCAATCCTATATAAATACCACCTTTTAGATCCATTAAGGTGCATAGGATGAGCTAGTGTAGAAGAAAACTCGCGGTATCATTCTGCCAAGAGGTTCTGAGGATTCTGATATGTTTGCAATGGAAATATCATTCAAGAAGCTTGTTAGTTTGGGTGTGTTGTTGGTTGGTGAGCTTGATTTCAAGCTCATCTATTGCCCTGGTTTTTCACACCAGGGAAGCACTAACCATTGGGGAGCAGATGTGATACACCACTTTGAGAGATGCACCTATTTTCTGTTGGATAAAATGCTCGTACTAGAGCATCAAGGGCCCAAGGTCTTCATCATAGCTTTCATGCACCCCGTCCGCCAACCTTTTCTGAGGTGGTGAGGAGTACTTGAATGAAAAGCCACTGTAGAAGCCTGTTTCTACCAGAAGCAAGGGGGAAGCTGTGAAGAAAGTTGAGCACGGAACTAACACAAAGCGAAAGGACACGTTGCTGACTCAACAGACGGACAAGTGGTCGAGCCCAGTCAGAAATGAGCCACCAGAAGCATCTTAAGGCATCCTTTTCACTACCTACGAGTTCACAACCAAAAATGTCATGCTACCATCCAAACCGAGCATGCACATTTGCTCCATGATGTTTGTTTAAAGGTATGTAAACCGTGGCAGAAGTACCACGCTCTAGTTGTTAATGTTTGATTATGAATGTAAACAGTTTCAGATCCTATTTCAAGGATTAGCCTCGGGGTCTGAGACATTATAAAAAGGCTCCCCACCAGGGATAAAATTTGAAGGGTAGGGTCCCATTTCCTTTTGAAGCTTAATTTTCAATGAATTAGCCGACAATTAGCTTACTCCTTATTGAGTTACAAGTGGTTTCCATTTTCATACATTGAGTTTCCCTAATCTTTATCATGATAATGGGGCTTGTGGTTGTTGTTGATATGTATATATTTAATTAGCATTACTCATTGTATATCACAGGGATGTAAGGATGAAAAATAGAACTTGGGGATGCATAATAACAACCCTCATTTTCATAGATAAATTCATAAAAGCCAAAAGCCAAAGAAAATATTTCAGGGTTACACATTACAATTTACAATTCTCATAAGGAAAAGAAAATCACTTACTTGATCCAACTGTAGTTGTGGAATCAAGATAGCTAAGACACCACCTCGTGAACAAGAATGAACCATCGCTCCAGTAGCAACCATACCTGCAAATGCCCAAGTTAGACCAAACCCTAAAATATCCAAGGTAAAAAACTCTCGAAGAAAAACTACAACAATAGAATTTACCTCGAGTTCCCATGCCGAAATTTCCAAGGTTTCCATGCAAAAAAAAATGAGACCACCAAACTATACAAAATGCACCCTTCCATGAGCAAAATTTTCAAAAAATGGTCAAAATTGGTCCCAACAGCCTTAAGAGAATTGGTCCCAGCAACCTTAGTAAAAAATGGTCCCAACAGCCTTAAGAGAATTCCCACCACAATTCATGGTTTGAGAAGAATGCCCGCACCTACCTAGGAAATCCTAGGAAAAACCCAACAAAACTTCCTCAATATATATTTCCAGTATGCAATGACCAAAGAACAAGGTCTCATAGATAGAGAGACAAAACCCCAAACATAAGAGCCAAAACACCAAATACACTGGTTCTCCATGTTCTTTATCCCTACTTTCTCTCTCTTGTGCAATACAAGTGTGTGTGTGTGTGTACAAATGAGGGAGGGCGCCTCCCTATTTATATTGATCTTCCAAACTGAAATTTTCTCTAATTGGGCCGACCTACCTAGGAAATCTCACAATAATAATTATATTATTCTTTTTAGGGTGCTATTGACCCGACTTACAATGGAGGGCTTGCCTCATGACTTTTTACATGACCTTTTAC
>LPNX010290888.1:5745-27790 GCA_001517045.1 Pseudotsuga menziesii
ACTTTCTCAGATCTGATCATAAAGTTGTTTCCTGATTGTCTCGTTGGATATGCATGTCAAGTTTCAAGTCTCATTCCACATCATATTTCTCATCACACATGGACCAAACTTGTCTTCACTTGCATTAATTATTCAATGTAAAAAAGGCAATTAACCATGCTAAATGAGGCAAATAACAGTGGTTTTGCACACTTCACCATTAGAAGAACAACTAAGAATGATTCACCCAGTAGGTACATATGACTGATAAATGATCTATTAAGATATTAAACACATGCCTGGAACAAATTGCAGATCTGATATATACTGTATATTGCTGCTCCCAGATATTAAGATGAATAACCTCCTGCTGTAGATGTCCTTGTTTGGTATAGCTTGATACTAGAGAAGATTATGACTTGCATGCAATTAAATATCAGCCCGCTGTTGAGTAATTTGGCCCAGCTAGATAGAAGACGCCTAGCAAGATAATGGATGGTACTTGTGAGGAAAATCACGCCTTCAACAAGGTAACTCTGCTATAAATAATGGATTGACACCCTCCTTCTCACAATTCAGCAATACACAGCAGATGGCAGCCTTCTCCAAGCAATCTAGGGCTTTAAACAATATTGCCCTTATATGTTTTGATGGCTGTAGCAGCTTGTACTAACCAGCACATTTGTGAATTTACTTCAATGGAAATGTGCTGCCTGATAACAATGCCCAGCTAGAAGGATAAGCACTCCAATGGACTGATCACGCCCCTCTTAGGTAAATGCAGACTTCTAAAATGTGAAGATGCCCTTCTCAATGCTTTAGTCTTCTTCCTTGTGTGAACACATGAGCCCTCCTTATGATATTGCTTTCATACAGATGTTATGCTTTAATAAATAGGTTGAGTTCCCTTCTTAACAGGCCTCTGCTGACTGTTGACTCGCTGCCAACGGACTGGAACCTTGCCACAGCAATTTGCCGCACTCTTGAACTAGAATAGAACTGGTAGTGGTGGTCACGATTCCAAGAAAATCCCATGCAACAGCTAGTAGAGAGATAGTGGCTTCAACAGATGTTAAACGATTGCTGCCCCATACAGTGTGAATGCACGCTTATTCAAATAATTATGATGCCCTATTAATTATGGCCCGTTTACTTAGACTTCCAAGGAGTGCGCCCTCTTTAGATCAGGATACCTTCAATAATAAACCACTATGATAATAAGTCGCCTAGCTGCCAATGAACTTAATCTTTTGACCTAATAACTCAACAATCTTTATCTTCTTTGAAGCACGGCGATAGATCTGGATGATCTATCCTCTTGCATTGACCGGAATAAGACTAGGACAGATGTTTCACTGCCGAAATCCTGTTAGCTGAAGACTCCGTCTCCAACCCCAACCGCTGTGCTGCACGCTGTGCTGCTATCCAAGGGCTCCCAAAATAATCATAATCAAAAGTGAAGTCTCCTCTTGCTTTCTCCTCTATTTATAAAGTTCAACTGTGCAAAACCCTAACCTTTGACCTAATTAGGTCACTTTATCTTCTAATTTGCCGTTGACTTGCATGCATGTCACTTTATATTCTAATTTGTCGTTGAGTTGCATGCATGCGGAGGGAGACTTAAATAGTGCATGCATCATTAAAATAATGCTGATGTCAAGTATGTCACTTTTAGGGTTTGCATGCATGTTACTTTTGGGAACATTACATTTGCATCAATAGTTCTTCATTGGACAGATGTTGGTTCAGATTGATTGTTTACATGTATATGACTCGGCAGATATTATCTTGTGTTATGGTTATCTTTGCTTTTATATTCATTCTTGTGACATGTCTTAGCATTTGGTGTCATGATCTGGCGGTCATATAAATATGTGGACTTAGATGTATTGATATTATGTATGTATGTCCCTACTTAGACCTGGAAGTTCTTGACCCATACTCATTGGTTTTACCCTCCTCAGGGAGAATAGAGGTGATCATTCCCACCATTCTTTGGCTTGCTAGTGTTGGTTTCATTGTTCACTATCTCTACCCATCCATTGCCTTCCAGTTATGTTTTCAGCCCGACCTACTACTTGACTTGTGGCATGGAGGACCTTTCCCCACTAGAGCCTCTTTATTGGACAAGCTTCCTTGTTTATTTGTGTCTCGACTCTGAGTTGCTTAGGTGGTGTTGGCTAAGTTTGAAGCAAATAGTGTTGCCATCAATACAATGTATTTGGAAATGAAAAGAATATCTTATGAAAAAGCCCATTCATGAAAAGTAGTGTTTTTAAACATACATGAATGCAAGGCAAGCCTAATGAAATTGGCTTTGAAGTATATTGAAATGAATATCCTAAAACATTCATGAAAAGTAGTGTTTTTAAACATACATGAATGCAAGGCAAGCCTAATGAAATTGGCTTTGAAGTATATTGAAATGAATATCCTAAAACATTCATGAAAAGTAGTGTTTTTAAACATACATGAATGCATGAAGCCTCAATAATAAAAATCTGTGTAATAAATGCATGGACCAAGGCTATGGAAATTCGAAGGTCCAAAAAGCAATGGTTTTTAAAAAGTTATATCTAAAGATTGCTGGCCTCAATTGTATTTGATTTGGATTGTGAGCATTTTTCAAGGTGAATAAGCACCTCTGAACGTAACTTATCCATTTGTGAGACACTGCCATCCCATGTGTTGTTGCTTGTCTTGCACATGCTAGAGTGAGTATCCCTTTTCCATATCCAAAGTGTCACAGTGTCAAGTGGGTAGTCACCCTTTATCCTAACCATTTGATTACAACTATGAAGTGAGTATGGTTTTGAAAGTTTGGTCTGAGTTATAGTTAATTAATGAGACTCTATATTTGGTTGATAGATCGCCAGTGAGATGATTGCTACTTGTTATAATTGTTATTTGAATGATTTGTAAAGCATGTCTTAACCTTTGAACACTTGCAGTAGATGGATGTTAGCCTGGGTTATATTATTGATTACTTGATCATTTACAGATTATTATTTTATTTGTCTGGGCATATTGGATATTATTCTTGATCATGCAGAGATTTGTAGAGTGTATGAGTATGCACCTTACATGGATTTGGACTGCCCGAGTCCAATGAGATAGCTTGTTTTCAGTTTCGGGCAATTACAGTGATGATTTGTCTCAATGTACCATTCGGGTGTAGTTTTGCCACGCTGAATGGCCTGTCAGAGCAGAGAAGTGATTTGATTGGTTCACCTAGGGAGTTGTATGAGGAGGGGGTGGTCCAGCCACTTGTTTTTACCATATTACCCCCCTCCCAGAGAGTCTAGTGGGCTCAGTTTGACAACGCTGGCACTCTAGGAGGCAGTTAGGGCCATATCATGTTTCTCGAAGTAGATTAAAAATAATAAAAATGGCTACTGAAGAATTCAATTTGGGCTACTGAGGCAAGGAAATGGCATGGGATGAGTTTTGATGATGAGCGTGATGTCTTCCACTCCTTCGGCAGTTTCAGCACTTGGATGGACCCACATCCATCTCTCTGGGACACACTAGGGGAGTTAGTTAACACCCCCTGGACCCACCATGAGCTTTATTTATTTCTATTTGAGTGGGATCCCCTCTCTTAGGGTGATTGGGTTTATTGATATATTATATTATTGTATTGATCCATGTACTTTATGTTGAGCTCATCTCAACTGTTGATTAGAACATTTTGATCATTTAATCTTAGCCACCCATTTGAAAAGTGGTTATGATTTTGGTTCTCTCTTTCCTATTTAAAGGAGGGAGCTTCTCATTGTAAAGTGGTCTTTGGCTCTTAGATCGAGATAATAGAAAACTATTTGTGTGGAAATTCTTGGATCTCCTTTGCATTTGGGGTTCTTAGATGGTGATTGGAAAGTCTATTGCTTCCTAGCATTTGGGTATTTGTTGTGAGATCTATATTGTTTTGGAAACATTATTTTGTCTACAGGAGGGCGACTTCACTTGGGCATTTTTGTAGGGCTTCCTCAACTTGCTTGTTTGGCATCGCTTGTATCAGGGGGTTTTCATTAGTATCATTGTGATCTATGATTTCATCTTGCTATTTTTCTGTTGCATCTGTTCTTTTCTCTTGACACATCAAATCTGATATGGTTGACGTTTGTTGTGCAGGAGAGAGGGCGCATTGGCTTCCTTGGGTAAATCATGTTACACGGAGGCTTCATTCAAATCTTCTCAAATTGATCGGGACGACATAGATCATCATCATCAAGGCATCTACAAGGTTATCCAGGTAAGATCTACAGGTTAGTTCTTCTTTTCTTGATCTCAATCCATTGGCATCTTCATTTTTATGTTAAAACCCTAAATATAAAAAATCAAAAAATATTATAGATCAAATCGCTTGATCTTTTGGCAAACAATTTTTGGGTTTTGTAGATCGGGTCAAACCCTAAGTGGGTTCTCCTAGACGTTTTGCTTAGGTGGCTGGATTGGGCCCAAATCTCAAGGCACTGCTCTCTAAACCCTAGCGCTACCCCTCATTTGGCCATTTTCTCTTGCGATTTGATCTTGTTCCTGAGGCTCGTGTACTCTGACACTATTAAACCTTCCTTCGAGTCTATCCCTGGTACTAGGTAGCCCCAATCCTGTTTTTACCCTCTCTACATTGGTCACGTTTCCCAAGGCAGTGGATATTGTCATCTTTTGCTAGTACCTTGATTCTAGATCTAGTAATAGGCTCATAAGTCACCTGTACTTCAAACTTGGGTCAATTTCATACCTCATAAACCCTAGATCCAAGCCCTAATTCACCTTGTGACTTCATCCATAGATCTAGGGTTTACTTCACCTTACACCTTACGTACTTCAACTTCGTTTGATTTGATCTGGTGTTTTGGTCTGATCTCTCTTGTCGGGAGTAGATCTGGGTCTCCCCCATTTTTGTCTTGGGCTAAAACAACATCAAGTGAAGATTGCCTTGATTGGCGTGACAATCATCGATTTGGGAGTCGAGGCTATCTTGGTTCCACCTCTTTAGTTTCCTATCCCTCTACCGTCCATCCTGGATCCACCTCATAAAGGCAACTACAAGTTTGGTGATTATAGGTCCTCCATGCCACAAGTCAAGTAGTAGGCAGGGATATAAAAATAGATGGAAAGTAATGGATGGATGGAGATAGTGAACAATGAAACCAACACTAGCAAGCTAAAGTATGGTGGGAATGATCACCTCTATTCTCCCTAAGGAGGGCAAAAACCAATGAGTATGAGTCGAGAACTTCTAGGTCTAAGTAGGGACATACATACATATCATCAATACAACCAGGTCCACATATCTATATGATCGCCAGATAATGACACTAAATGCTAAGACATGTCACAAGAATGAGTATAAAAGCAGTAATAACCATAACACAAGATAATATCTGCTGTATCATATACATGTAAATCACCAATTTTACCCAATATCTATCCACTGAGAAACTGTTGCTGCAGCTTTGGGCAATGCTAATTGCTCTGTAAATGGCTAAATGGCTACATCAGTCCTCAGGTCTGAGTGTCCTGAGACTCATTCATGGCATGGGAAAGTACTATAGTCCATCATCAAATAATGATCCATCATAGATGCTCATCTCAACATCTCATATGTAAGGGAATTGGCTGAAAAAGTGTACAGAAATCTGAAAATTAGAATATGGTAGCCCGACTACGATATATGTGATAACATCTAGCTCCAGCTGGTACAAGTGCTCTGCTGAATAGAGCGCTTGAGAACCTCATAATCTTTGGTCCTCGCACTCTGCAACTCCCATCCTCGATCCATCACTCCAACTCTGCAACAACTATCAAATAGTCACCAACTACCTGCAAAATGTCCAGAGCTCTATCGAACTCGCAGACCGGTCGTCAGAACAATGCGTAGATAGAATAAAGTACTAAAACTGAAATGCATGAATTTGAAAATTAGAAAGTAAATCTAATCTACTAACCCAAAAAGAGTTTAATTTTATTGTGCAGGAAAAGGACAAATGCTCAGGACTACACTTAGACCTTCAAAAAGAAGCTTCAGGGAAAAACAAAAGGTGCAAGACTGAAAAGCTAAACTATTGCCCAAAAAGGCTTATTCAAGCCCTACCTACTCTAACCAATTTAGACAAGTGTTAAGTAAAATCATAAATCCAATGCAACCACTTGTTCAATGAATCTATTGAGCTTTCTTTACAGTTAATGATACAAGTCGTCAAAGATGGCTTGTAAGTAATGTGAATGAAAATTGAAGCCATTATAACTTGTTGTTTGAAAATCAAAGAAGGATAAAGAGAAATGAAATCATGCCAGGGATGAGATTGATTGTTGCAAACCTCTTCCATCTATAGATCGATAGGACCATAAAATTTATGCAAGTTTAAATTTGATGAAAGAAAAGAATACGATACATGATTCATCCCTCCTAGGTCATTATTGTTTCTCTCATCTTTCTGGTTAGCACACTCAATCATACTCACATTATAATCAACGGTGAAACAAAATAGGGACAAATTAGAGGTCAATAAACCAAAAATTGGGATTAACCCCATTTGTTCTTTAAAAACTGAGAAAATATGGAATTGGTCTTTATAGAGCTTTTCAATCACCCAATCAAAGAAATTAGCAAAATTGAAAGCATTATGCACTAAGGATGAAAGGAGATGAAATGTTTTACCATTGACCACTTGGCACTTTCGAGACTCTGTATCGAAAATTTCGCATGTCACCATACAAAAAGACTTCAAAAGCTGGGATGGGAGGGTGGATTGAAAAATTAAACTTGATTTGCATCACCTAAAGGTGCTAACACCAATCTTGTATGCAATATGGGACAGTGGTTAAAGAAATTGGCAAGATTAACACTAACCTCCCAAGAACTAGACTCACTATGATTAATCTCCTCAACCAAATCACCTTGACCAAAAATCTGATGGGGAGTAGCAACAACATTACAAGAATCATTCCTTGGAGGCTCTTGATGACTATTTGGACATAGATTCCAGCTTGAAAGATGTGGCAAAGAACGTTCTAGGTCAAGTTCGCTCACTAGTATGTCATCATCATGTGGTTGTTCTTCTGTAGATTGTTCATTATATTCAACTGAGGATAAATGATCATCATCATTCATTTGATAAGGAAAAATATCAATATGTTCATTTCTAACTTCCTTATCATCCTCACAAACTTGGTCTTCAACCACAATATGACCACATGATTGCTCCTCAACGAAAATTTGATTGTTTTCAACCTTTTCTTCTTCTGCAGAGACATAATCAAAGTCTGAATCTAGATACAGATAGCTTGAATATTGGCTCAAATTATCGTCAATTAGGCAATGACTATGGAGTTGCTCTTTTAAAGGCTCTATAATGGAGTCACAAATGGAAGGCTCAACTATAGATGTTTTTTGATGGTGATTGTTAGGTTTCCTTCCACAGATTAAATCCAAGACTTGCTCTGTGACTGCTTCAGTTAATAATAAGAGAGTATCTTGTATGATTTAATTGATATCCCTCTTAGTTTCAGCATGAGGTTTTGAAACATTATTCTCAAAGTACTCTGTAACATTCTTATGGATTGCAGGCACGCTCATAATTTGGAACATTTTAGGAGAGGGATGATCCAATTTAGAAAGCAAATTGTCAATATACTGATTATCAACTGCATAATCATTGCTAGATTAGCACTCTAAAGAATTATCAGTGTTCCTAGCCCACTTATCTATTAACAGATCTATGAACATGTCATACCTAGTGATGGATTCTGGTGCTAAATGATCAAACCATAGTTGAACATCCCTTCGCAAGGATTCTCCTAAGGCTCGCATATAAACATCTTCATTGTCCGCACCTCTAATTTCCATGTAATCCCAGAGAGTATCCAAATGACTTTCAATAGATATATCTTTTTTTCCATTAAACTAGGGCAACCTCCTAGTGTAATCGTTTGGCATAGGATGAGGTGCCTTTGGTATTTCAGAAAAGTCAAAACGGGATTGTTTGTCTTGTTTTTTAACAACTCTGGTTACTTGAGGTGGGTACCTAATAGATTATAGGACTACCAGAATCAGTCACTCTCGGCTTTGGTTGGGTTTGATACTTGCTCATCGGCTCACTAGAGATGGTTAGACATTCTTTATAGCATGGGTAAGGGGATTTGTGGTATCATAAGGATTGCGATAATTAGACTCATACCCATAATCATGGTCAAGATCATCCTCATACCAAGAATCTGACCTCCATTTATCCCTTTCGTTTATTTGCCTTATGTTTTCGGTTAATTCCTTCATACGTCTTGATAATACATCTGAATTCATTATGATTTATGTGATGGGTTCGCTTCTCAGTGGAGTCGCCAGGTGAACAAATTGTCGTGTTCACCAACAAATGATGTCGTAGGAGAGGTAAGTGAAATTCATGCAGTGATTGTAAATATTTAAACATATAAAATGCAATTACTAATATTAGACCGGATGTGATATGAATGATAAAAGATGTAAGTACATTCACAGACACTGAAGGTAAAATAGATGAACCAAGGTAAGCCTCTACCTCCCCAGCAATGGCGCCAAAATGTTGTCACTAGACTTGTAGTTTCCCCTATAAGGTAGATCCGTGATGGATGGTAGAGGGACAAACAACTAAATAGGTGGAACCAAGACAACCTCGACCTCCCAAATGGATGGTTGTCATGCCAATCGAGGTAATCTTCACTTGATGTTATCTTAGCCCAAGACAACAATGGGGGAGACCCAGATCTACTCCCGACAGGAGAGATTAGACCAAAACACCAGATCAAATCAATGGGAGTTGAAGTACGTAAGGTGTAAGGTGAAGTAAACCCTAGATCTATCGATAAAGTCACAAGGTGAGTTATGGTTTGGATCAAGAGGTTTATATAACTTGAAATGTGATCCAAGGTTGAAATGCAAGTGACTTATGAGTCTTTTACTAGATCCAGAATCAAGGTACTAGTAAATGATAGTAATATTCACTGCCTTGGGAATCGTGTCCAATGCAGGGAGGTTTAGAAAACGATTGGGGCTATCTAGTAGTACATGATAGACTTGACGAAAGGTATGACAGTGTCAAAGTACTGAAGCCTCAGGGATAAGGTCAAAACGCAAGAGAAATTGGCCAATTGGAGGGTAGCGCTAGGGTTTAGAGAGCAGTGCCTTGGGGTTTGGGTCCAATGGAGTCACCTAAGCAAAAGGTCTAGGAAGACCCACTTAGGGTTTGACCCGATCTACAAAACCCAGAAATGGTTTGCCAAAAGATCAAGCGGTTTTATTTATACGATTTTTTGATTTTTTATATTTAGGGTTTTGACAATAAAATAAAAGGTGCTAGTGGATTGAGATCAAGAAGAGAAGAACTAACCTGTGGATCTTATCTGAATAACCTTGTAGATGCCTTGATGATGATGATCTATGTTGTCCCAATCAATTTGAGAAGATTTGGATGAAGCCTCTATGAAAATCGATTTGCCCAAGGAAGCCAATGCACCCTCTCTCCTGCACTACAAACGTCAACCATATCAGATTTGATGCATCAAGAGAAATGGACAAATGCTACAGAAAAATAACAAGTTAAAATCATAGATCACAATGATACTGATGATAACCCCTTGATACAAGCGAAGCCAACCAAGCGAGTTGAGGAACCCCTGCAAAAACGCCCAAGTGAAGTCGCCCTCCTATAGAAAAGACAAATTTTCTACGAAAAATATAGATCTCACCACAAATACCCAAATGCTAGGAAGCAATAGACTTTCCAATCACCATCGAAGAACACCAGATGCAAAGGAGACCCTAGAACTTCCACAAAATAGTTTTCTATTATCAAGATTCCAAGGGCCAGAGCCACCCTTTACAATGAGAAGCTCTCTCCTTTAAATAGGAATGAGAGACAACAAAATACTAACCACTTTTCAAATGGATGGCTAAGATTAAAAGATCAAAACGATCTAATCAACGGTTGAGATGAGCTCAACATAAAGTACATGGATCAATACAATAATATAATATATCAATGGACCAAATCACCCTTGGAGAGGGGATCCCACTCAATAAAAATGAATAAAGCTCATGGTGGGTCTAGGGGGTATTAATTAACACCCCTAGTGTGTCCCCATGGCACAATGTAAATAAAATAAAATTTTAAATGCAAAATAATGCCTCTGAGGAAATCGTGAGCCTCCAAAAGCTCCAGAAAATCATAAAATATGCTAGATATATGGATGTGGGTCCATCCGAGTGCTGAAATTGCTGGAAAAGGAGTGGAAGACATCACAGTCATCATCAAAACTCATCCCATGCCATTTCCTTGCCAAAGTAGCCCAAATCGAATTCTTTAGTAGCCATTTTTGTCATTTTTAATTTGCGTCGAGAAACGTGACACTGGACAAACTGCCTCTTGGAGTGCCTGCATTGTCAAACTGAGCCCACTAGACTGTCTGGGAGGGGGGTAAAATGGTTAAAACAAGTGGCTCGACCAATCCCTTCCTCATACAAAGCCATATGTGAACCAACCAAATCACCTTTCTGCTATGACAGGCAACCCAACATGGAAAAATTATATCAGAATAGTATACTGAGACAAAACATCACTGTAACTGCCCGGAACTGAAAATAAGCTGTCTCATTGGACTCAGGGAGCCCAAATCCATCTAAGGTGAATACTCATACACCCTACATGTCTCTGCATGATCATCTACAATGTCCAATATACTGAGATAGATAAAATAATAATATGTAAATGACCAAATAATATGACTAGGCTGTCATCAAATTGTTGCAAGTGTTTAGGGGCTAAGGCATGCTCTACAAATCATTCAAATAACAATTATAACAAGTAGTAATCATTTCACTGGTGATCTACCAACCAAATACATAAAGTTTCGTCAATTAATTATAACTCAGACCAAACTTTCAAGACCATACTCACTTTGTTATCTCCTCAAATAAAATAGTCAAGTTTGTTTATTTTAGGTGATAGGAAGTCAGTGAAAATTAAATTTTTAAATTTATTTTGGCTCATTTTTTAGAGCTTTAGGTATGTAATAAAGTTTGAAAAACATTGGATTTTGTTTTTTCTTCAAAAATGTCAAAACTCAGGTTTCGGTGGCTTAGGCGGACATTTCAACTGTTCATTAGCCATCGAAAGCCTAGATTTCGGCAGCTTAAATGTAAAATTTGGGGCTATCTTAGCCACTGAAATCGTAGGTTTTTCAAACGATAAACTGCCTTGGGAAAACTAAATTTTTTCAGCCACGGAGAGGCCGTTTTACACGCTCAAATTGTCGATTGACAACTAGACATCCTCAGCTTTCTAATGGTACTTTCAGATCTGCATTTAGAGCTCGGGAAGGCAGTCAAAAGTCCCCCGCAAGATGAGGCAGCATTTTCAGGAATGTGGCGTTTTTACTGTGTTGAGTCATCATTTTTAAATGATGATCCTAGGCGACCGGAGGATCATTTTGAGAAACAGTTGGAGGCTTTTGTGCCTGACATGTCAAAGAACAATAACCTCTCCCAGCTTTCCTAGAGGTGTGACAGATTGGGAGAATCGAATCCATCTCTGAGCCCTAAATTTTAGATCTCAGAATTCCCCTGTTTGACACATGTTTTTGAAATACAGATGTCGGGTGAATGAAAACGAATCTCAAATAACCGAGAGAGGTTTTTGCTAATAACAAACCAAAGAACAATAACCTCTCTCAGTTTTGCTACAGGTGTCATAGATTGGGAAAATCAAATCCATCTCTGTGCCCTAAATTTCAGATCTCAGAATTCCCCTGTTTGACACATGTTTTTTAAATACAGATGTCAGGCAAATGAAAGTGAATCTCGAATAAATGAGAGAGGTTTTTGCTCATAACAAACCAAAGAACAATAACCTCTCTCAGTTTTCCAAAATCTGTTTTGATTTGAGAGATATAGGTCAATCTCTGAGCAGCATATTTCCAGAAATTTCTGCATTTTCCAGCCACCTCACAAATTTAGATTTGAGATAGGAAAAGAGGTTATCAGATCCATCTTTTGAGGATCTTGAAACTGATTTGTAAAGCTTATTTAAGCTCATTGAAGTATCATTGTATTGGGGTTCAATTTTTAGAGACTTTTTCACAGTTTGTAAGCTCAAGCTTCTCATTTTCAGATCAGTAATACAAGCTTCTTTTGCCATTACTTGTTCAGATTTTCATCTTCTTG
Organism: Pseudotsuga menziesii; assembly: GCA_001517045.1. Lineage (NCBI taxonomy): Eukaryota > Viridiplantae > Streptophyta > Pinopsida > Pinales > Pinaceae > Pseudotsuga > Pseudotsuga menziesii. The sequence goes on from LPNX010290888.1 coordinate 17,927, forward strand.
TCTATTCTATACTTGCACCTGAATGTCAAATTCATGTTAATGCTGTTTGTCTGATGTTTGATAACTGTCAACTTGTCAATGCATCCATAAACTAGAATTTGCAAGTACTTGCTTGGTTTATCTGGCCATTCATATATACTTTGTGTGTATGTTTCTGCTAGCAAATTAAGTGTTCTTCGTACATTCATTTATTTACAACTCTCTGAACAGTGATAGTTAAAAGCCTTGTCAATCTGGTTGTGTTTATGCATGTCTTGAGTGAGTGAGGTTTGAGTTAGTCATCTGACTTGATCCATTTGAGTGAATCATTAAGCTAAAATTAAGTTACCAGGCATCTTTGAGTTACAGCCTAGAAGAATTTCCTGGAGTGCTAACACACTTCATAGTTGTAATCAATTTGCTAGTGAAGGGTGAAGGCTAAAAATCAAAAGGCTAGGCTAAAGGGTGACTACCAACTTGATACTGTTACACTTTGGATATGGAAAGAGGATACTCACTCTAGCATATGCCGGACAAGCAATAACATAGGGGATGGCAGTGTCTCACAAATGGGTAAGTTATGTTGAGAGGTGCTTATTCACCTTGACAAATGCTCACAATCCAAATCAAATACAAGTGAGGCCAACAATCTTTTAGATATAACTTTTAAGAACCATTGCTTTTTGGGCTTTCAATTCTCCATAGCCTTGATCCATTTGTTACACGGATTTTTCATTTATTAAGGCTTCACGCATTCATGTATGTTTAAAAACACTACTTTTCATGAATGGGCTTTTACAAGATATTCATTACTTTTAGAGCCAACTTCATTAGGCTTGCCTTGCATTCATGTATGTTTAGAAACACTTCTTTTCATGAATGGGCTTTTCATAAGGTATTCATTTCATTTCCAAATACATTGTATTGATTGCAGCACTATTTGCTTCAGGTTTAGCCAACACAACCTAGGCAACTCAGAGCTGAGACACAAATAAACAGGGAAGCTTGTCCAACAGAGAGGTTCTAGTGGGGAAAGGTCGGGATATAAAAATAGCTGGAAGGTAGTGGATGGATGGAGATAGTGAACAATGAAACCAACACTAGCAAGCCAAACTATGGTGGGAATGATCACCTCTCTTCTCCCTAAGGAGGGCAAAAACCAATTAGTATGAGTCAAGAACTTCTAGGTCTAAGTAGGGACATACATACATATCATCAATACAACCAGGTCCACATATCTATATGATCGCCAGATCATGACACTAAATGCTATAAGACATGTCACAAGAATGAGTAGAAAAGCAGTAATAACCATAACACAAGATAGTATTTGCTGAATCATATACTTGTAAATCACCAATTTGACCCAATATCTGTCCACTGAGAAATTGTTGCTGCAGCTCTGGGCAATACTAACTGCTCTATAAATGGCTAAATGGCTACATCAGTCCTCAGGTCTGAGTGTCCTAAGAGTCAGTCATGGCATGGTAAAGTACTATGGTCCATCATCAAATAATGATCCATCATAGATGCTCATTTCAGCATCTCATATGTAAGGGAACTTGCTGAAAAAGTGTACTGAAATCTGAAAAATAGAATATGGTAGCCCGACTACTATATATGTGATAACACAACCTAGCACCAAGGTTTATAATTTATACAAGCATGGATGATCAACAGTCTTCACGTCAAATTCCTTGATTAGTTATAACACAAGTTGAAGCAACAACAGGTATAAGCATAGGTCACCATAATCATCCTGACATGATAAGCATAGGTCCCTGACATACATCATAGAGCAAAATCAAACCAAGGAAGTGCATAGGTGATCTCACCAAATATACCTGTCTCCAATTGATAAGCCGCTCTGTAACTGTGTAGCAACTCTGATCTACTGCTTTGTTATAATGAACTAGATCATCATCACTAAAAGCATCTCAATGGACCCCTGAATCTCAATTCTGGCAAGCAAAATCCGATAAACAAGGCTCTGAAATAGCTGAAGTTGTAAGGATCCATGCTAATACCCGATGTGAAAGATAGCCTAGAATAGAATAAGAGACAAGTCTATATGCTGCATCATGGTGGCCCAGCGCCAAAAATGTATATGTGATAACATCTGGCTCTAGCTGGGACAAGTGCTCTAATGAAGAGAGCGCTTGAGAACCTCATAAATCTTTGGTCCGCAACACCATCAACAACAAGCAATCCAGCACATCTAGCATTCTGCTTCCTTTCCAAGAATCTACCTATTACCTACGCACATGGAAGCAAGAAATACCAGAGCAACATGTATGGGAAAAATATATGCAGAAATAAATTGACAGAAAATAAATGCTGAAAAGTAAAGTGCTGAAAGGTAAACTCTAATCTAATAATTTCAAATGCAGTAAAAGAACTAAACATAGACAGCAACTCGAAAACTGGAAGACTCATGCATCAATCAGACAGAAAAAAGATTCAACAACTGCTCAGACATCAATCAGACAGAAAAAGATTCAACAACTGCATAGAGAGTTTATTCAAACTGTAATGTCGTCGTCCGATTAGGCAATAAAACACCCGCTAACCTAATTAATCCCCATAGGTTCGAACGGATACTGCATAATAGGGGATTGATTGAGGACATTTGGTACTTAGAACAACTCGGGACACACATTTAGTACTAAAGTCAGCAGTAGGCTAAAAGAATCCTTTTCCCTTTAGGCTTAAAAAGTCAACATCAAATTAGAATCGCATGCATGCAAAAGTAAAAGCACAAACCCTAAAAGTGACATGCGAACCCTAAAAGCACGTAAGGATCTATTTAAGAAGGATGAGGGAGCCTAAAGAGATACCTTTCGATTATTATTGATTTTGGAGCTATTGAGTAGCAGCACAACGTGCGGCCACAGCAGTTGGGGTTGAAGACAACGTCTTCAACTAATGGGGTTTCGGCAGTGAGATATCTGCCCTAGTCTCATTTAGGATAAACCATCTAGGTTTGTCACCGCATCTATTGCATTCATCATTATTTAGTGTTCTAGTGTATGCCAGAAGATTATTTACGGGTTCATCCGTACAGCTGGGGCAGTTAGATGGGAAACCCAAGTCATTCACCGAGACTCCGGATCACCATATTTCTTCTGCATGTGGCCTGCATCCTCACTAACAGGATCACTCTACTGCCTTGAATGATTATCAGCTGCCGGATTGCTCACATGGAGCAGCTAGCAGCAGAATACAGAGGTGTGGAGGCATGAGCACTAGTTGGGTAGATCAATTTGCTAGGGCATCTGGAGAGGTCCAAACTCTTGCATGTTTCGGCCATCCTCTTCGGCATGGGCACACCTACACTTCGACCAACTTTGACCAACTTTCAGCGGAAATTGACCATCCCTTCATCAAAAACGTCAAGCTTCGCTGATTCAGACTGCTGGGGGTATTATGGAAGAAAAAGAGGTTATTTCTTCATCAGTTCAGTTTATCTTGCATGCGAATTCTCTCTGGAGCAATTTCAGCCGACTTATTAGTGGTAAGTGTTCATTCTATCTTGCAAAACCCTATCCGTAAATTCAGTTATAAAATAGGGCAATTTTGCATGGCAGTTTGCATGCCCGACTATTTCAGTAATTTTGCATAGAATTAGAAAATATCAGTACTTGGGTTATTACAGTGGTATCAGAGCATGTTCCTTGCCAGCTGTGGGCTTGAACATGAGAAGCAGATGAATACAGAAGAGGATACTTTTGTAACCTATAGGGAAAGAACGGGTAGGTACATGGAGGACTTTGAGGATATCCAATTAGAAGATACCAACTCAGACATGGACCTAACAGGTATACACTCTGACAAGGGAAAAGGAACGGGAGAAGATGAGGACAGGATGGAGTTTCGCAACTTAGTATCTGCATTACAAGACTTAGCCAAAGGGAAAAAAATGTACTCAATCATAACTATGAGTTGCAGAAAACCTTGGGTAGGTTGACCATCCCAAACTTTGATGGGACTCGCGGAGGTTCAGCGAGGATATGGGTATAGAAGTTGTATAGCTATTTCTAACTCAATCCCATAACAGAGACATATGCCATTAAATTGGCTACACTCCACCTGGACGGAGAGGCTCATGAGTGGTGGTACCACAGATTAGTGACATTGGGTCACAACACCATTCACTCCTATGGTGAGTTCACTTAAAAACTCAAGGAGAGGTTCGACGGGAAGGATCTATAGATACATTTAAGAGAGTTGGCTCAACTCAAACAGACAGGTAGCGTCGAGGCCTTCATCTCAGAATTCCAGAGGATAGCGGTCATGGTAACATATGTGTTTAGAGAGCAGGTTGATGATGTTGTTTATTGAGGCCCTAAAAGAGCCACTACGGGGATGGGTGAAAGCCTACAAACTCCCCACTCTACAGGATGCCATTAGCCGAGCCAGAGATCTCCAAGATTCAGTTTCGAAGAACAGGCTCCCTCTCAAAGCCAGCTTTCCAGTTAGGGACAAGGACAAGAAACCTTTCGAGTAGGATTTTCCAAAGAAAACATGGTTAGACGAGGACACTAGGAAAGATTTGAGGTCAAAGAAATTATGTCTTACTTGTCAGGAACCATGGGTGCCAGGACACAGGTGCACAGGGAAGGCCAAGGCTCACTACATCAAAGTGTATTCGGACAGTGACGGGGAGGACTATGAGCAGGAGGCAACAGAAGAACTATGGGTAGCAAAGGAAGAGTCACTCCAGGGCGATACACCAGAGGGATTTACTGTAGTAGTAGCCGAAAACTCTAGCATGGAGTGCAACTATTGGATTCCAAAACTAAATGTCACATTAGGCAACTACCAGATGACAAATTCATTTTATGTAGTGAATGTGGTAGATACACATGTAGTATTAGGCGTTCAATGGCTTTATTCTATAGGGAAATATACTACAGACTACCGAGCAATAGAAATGGAATTCGAGCGGCTAGATGGAAAATGGGTAGTTTTGAGGGGCATGAACACTTATCCCCCAAAAACGGTCTCTTCACAGAGAATGGAGGCAGTACTCAGACAGGATGACATAGAATGGGCTACAGAATGTTTGGTCACCTTTAGGAAACCTCCAAAGAACAACACACAACACCCAGATGACATTCAGAATGTATTACAGAAACATGAAAAGGTATTTCGGGACCTTCTAGCAGGTAGACCGCCAGACAGGGGCTTTGAGCACATCATTGAGCTAGAGGAGGGGAAACAGGCAGTCATCACCACCCCTTATCGGCATCCCAAAAGGTATAAGGACGAGATCGAGAAGACGATCAAGGAATTACTGGAGCTTGGATACATTCGGCCCAACTCTAGCCCCTTTGCATCATCAGTGGCCTTAGTCAAGAAAAATGATGGCACACTACGAATGTGCATCGATTATAGAGCACTCAACAAGAAGACCATCAAAAACAGGTATCACATCCCTAGGATTGATGAAGTTATGGACGAGCTACGGGGCACCAAATACTTTTCAAAGATTGATCTTCACTCGAGGTACCATCAGATCCGAGTAAGGGGTCAAGACATTTCTAAAACAGCTTTCCGTTGTCACTATGGTCAGTATGAAATCCTAGTCGTGCCTTTTGGACGTACCAATGCTCCAGCCACTTTTCAGTCATGCATGAACCATACTTTCAGAGCTTAGTTATGTAAGTTTTTACTAGTATTCTTTGATAACATCTTGATTTACATCAAAACATGGGAGGAACATTTGAAACATCTGGACGAAGTATTGGGCATTCTAGAAGAACACTTGCTTTACGCGAAGATGTCCAAATGTTAATTTGGCATGAAGGAAACGTTGTCTCTAGGGCGCATAATGAGTGCAGAAGGGGTACAAGTTGATATGGAGAAAATCCGAGCTATCAGGGATTGGCCCACGCCAAAACCAATCACAGAATTGAGAGGTTTCTTATGCCTTTGCACATATTACCAAAGGTATGTTAAGGGGTTCTCCCAATTTGCCGCACCGCTCACAGATCTCACAAAGAAGGGAGCCTTCACCTGGACAGAATTAGCATAGCAAACTTTTGAGGAGATGAAAGTCATCATGAGTTCTTGCCTGGTCTTAGCATTACCAGACTTCTCATAGCCATTTGTGATACAATGTGATGCCTCAGGGGAAGGGTTAGGAGCAGGATTGATGTAGAACCATCACCCGATTGCATTTGAGAGTAGGAAACTAAAGAACTATGAGCGCCACTACTCCATATTCGACAAGGAGATGCTAGCCATCTTACATGCTCTCACGAAATTCCGACAGTACCTGGTGGGCCTCAAGTTCAAAATCAAGACAGATCATAACAGCCTCAAGTACTTCTTGGAGCAGAAGGAACTGAATGAGCGCCAACAGAAATGGGTCAGCAAAGTACAAGCCTACGATTTCGAGATAGAGTATGTGAAGGGTAAGAACAATATAGTAGCTGATGCATTATCCAGACCACCAGCTTCATTATCTCTCATGAGCATATCTACAGATTGGAGGGCTCCTCTTAGTAGAATACTCCAAAAATAAATTTGCTTGTGAATTATTGGATGGGCAGGTTCAGGATGACATGTATAGAATTATTGATGACATCATCTATTACAAGAGCAGGATATACCTCATCCTAGAATCAACTTTAAGAAAGAAAATCATACAGGTGGCACATGACTCTCCTCTATCTGGACATCAGGGTTTCTTGAAGACCTATAGGTAGATCCGAGAGAGGTTCTCATGGAAGGGCTTCAAGGGGGAGGTTATGCAGCACATGCGGGAATGTAGCATTTGTCAATAGAACAAGATTGAGCACATCCATCCAGCAGGGTTTCTTCAGCCACTACCAATTCCGGAACATAAGTGGGAAAGTATCTCCATGGACTTCATTACAGGATTGCCCAAGGCCCAAGTGCGAGATTGCTTATATGTCGTGGTTGATCGACTGACCAAATTCGCCCATTTCTTTTCTATATCATCCGATTACTCCGCAGCCCAAGTAGCCGAGTTATTTTTCAGAGAGGTCTTCAGGTTACATGGGTTACCCAAGACCATTGTCAGTGATCGGGACAATAGATTCACTAGTGCCTTCTGGCAGGAGCTATTCAGGTTAGTGGGAACCGACCTTGCTACCAGCACGAGTTATCATCCCTAGAGTGATGGCCAGACCGAGATTGTCAACAAGTGGATTGAAGGGTATTTGAGGAACTATGTAGCAGGGCAACAACGAACCTGGATTAAATGGCTACACTTAGGGGAATATTGCTACAATACTACCTACCACATGTCTATTAGGATGACACCTTTTAAGGCATTATAGGGCTATGATGCCTTGGACTTTGCAGATGTAGCATTCGGAGACAACAGGGCTCCTAAGGCAAAGGATTGGATACAGGACAGTTAGGACATCCTTAAAACCCTGAAAGAGAACTTACAGACAACCTAGAATCAACAGAAGCTGTATGCAGACAGGCACAGGGTTGAGCAGAGCTTTGAAGTAGGAGATCTGGTATACTTATGGCTCCAACCCTACAGACAATCTTCACTTAAGAAGAAAGGAGTAGAAAAGTTGAAACCTCGCTTCTACGGACCATACAGATTTATCAGAAAGGTGGGAGAGGTGGCGTATGAACTAGAACTACCACCGGAGAGCAAAATTCACAATGTATTCCATGTGTCTAGCCTGAAAAAGACCATTGGACAACACATTGCTCCATCAATAGAGTTACCTCCCTTACATGATGAGGGACTATTGGTACTAATTGCAGAACGGATCGTACAGACTCGAGAAAGAAAACTCCAGAACAAAGTGATTAGAGAATACTTGGTCCAGTGGAAAGAATTACCTTCGGAGGATGCCACATGGGAAGGAGAACAGGTATTGCAGCATCCCAGTTTGCAGTTGCTTGAGGACAAGCAATCTCAAGCGGGGAGGACTGTAATGTCCTCATCCGATTATGCAACAAAACACCCGCTAACCTACTTAATCCCCATAGGTTCGAGCGGGTTTTGCATAAGAGGGGATTGACTGAGGACATTTGGTACTTAGAACAACTTGGGACACGCATTAAGTACTAAATTCAGTAGTAGGTTAAAAGAAGCCTTTTCTCTTTAGGCTTAAAAAGTCAACATCAAATTAGAATCGCATGGGTGCAAAAGTAAAAGCACAAACCCTAAAAGTGACATGCGAACACTAAAAGCGCATAAGGATCTATTTAAGAAGGATGAGGGAGCCTAAAGAGATACCTTTTGATTATTATTGATTTTGGAGCTCTTGAACAACAACACAACGTGCGGCCACAACAGTTGGGGTTGAAGACAACGTCTTCAGCTAAAGGGGTTTCGGCAGTGAGATATCTACCCTAGTCTCATTCAGGATAAACCATCCAGGTTTCTCACCGCATCTATTGCATTCATCATTATTTAGTGTTCTAGTGTATGCCAGAAGATTATTTGCAAGTTCATCCGTACAGCTGGGGCATTTAGCTGGGAAACCCAAGTCATTCACCGAGACTTTGGATCACCATATTTCTTCCGTATGTGGCCTGCATCCTCACTGACAGGATCACTCTACTTCCTTGAGTGATGATCAGCCGCCGGATTGCTCACCTGGAGCAGCTAGAAGCAGAATACAGAGGTGTGGGGGCGTGAGCATCAGTCGAGTAGATCAATTCGCTATGGCATGTGGAGAGGTCCAAACTCCTGCATGTTCTGGCCATCCTCTCCGGCACGGGCACACCTACACTTAGACCAAGTTTCAGCTGAAACTGACCATCCCTTCATAAAAAACGTCAAGCTTAGTTGATTCAGACTGCTGGGGGTATTACGAAAGAAAAAGAGGTTATTTCTTCATCAGTTCAATTTATCTTGCATGCGAATTCTCTCTAGAGAAATTTCAACCGGCTTATCAGTGGTAAGTGTTCATTCCAGTGTTACCAACATCGGCGAAAAATCGGTCGATTTCCGAGAAATCGCGATTTTTTTGCCGATCCGATTTCTCTTCAAAAAATCGCCTAAAAAATCGGCCCGATTTTTTCCGATTTTTCGCCGCTTTTTTCCCGATAAATCGCGAGTCGATGGAAAAAATCGGCCGGCCGCGGACAGGGACGAAAAAAGTGGTTTTTAAGTTGGTTTTTTTCATTTTGAGTCCAACAGTCCACTAGGAGGTGAGCTAAGAGTTTGAGAGGGCAAGTGAAGAGGGTTTCAAGAAATCAACAACAAATTTAGGCAACATTTTCTTTGCCATCAAGTATCAAATTGAAGATTGGATCTTGCCATTTGGGGCTTTTTCCACAGCTGAAGGTAAGTAAAAAATTTGCCCATCATTTCTCACTTTTCCAAGAAAGATTGTTGTTGATTTACTTTGCCATGTAATTGTCTATCTTCAAAAACGATTTTTATGGGGTTTTAAGCATTTTTTTTCCAACTGTTTGTATTTTTTTGTTGCTTGCATGCCAAAAAACGTTTTGGCATTTTTTATCTTGCCCTAGATTCCTTATAAATCCTCATAAAAATGTCTATGTATTTTTCCTCATCAAATTAATGGTTGAATGCTCAATATTTCTTGGAATTCTTCTTGTGTTTTAAACTTTTACATTTTCAATAATCACATATGCTAAAAAAGCATTTTTTTCTTGCCTTAGGTTCAAACTTCAAAGTATCAAGATGCCAAAGGCTTTGGATCCATTTTGGGAGTGGGGCTCACCTATTGACCTGGTCAATCGACAAATTCTCACTTGCAATCTATGTGGGAAAAGAATGACAGGAGGGATAAGTAGGCTGAAATACCAACTTGCACAAATAGCAGGGCATGATGTGGGTCCTTGCAAAGAAACAACTCCGGAAATCATTGCTAAGGCCACACAAGCAATTGAGGGCACAGGGCTAAGGAAACA
>LPNX010290888.1:29458-51727 GCA_001517045.1 Pseudotsuga menziesii
CTACTACTAGTACTGTTAGAGGAGCAGGAGCTGCAGGACTACCCCCTCGACCTTCTCATTCTTCAGGTAATCAGTTTCGGCCACCTTCTTCAGTTTCTAGAGGACGTCATTTTGCAGGGTCTTCTTTTAGAGGACGTCAGAGTCCAGTACGAGGCCCACAAGCCTCAAGGGCACCTACTTCTAGTTCTAGAGGAAAGGCCATTTGCACAGCGATTACCTTTTCCCGTAAAAGGGGTAGAGGGAATCAATAGTTTATTTACTTTACTTCATTGTAGATGACTCATGAGTCATGATGATGATCATGAGATACATTTGTTATATTTTTGATGACTTAAGATGCAAGGACATGATCCATTTTGTATGTGTGATGTATCTCGATTCTCTAGACATCTTATATATCGGTTTTCTTTCCATATTCATGTAGCAATGTGTTTATTTGATGTTATTGTTGCTTTAGATGTGTAAAAAATTGAAAAAAAATGAATATTTTTCTATTTTTTAAGTTTGCCGATTTTTTCCCAATGTTTGCCGATGTTTTGCCGAGATATCCCGAAACGATGTTTCCTGGACCCTGCCGATTTTTTTGCCGCGCCGATGTTTGCAACACTGGTTCATTCTATCCTGCAAAACCCTAATCCTAAATTCAGCTATAATATAGGGCAATTTTGCATGCTCGGCTATTTCAGTAATCTTGCATAGAATTAGAAAATATCAGTACTTGGGATATTACCAGTGTTACCAACATCGGCCGAGAAATCGCCGATGTCTGAGAAATCGCGAGTTTTTCAGCTCGGCGATTTTTTCTCAAAAAATCATCGAAAAATCGGGGCGATTTTTTCCTAATCTTTGCCCGATTTTTTTCCGATTTATCCCGAGATATTGTCGATTTTTTCGAGGTGATCTTTTCCCGATATATTGCCGATTTTTTCCCGATTTATCCCGAGATATTCCCGATTTTTTCTAAAGCTGAAATTGAATATTTTTGTATTTTTTTAAGTTTGCCGATTTATTGCCGATGTTTGCCGATGTGTTGCCGAGATATCCTGAAACGATGTTTCCTGGACCCTGCCGATTTTTTCGCCGCGCCGATGTTTGCAACACTGGATATTACACAAACCTACCTACTCTAATTGACCAGTCGGACAAGTGTTAAGTAAAATCATAGATCCAATGCAACCACTTGCTGAACGGATCAATTGAGCTTTCTTTACAGTTAATTACGCATTAGGTCAGAGACAGCTTGGAAGTAATGTAAAAAGAAATTGAAGGCATTTTGACTTGCTGTGTGAGAACGAGAAGACATGGATAACACGAAATAAAATCATGCCAAGGCGATGAATGTTTTTTGCAAACTTTATCCATCAAGATACTGATAGGATCATAAAAAGAATGTGAGTTCGTTGTTGATGGAAGAAGACAATATGACTCATGATTCAGCCACTCCAAACAATTCTTTGCTTTCTCCTCTACCCTACTAGGACACTCAATTCTATTCACTCTAGTAAAAATGGGAGAATCAAATGGGGACAAGTTGTAATGTAATGAAACTGAGAATGAGATCAAGCCCATTTGATGTTAAAAAATGGAGAAAAGATGAAATTGATCTTTATACACCTTCTCAAACCACCCATAAGAAAGATTTATAGATTGAGAAATGTTATTCATCAAAGATGATTGAGAAGGAAAATGAAGCGCCTTTTCTCCAATTATGTTACAATGGTTAGACTTCTGACTAAACTTTTTGAAAGTAATAACTTGATTAGAACACAAACCCATACAAGAAGATTGAAAAGTTGGGACGGGAGGGTGGATTGAAAATTTTCTCCTAGGTGACTTAGAATAATTGATCTTGGAAATTGATGAGAGGAAAAAGTTTCCAAGTGAATTGCATAAATGATCGCAAGATGATTTGAAGCAAGGTTAGTATCTGCATATTGAACCGACACATCTCGATTAAGGATTGGATAAAGAATTTTGTCGATACCATTAGGACGAGGATGTTTACTTACAATCATATCATAATTATCATATGATTGACCTTCTTCCGAGATATGATCAAAATTTGATTCAAAATCACCTTCAACTAGGCAATGAGGATCTTTCATGGATGCACAGACTAGAGAATCAACTATGGATGGTTCCTGATGGTGATCGTTTTGTTCTCCCTCTTCTTCAGGTAATTATGATAAGGTTCTAAGAAGTTCCCCTTCTATGTCAATACCAAGGTTACAATCCTAAAGGGTTGAGATTTGTTCATTATCATTATTCTCTTGCTTCGAAGAGTCACTCAAAGGCATATCCAATGTTGGCTTAGGAGAGGAGAAATCAAATCCAGAAGGACAATCATTAGGCATTTCTTCATTGTTTACCTGATCATCTTCATCAAATTGATCCTCATTGACACAATCAACACTTAATTGTTCCTCTTTGGACTGTTTAATATCTACACCCCACTCCTCTATTAGCAAATCGGTAAACATATCATACCCAGTGATTGATCCCGCTTCCAAATGGTTAAACCATAGCGTGGCATCTCCATCTAAAGAAGCACCAAGGGCATGCATATAAACATCTTCATCTTTAGCACCCCAAGATTCCATATTCAATCAGAAGATCTCCAAATATCCTTCAATAGGATTATTCTCGGAAAATCGAGGAAACCTTTCAATGTGATCATTTGGCATATGATGAGGTGCTCCAGGTATTTTAGAGAAGTTAAAAGGAGAAGGCTTGACTTTTTTTTAACGACTTTGGTTAATTTGGATGGGTGTCTAATTGAATCTTGAGAATCGTTCACCCCAGGCTTTGGCTGGGTTTGATACTTGCTCATCGACTCACTCGGGATGGTTAGGCATTCTTTATTGCGCGGGTGAGGGTATTGGTGGGTATCATAAGGATTGCGGTAATTAGACTCATACCCATAATCATTGTCAAGATTATCCTCATACCAAGAATCTGACCTCCATCTATCCCTTTCGTTTATTCACCTTCTAGCTTCATTTATGTTTTCGGTTAATTCCTTCATGCGCCTGATTAATACATGTGAATTCATTATGATTTATGTGATGGGCTCGCTTCTCAGTGGAGTCGCCAGGTGAACGAATTGCTGTGTTCACCAACGGATAATGTCGTAGGAGAGATATAGATAATACAATGATTGTGCAAAATTAAATGATTGGAAATGCAACCACTGGATTTAAAACTAGATGTGATATGAATGACTATAAACAGTAAAAGCATTCACAGACACCAGAGGTATGTAAAATGAACCAAGGTAATCCTATACCTCCCCGAGAACGGCGCCACAAAATGTTATCACGAATCTTGTAGGTGCCTCGTGAGGTGATCCTATTCAGGACGACAGAGGAAAGGCAACTAAAGTCACAACCTACGATATCCAAGACTTCCGAAAGAACTCGGATGTCACACTAGTCAAGGATATCGACACTTTAGACCCAGTGAAAACACAGAGCCCAGGGGGCGTCCCTATGACCAAGAAACCCTAAAACAAGGAAAATGAATAGATAACCGAGGGAAACTTGATGGAATCTCTAGGTAGGATAGTTAATTAGAGTTTAGTTCAATTACCAAGAGATTTCGAGTATCTAGGTGAAAAGCCATAATTTTACCCTAGGGTTTTATGCAGAAAATTGGGATCTAGTGAAAAATGGTGAAATTTAATGAAATAGGACACCCAAAATGATTGTTGGATGTAGGATTAGGCAAATGAAAGCAAAACCAGCAATACCCAGTTTATGGTTTTGGAAATACCCACTCCTCCCAAGGAGGGCGTTTTTCCTTAAGTAGCAGGCCAATGCTTAGGATGGGCAAATGGAGTCCGATTATGGTGAAAATTGAAATTTAGGGGTTTTATGTTTATTCCAAAGTGGGTTTTAAGTTTTATAGCTCGCTGCAATCCAGAACTTGCAGATCTAAGAAACGAGGGTTTTATAATTATGGAAATGATGGGCAATGCATGCAAAAAATAAAAGAAGAAGAAATAACCTGCGAGACGTACCTGGATCTTGTAGATGACTTCAAAAATGATGAAGAATGCCACTTTCCCGTTCAAATGAGCCTTTTCGGAGAAGATCTTGATGTAGTTGAGCCACAGCCAGTCACCCTAACGCCTCCTTCAACCTGACAGATCAGTGAAAACCAAATGATAAGGCAAATGAATGAGATCTGTAGAATAAAGAAAATATAGGAAGTAAGAAATCATCAAGATAGAAGTATTGCATGATCGAGACACCCTAGAGCCGGGACGATGGTGAGTTCTCTCTCTCTCTAGCTCGCTTCCTTCAACTTGCAAATGAAATGGGCAAAGGAAAAAATACAAGATGGATCCCGAACAAAAACTTAGTGTAGAAGAGTAGCAATGCCAGTCATTCGATCATCAAATCATTTACAAGATACATAGAAGAGTAATCCCAGACAAAAATCTCTTTATTCAAATTCCGGTGCCAAAGCTCATGAATTTCAATGGGGGGGGTCATCTCTCGTAAATAGTTTGAGAGAAACGTAAACTCTAACTCACTTTTACATCCAACGATTGAGATTAAAACATCATCAACGATGGAGATCTACAATACATAGATCACAACATGGGTCAAGTGACTAAGTCAAAGAGGAGGCACACTTTACTCAAGGACGCCTATCCTATGTGAAAGTCACAATATACTATAATATATGACATGATACTACATAGGAGGGGGTCACTAGGGGCTTAATTCACCCTAGGCCCCTGCTTTTACAACTTCATAATATAAGATATAACAATGAAATACATCAATGGCCAAGTTGAGGGGGCACCCCTTGGGGGGCTCTCCTCATTGGCTAAGCCAGTATAAAATAATCCGGACATTTCCTGGCTGAAAACTGTTGGAGGACTATCCGGTATGCTGAAACACATTATTTGTCAAAATTCCAAGCTAGTTCCTTGAGCCAGGAGGCCAAATCGACATTTTCAGTGATTTTTCTAGTTCATTTTTGTTGGTACAATCTCTGGTAAATGATAAATCCATCGAACTCTGTCCAGGGTGCAAACTGTGGAAAATTGACTGCTTTGGATGATTTGGAGACATAGAAGAATGGTTGTGTTACCGAATTCGGTCACCTAGGGTCCGAATCAGTTTCAGATCCTGCAAGGATATGCTGATTCAGGGATTCGAATCGGATTCTCGAGGATTCGGTAATTTTTTTGGGGGGTTACGGATCTGATTTAGGATCCGTTTCGGAGGGAGATGGATCCGGTTCTGGGAGAGAAGATCCGTTTCCTGGAGAGATGGAATCAATTCCTACTGAAGGAACCATCTCCAAAATTTTGACATTCAGTTCCTTCAAGGGACACTGAATCCTTAAAACCAACAAAAAAACACATTAAAAAATTAAAAAAAATCAATAGCGTGGGAGGAAACTTACCTGGGCCCCACCTCAACTCCCAAACCGCTGCTAAAACCCTTGGCAATGGACTTGAGGCTTATCATTCCATTTTGCGATTTGAATATGGAGCTTGGCTGCTGACTGGTCCTCCATTGTGAAGGAGCTACGTGCAACAAGGAGCGGAGGGTGACTGCACTGACTACAACTGGTATGTGCCCCCTGCATTTAGCTTTTTATGTTTTTCGTTTACTGCACGACAAGTAAAATTGTTGTTCATGCTTGCTAGCATACACAACACAAACTGTTGTGTATGCTAGCAAGCGCACACAACAATTTTATTTGCTGAAATTGCTGTGTATGCTAGCAAGAACGCACAACAATTTTATTTGCTGTGCGTGCTTGCTAGCATACACAACACAAATTGTTGTGTATGCTAGCAAGCACATCAAGCTTGACTAGCACTGCTCAGTGCTGTGTTTTAAAAAAAAATGCAAATATTTATATTATTAAAATTTTTATTAGTGCACTGACAGAGACATATTTACAAAACATTGAACAGTGAAAGACTGGAAGTTGAAAGAGTAAACAGCAAGTGACCAAACTAGCAATGGCTTCACGTCATGCAGTTCCATCTAGGGGAGGGAGAGGAACTGGAACTCAACAAACCCGGAACCTGCAACAACAAACATTACTAGCATACCTTGTTGACTCTCCCTTGTGGAAGTATGTGACTAAGATTGGGCCAAAAGAAAAAAACAAAGGTGGTGGTAGTTGCTGGTGGAACTCCAATAGGTGCAAAATTAATTTTACATACACAAGGGTTAAGGCCCATTTTCTTTGGCTGGAAGGTGATCATGGAGTTCACCACTGCAAAAAAATCACCCGGAAAGATGTGGAGGGATTTCAAGTAGAGCAATATGTTGCAGATATGGCCAAGGAAGAAAGGAGGAGTTTAAGACAACTGTCTTTCTCAAAAAGGGGAAATGAAGTTCCCTTGATTGTTGAAGAAGCCCACAAGAGACAAAACATTGGACCCCTGACCAAAATGTTTGACATTGGAGGGAGGGATGAGACAGACAATAGAGTTGCAAGAGCCATATATGCATGTGGATTGTCCTTCAATGTTGTGTGGTCTCCATATTGGCAAGACATGCTAAGGGCAGTGAATGAGGCCCCTAGGGGTTACATGGGACCAAACTTTGAAAAGGTGTGCACTAGCCTTTTACAGAAGGAGAAATTGCTTGTGTAAAAGATATTGGCACCAGTTCGTTCCTCTTGGAGTGGTAATGGTGTCTCCATTATATCTGATGGTTGGACTAATACAAGCAATAGGCCATTTGTGAACATTATTGTCATGTCTCCTGCAGGCCCATACTTCTTGAGGGCTATAGATGCTTCAGGGGAGGAGAAGATTGCTGAATGGATTGTTGAAAAAAATTTAAGAATCAATCGAGTATGTGGGGCCTTCAAATATTGTGCAAGTTATAACAGATAATGCATGCTCATGCAAAGCAGCTGGGGCAATTATTGAGGCAACGTATGGCCATATTTTTTGGACACCCTGTGTGATCCATAGCTTAAATCTTGCTTTTAAATCCGTTGTTTCTGAAGTTGAATGGATGAAAAAACTATGTGAAGAAGCAAGAGGGGTTCATATTTTTATAACTAACCACCAACATGCACAACCTATGTACATGGAATTTGCTAGACTCCAACTTCTTAAGGTTGGAGAAACCAGATTTGCATCACATTACATAATGATCAAGCGATTAGTAGATATGAGGGACGCTTTGTCCTCTATGGTTGTTAGTCCACGATGGCAGCCATGGAAACAAAGCAACAGTGAAAAAGCAATGCGGGTTAGAGGTACGATTCTTGATGAGGCTTAGTGGGTTCAAGCTGAGCTTTTTGTTTCCATAATGGAGCCACTTGTTGATTTGTTGAGACTTTGTGATTCAGATGTGTCTATGTTGGGTGACATCTATGAGGTTACTGATTGTATGCTGGAAAGAATTCAAGAACTTCTTGAAGAGAAGGGCCCTGTTTTGTTTCGCGCCATAAAAGACATCATCATTAGTAGACGGAATAAATACAATACCAATCTTACATGCTTTAGCTTATGCCTTAAATCCAAAGTACTATGATGAGGTCTACTTGGCTAAATTTGGGGGTAAGAGTAAGGCCCCACACAAAGACAATGAGGTGGCCAATGGTTTTAGAGCATTTATTTCAAAGATTTTCTATGATCAGTTGGAGCTTGTAGAGTTAAAGAACTAGGGAGCGACGTATTTGGCAATGTAAATGCATGAGCTGATAGAGGAACTCCGACACCTCTTGCATGGTGGGGGTATTATGGTGCCCAAGCTCCAGAGTTATAGACCCTTGCATTTAGAGTTCTTTCACAGGTTTGTCGTTCTTCAACAACAGAGAGAAACTGGAGCACTTATGGGTTCATCCATTCGGTCAAGAGAAACAGGCTTCAATCAACAAAGCCGGAAGATCTTGTGTACATTCACTCAAATCTTCGCCTCATCTCTCAAGCAAAGACAGATTATAGCGAGGGTCCTCGGAAGCTATGGGATGTGAATCCCGAGCATGCAGATTTGGATACCCTTGACTGCTTGATGGCCAACCTTTGTTTGGTTGTTTCTACAGATCCTTTTGTTGTTGGGGATTTAGATGAGGCAGAGGCACCCATGCCTAGGACTAGCTCGACTGTGACAGGGTCTTCTTCTTCTGTTGTTGGTGGGAAGAGCAATAGTCGTATGGCATCCACTCCCCATGCTGCTTTGTTGGGCCTGGGGAAAGCGCACAAGAAATAAGCGCAAACGAAGAAACGCGCAAGAATCAATCCACCGCGCAAGCACAAACAAGGAAAAGGAAGCACGAGGTAGGTATATAAGAAATCTACGCAAACAAGGAAATCTGCGCGGACAAAGAAAACTGCGAGCAAGAGTGCAAATAAACTTAGTAAGCTCAAACCATTCCAAGTGAAAGATATGCCTGAGATATTCCAGAAGATATTCGAACAACAGACTGCAAGCAAGAGTGCAGATAAGGTTAGTAAGCTCAAACCATTCCTGTCAAGTTGTGTGGCGCTAATCTCGGACAAGGATGCACTTGCAGAGTTGGAAGCGCTTATAGAAACGCTTTCGGTGGAAGACCAGCCGACAAAGAAGGTTAACAGTGTCAATACAAAGTTCAAAAAGGGACACGAACTTAGGATGTCTGTGCAAATTGGTGATTATGACATGGACTATATCATCCTCGACCTAGGATACAATGTTAACATTTTAATTGGCCAGACGTGGGAAATAATGGGCAAGCCACCCCTAGAATGGTCCCCAATTCAATTATGGCTTGCTAATCAGGCAAAGGTCCTGCCCATTGGTAGATTGAGTCAGGTCCAAGTGGATATTGAAGCATTCGCACTTTTGCGGACTTCGAAGTCATCAATATAGTAGATGATACTAACCCATATCTGCGCTACTGGGGATCGGTTGGGTGATGGGAAATCAAACCATTATAGACTTCAAAATAAGGATCCTATCATTTGAAGATGATGAGATGAGGGTAGTTGCGCCCCTCAATCCACTGGAAAGACAAAGGTATGTTGAACCGGTGTTCAACGAAGGGAAAGGTGATCACTTTGATAACATCTATAATGTCACTGCCCTTAGGGAGGATTACATTAATCCTACTGTGGATGGTAACCCGAGCTGGAGATGTGCGAGTTCATGTACATCAGACTCAAGAGAGGCACCTGAGAACTGGCAGAACCGATTACATGAAGTCTCTATGAGGAGATGTGCCAGGATAACTAAGTCTGTCCAACGAGTGGGAACTCAGTCGCGACCGCTCCCTACCGACTGCCTAACTTGGCAATGTTCTTGACTGAGTTTGAAGAATTAGTAATAGAGCCGCAGTGCCTATCTGCGCTAAAAGCTACACTCGCGCGATGGTGGGGTACGCACAAAAGCTTGATAAATGAATGGCCGCAGTGTAGACGGCTACTAGAAGTAAGGTTCGGAGACGAGGTCACAACTGTGACACAAAGGGATATAGGATTATCAGACCCTGTTGAACACTTGGAGCAGTGTTCCGCAGCGTTCTCGAACTACCCACGCCAGGAGTGGGTTCACCACTTCATCCATACTCTTGAAATGGCACCCAGAGGATGGTATGCATCTATGGAGCTGCGCCAAGAAAGAAGAGAATGGTAAAAGGTTGCGCAGAATTTCACATACACATTCCAGTTTGCAGACGAGCAACGAACAGTTGATATTGCGCTGAAGACTATTAAGGAGAAGATATTCGCTGAGATCCCACTGGAGGTTGCGTATTCTCAACTCTGCACTGCGCATTCCCACCAGTGCTGTGAGACAGTTCAGCGCTGGATGACATGCTATAACCTCTCCAGAGACCCAGAGGATGATCCAACTAACATCAATATTCTAGAGTCGGAAGGATCGCGTGTAGTAGAAGGAAGCGGCATTTCCAGTGAGCAGGTCATCAAGCTGCTAAAGATCAAGAAAGTTAACATTGGGTCGAAGGACAATCCGAAATTTGCTAACATTGGAGACTATTGGGACGAAGAGACAGTAGCCAAAATCACTGATCTATTACATGAATTCCAGGACCTATTCTCGACGAACTTAAAGGAAATGAAGGGGATAGTAGGAGATTTGGGCGAAATGAAAATTCCACTCAAACCCGACGCAAGACCGGTAAAATAGCGCTCGTAAAGGCTAAATCCGCGCTATAAAGAAAAAGTGAAAGCAGAACTGGATCGCATGCTGGAAGCAAGAATCATTGAACCTGTTGAAGAGTCGAAGTGGATAAGCCCTATAGTGATTCAGGACAAGAAGGTGACAGGCGAGGTCAGAATCTGTGTCGACCTTAGGAAGCTAAACGATGCCTGCTTACATGATCCATTCCCAACAGTATTTATAGATGAAGTCTTGGAGAGTGTCGGTGGACAAGAAATGTACTCATTCACAGACGGATTCTCGGGCTACAATCAAGTTAGAATTGCGTAAGAGGACCGCCACAAGACAACCTTCGTAACGGAATGGGGATGCTACCAATGCATGGTAATGCCCTTTGGCCTTAAAAGTGCCCTTGCTATTTTCTCTAGAATAGTAGTCTCCGATTTTAAAGATTTCATTCATAGTTTTCTTGAAGTATATTTTGATGACTGGACGGTCTTTGGTCTGGTGAGAGAACATATTGAGAATTTGCGCATGATGCTGGAAAGGTGTCGCCAGTATCAAATTGCACTGAATTTGTGAAAATGCATATTTTGCGCACTATTTGGTGTACAGTTGGGCCATGTAGTATGCCGCGACAGGATCCTGCTCGATCCCGCGAAGGTGGCAATTATTCTGGACCTGCCACTGCCCACATTGGTCACGCAACTTAGATCCACATTGGGACATACTGGATATTATAGAAAATTCATAACAGGGTACGCGGAGATAACTGCCCCAATGGAGAAGCTGCTGAAGAAGGACGCCAAATTCGAGTGGAACGAAGACTGTCTAGGAAGTCTGGATAAGCTGAAGAACCAAATGGTCACTGCGCCAATATTAATATTCCCAGACTGGAAGAAGGAGTTCCATGTACATGTTGATGCATCATCAATTGTGCTTGGTATAGTATTAACCCAACCAGGAGAGGGCACAATTGACCACCCAATTGCATTTGCAAGCAGGAAACTGTCAGCAGCAGAGAAAAACTATACCACAACTGAAAGAGAAGGGCTTGCAATGGTCTATACGCTACAAAAGCTCAGACATTATCTATTGGGTGGACACTTCAAAATGTTCACCGATCATTCTCCGCTGAAGTACCTGGTCAATAAGCCAGTGTTGGGGGGGAAGATCTGCTGGTGGCTCCTCCTATTTCAAGAATTTGACTTTGAAGTTGTAGTCTGCCGATCGCACACCAGCAGCAGAAATCTTTCGAAAGCTGTCTCCTCACTTAGGAAAGTGGAAGAGGTGTGACCTCGGGGGCAAGCACAGAGCCAAGTACTGTCACCTACTCCTAGCTCCTCCGTTTAGGCTAATAACTCCTAACGAAGCCAAGGGGGGTAGTCCCTAACAAAGAGTTTTCTATGGCTCAATGTTTAAGTTAAGTTTTGATGTTATGATGCAGATGGGTGTTGTTTCGGAGTTATTGTGATGAAAGATGATTAAAATTATGAATTTTGAACACAAGACAAAAGCGATCCACGTTGCTGTACTGGATTAAAAGATGAACAGTATATCAAGACTTGTGAGATAAAGATGCATTCACAAATAAATATTTTATAAGCTAAAGACAAATGATCCGGATGTAACAATCACGCATAAATTAATAGACCAGTGCCTTATGGAGTCGAAGCTTTGTAATGATTAAAGAAATAAAATCAAGTCTTGAAATAAATCTAGTGGATGTTATGCGAGTGCTCTTGGTATATTTTAAATGGTTTTTAAATGGTCTTGTTTAGGGCTTCAACGAAAGGTATCACAAGATCAGCTGGGAAAATCTTCCAAGTTAATCCATTGGAGACATGACGGCCCGCCCAGTATCTCAGGCTGGTATCGCGAAGATTGACCAACTAGCTGAGACTCGAGACAGCGGGGAGTTCCGGCGCCTTTACTAAGAATGACTTAGGAAACTTTCTACAACGCCGGTGCGTTGGTTACGGGGTAAAATTTTATTATGATGAGTCTTGTGAGATTAACAATCCAATGGTGTTTCTGGGTACTCCGATTTTTAGGTCGGTTAGAGCATACTCCGGCAAGGAAACAACGAGATTAATTAATTAGAGGGGAAATGTGAGTTGGAGAATTTTATTAAGTAAATTGATTAAAACCCTCTGACAGAGAGCGCTCTTGAATTTGTCTAATGACAGAAGTTCAAGAGACTTAGCTAAACTATATGCTTGATGCAAGGATATGCAGTGGGAATGCTCTTTGATAGAGAGTGTTCTTGACTTGGATTACGGCAAGTTCAAAAGACTTTAAAGATTAATTAAGTAACTTACAAAAATGTAAAAAAGACTAATCTACCCAAGAATCTCTTGCAGGTTTTTAGGCCCTAATCGGGAGAGCATGGTAGTAAGTAAAAATCGAAATAAAAGACAACTCTCCGATAGAGAGCACTCTTGATCCACAAAGTGAGATTCAAGAGATTTCTACTTTAAACAGTTGATTTACTTATTGAAAGATAAAAATTTAAGAGATGAAGCAATCAACTTAGTTAATGAAGCAAAATGGGCTAATCTAGCAATTAGTATTCTAAGAAAGATAATGAGATTATTCTAAGCATAGGCACAGCTAATCTAATAAGCACATAAAAAATAAGAACACCACAAACCTCCCCAAATGGGGGAGGTTGAGAGTGGGGGCTTCAAAACCCTACTCAAACAAAAATAGAAACTTTATTGAGATTTACAATTTGCCTTGGGAATTCAACCCTTGAAAGGACTTTTGAAATAAAGCTAGAAGACTAACATGAAACTTTATTAGTGGATTTTATGTAAAAAGGAGAGTGATTTATCTTTTTGTTGAGAACCTTTCCTTCAAACCTGCAAAGAGGGAAAAAGGAAGAAGATAGAAAATAGCAAAAATAGGGCAAAAGAGGGCTGAAACAAAGGAGGAAAAGATGGGCAAAAGGGAGGAACAAAAACAAGAAATTGGGTGCAAAAGAAGGGAAGAATAGGGCAGCGAACTAAACAATCAATGAGCTGCAGAAAAAGGTAAAAATGGGACAGCGATAAGAGAGAAAAGTGGCTGCAATAAAAATGAAAAAAGAGGGCAGCGAAGAAAACCAAGAAGAAAAACACACAATAAGTTGGAAGGATGCCAAATCCAACTTAGAAGAAGGGGGAAAAATCAATCAATAATCAACAAAAGGTGGGATAAACCTTCGAACAAGGTGACCACTAGGAGCACTGGTCCCGAAACCATCCAGACTAGCTGGATGTACACAAGGATGCTAGTGGGGAAAGAGAAGTAGCCACAAAATTATGTGGCACTTGGGATCAAATCCCAAGCTACTTTCTCAGGTCAAAATGAACATGAGACACATGGAAATATTGAGAAAGGAGAAACTTAGATTAAACTTGAAAAAAGTAACTGGAAAGATTTCTTTTAGTTGATGGATGAGGCAAAGAAATTGTGCTTCTCGATTTTCCTGAAAGATTATGACTTCTTGTGGAACCTGCAGAATGAATGTTAACCATAAAAAAATCCCTGTATATCGGATGATACTTGAAAGCACACAGTCTTCAAGAGAAAAGCATAGATTATATGAAATAGTGCTAGATTGTTAGCCTTCAAAATTTACACAATCAAATGCTTAAGAATCCATAAAGAAATGAACAAAGAAAGGTATCACCTCACGTGGTGAATCATGACCAACATAGAGCTTCCGCTTTGACCTCCAAAGTCATCAACTTTATTAAATCGTAAGCAAAATAATACAATAGAAATTCTCCAGAGTTTCTATGCCAAAAATCCGATCATGTAGAGCTCAAAAGAGCCTGTACTTATACAAAAAGGAAAGAAAATAGGGCTCAAATCCCTAAATCCAGACTGAGAGTAACATTGGAGTAATTGAATGAGCTCGGCATGATGATTTGGAGTTGAACTGAGTTGCAACTGAGTTGTAACTGAGTGCTAGAGTAACGAGGGGGGGTGAGGTGGCTCATCCTCCCTCGTAATGATCACCCAACCAATAGATAACCCATACTTCAACCAACTCAGTAGCATTAATTTGGAAAGTCTGATGAGAATGGTGGTGTTCTTTTTGGCCCATCCGCCGTATTAACTATAACTACCCTGACATGTACATAATTGAACCTAAGTGTGCGAGTAAAGGCGACGAAGGACAAGCCCATGTGCTCCATTAGATGCCCCATCACTGCGTCCAGTCATAGCCTGGATGCTCGATCGCCTATAAATATCAGTCGCCTCTATCCTAGTAACCTTTACATTGCCTTGCAGAGCCAAGAAACTAGAGAGCCGAGCCAACTGAGCTAATAACTTCCAGAGTGAACCAGAACCCTACCTCAGAGCTGAAGCCCATGATTGTTTAGCTATCTAGTGACAGTGAAGGACTGAGTTGTTTCACCAGCCTCACCCTGCCCGATATTAGAAGTGCCTTACGTCCTTGAACCAAGTCAGCCGACTAAGAAGATGAAGAAGATGCAGGCTCGACCGAAGGCACCTCCGAGGCCGCCACGCCCGCCACCGGCAGGAGACCAGCAGACGCAGGTACCTGCAACCCGGCCACCAGGACAACCGGCCGGAGCACATGTTTATGTGCCCAGAGGTCTGTCGACTGCAGACCTCGCTAATTCCTCTGCTCCCCCAGCGAAGATACCCAAAGGCTGCAGAGTCAACCCAGTTCCACCACCACCAGTGGACATAGAGCTGACCGATGAGGAAAAGAACTTACTGCTCCCATATGTGTCACCTAGGGTCCCAGGCGCAGCAAGAGTGACAATGGACGCGTAGGACGAACTGGAAGAGCCCATCATTCCAGAAGGCGTCCCATTGACCTTGGATATCAACCCCAAACTTCAGGACTTGAAGTTTGAAGACTACGATACGAGGAAGCTAGAGGAACTGGCAAGAAATCGATTCATGGTCGCAGTGCCCGGTGTACCACCGAATGCAGACGTAGTTTCTGCAATGGAGTGGGCGCGTGGATTGGAGCAGTCAGGCATCTTAAACCTGCTCCTTATGCCGCATTTCGACTGAACTACCTTGGTCGGGATGTGTGTCAAGCAACTTTTGGTATGCTTCAATGGAGGCTACCTTTGGCTAGACAAGCCATATGAGGTAACGGTCGAACTGATCTCGGCCATCACGGGTCTCCCGCGGTAAGGAGTCGACCCGACCCCGTATCTGCAGAAGGACAGGGAAAAATTGGACAAGAATGGCATGAAGGGCAAGTACCAACTTGTCCGCGGCGGAAAGGGCTACCTCATTAGCTCTATCACTGATGTTGCTGTAAGGTCCGCTGCAAAAATCTTATGCAGTAAGTTGCTGCGCAAGATGAGGCCTACTGAATGCACTGCCGCAATAGTAGAGCTAGCAGAACAGTGCGCGCAAGGGGTGCACATTAACTGGTCCCAGTTCCTCTTGAATGAACCGATGGACGACACGGTTGGCGCGCAAGAACTTCTCTCGGCGAAGTTCCACTACTCGTGGCTTCTGATTCTGATCTAGCTCGTAGCCTGGACTCCTCCACCAGACTATCAACCCATGGACATCCCAGTGGAGTACCTCGGCGTGCAGTTCCAGAACCTCTGGGACCATAAAGACAGCAAGCGCAAGAACGATACAAAGGTTGAATTCTTTCTCCAAGAAGAAAGACTTAGACAGATCGTGCATAAGCAGTATAGACTGAAACTTGCGACGGTGGTCAGGTATCCATTCATTAACTTCCACGTGGGGCCGCACAACATCATCCTATATCCGCGTAATGACCCCAAGAAGCAGGCACTCTCGACCTTCTTCATCATCAAAGATGCAGATATCGAGAGGGAAATCAAAGACTGGCCCAAAGAATGGATTGGCCAGCGTGTGGACATGCCTGAGGAGCAGCAAGCACAGCAGGGGATCCGCAGGAGAACCTGCCCCAGGACCGCGCCAATACGAACACCCAAGAGCATCAGGATGATGCCCAGGAAGAAGAAGAAGAAGAAGAAGAGCAAGACCCAACCAACAATCGTGAAGAAGATACCCCTACTGATGAGGAGGTGCGCGTCGGAAGAAACAGGAAAAGAAAGGGTAAAGAGCCCATGGAGGAAGATGCAGAAGCCTTGGGTATCCTGCGCAGGAAAAATCAGAGGGCTAATTGAGCCCAAGTCGTTAGCATAGCAGAAGAGGATCTGACCCTTCTTAAAAAGGCGGTCGCAGAAATAACTAAGTCTACCTTGGGTGATATGCGCGCAGGCAAACCAATTGGACAACTTCGCTCACTGCGCAATTACCTGGCTGGCAGAGACCGTCACAGAAGTGTGCGACGCCGTGCAGGATGAGACCTACGGTGTAGACCCATCAGACGCTTTGGTGACGTCGGTGCTGCTCGCACCCTTGAGAATAGAAATGCCCGCGCAGACATTTTCTACAAATACAGCAGAAACAGATACAAGTGTCCATAGCTTGGACATATTAACTTTGGATTTCTCTAAGCTGACATTGCCACAAATCTATTCCATTCAGCATGCCGCAGCTACAGAGGTGAGAATCTGAGAAAATGCGGTTGCATATCAGGCAGCCAAGGCAATCAGAAAAGCAAAGAAGCGCAAACAAGTCATCAAACGACAACAGGAAGACTTAGAAGCACAAGTGCAGAGGCAAGCTTCACTAGAAGAAGCCATAAAGGAGGCAGTCGCAAAACTGTCAGATGATGAGGAAGAAGACGAAGCAGAACCTGTGCACTAGCTGAGGCGGTTATCCAAATTGACTGTAGATTTGAAGAAACAGGTTCAGGAATTAAAGACCAACCAACAGCCGAGCACGCCCCCCAAAGTTGTGCAATAAAGGCAACAATCGGCATATCAAGCTGTTGGCTAGCTTAGGGAAGCCGAAAAGATTTGCACAGAGGCGGTGGAAACAATTGCCGCAGTATGGGAGCAACTCATCGAGGATGAGACTACGGAGCAGCTTGCTGAGCAGGCGCGGCAAGCAGAACTACAGGTATTAGCGGTAAGGGCAACGATTAAGAAGCTGCCAACAAAGGAGAAAATCTCCAAAGGCGCTGAGCTCAAGCAGCTCTAGGATAAGGCAAGAACCCTGCGCGAGCAGGAAAACATGCGCAACCAAGAGACGACTGAGAAACAAGCCGAAGCTAAAAGGGTGACAGGGCTAATTCAGCCTATCCAGCAGAGAATCCACGAATTAAGGCAGGCAGTGGCCAATGCGTCGTTGGAACACCCTAGCTCCGACCGAGTGCAGGAACTGGAGCAGCAGGCAGAAGAAGCCCGCCGGGAGATAGAAAGGCTTACTCCCATTTTTGGCCAATTCCAATAGAAGGTTGGAAGTGCAGAACAATCTGCGCTAGAAGGTGCACCAGAGGATGTGTAAGAAGAGGAAAAGGAAGATGAAGAGGACCAAGAAGAACAACATGAAGAAGAGTCGGAGCAAGCAAAACAAAAACCTCTAGAAGTAGACTCTTCCGATGATGCCGACGAAGAAATTGTATAACTCCAGTTTTGTCATCTAAAATATAAACATTTTTTTTTTAAGTATGGGATGAGCCCGCGGTGCAGGAAACACCGCAAAAAAAAAACACAAGTAACAATACGCGCAAGAGAGGAAGCATGAGAAAGGTGCGCGAGAAGAAAAAGCCAAAAAAAAAAAAATCAACAACAAAGAAAAGGCCGCGCATGTTGCGCCACCTCCTAGGTCCATTGCTTCGTGGCTCGGGACGAGCCACATGTGAGTGTTGGGGGCCTGTTGTGCCTCGGGAAAGCGTGCAAGAAATAAGCGCAAACGAAGAAACGCACAAGAATCAATACATCGCGCAAGCACAAACAAGGAAAAGGAAGCACGAGGCAAGTATAGAAGAAATCTACGTAGACAAGGAAATCTGCGTGGACAAAGAAAACTGCACGGAAGAGGAAATCTGCACAGAAGAAGGAATATGCACAAAAGATGCCACCTCCGCGGAAAAGGGAAATTGCACGGAAGGAAGATGCCTGCAGGGTAAAACAGTAGCACAAGTGCAGATTAACGGCCGAAAGCGACAGGACGATCGTGGGTGCTGAAGTCGGGATAACTCGGCGGATGCCACACGAGTGAACTCATGTTGTAAGTAAGGTCGTTAGTGCCTCGTGTCAAGTAATGATCACCATAGCTATAGCCTAGGGGGCGGCCGATGGTGACAGTTAACGGACTACCTGTATGCAGTCGACCCTACGTGGTCATGTAAAATAGTATAAATAGGAGGGATTCAATAGTTAGAGAGTTGCTTTTATTTTACTCTTTGGTGGCTTTTTAGATCACCCTTTAGTTGTTTTTGATTAGTTAGTAGTGGGATGATCTCTGAGGGAGTAGAGGAAAGTTGTGAGATCTGAGTGGTAGATTAGTTGGAAGTCTGCAGGATGCAGTCGGAGGTAGTGCAGTAGAAGAGAAGCTCTACTAGAGAGGTGCAGAGGTTAGAGAAGTCGATCCAGGCCGTGTGCGGAACAGTAGATGGTAGCAGTAGTTAGGAGAAATAAGACAGAGAGCATGGGAGAAAGAAAGAGTCTGAGCAGAAAGCTAGATCTAAGATAGTCTGTAGTCAAATGCAGGCTGAAGGCGCCATATATATCTCATGCAAGATGAAGAGCGCCTTGTGGTTTTTGCCCGGATGGGTTTCTGTGAACTCTCCTGTGTGTTGATGATTGAATGTGTATGGTTGTTTATGATGCAAGTCCTGTCAGGGTTGAACGAATGTCGTACTATCAATAGAAGTCCGAATGCATGAATAGGTTATTATGCGCAGCTTTTGAGTATTAGTTTATGTTTACAGCACAATCGTGGTTGCGCGTCTGTTATATTGCGCATGTCTGTTAGCTTGCTATTATATCCCTTTATGTTTAAAGTACTAAGGCCGAATCTATGTCATGCCATTAGTAGTTAAGAAAGTATATGCACGGTGTGCGCTACAGTTCGGCGTAAATGACTCCATCCTCGCGACTTGGTCGAGCTCCGGCGGTTACCCATCGAAGAGATATCTCGAGTGACACTGCGCCTGCTTTGCAGGTGTTGCCGACGTGGCTTGCTCTGTCGAGCTGGTATCTCGGGTGTTTGTTGGGTTGACGGGTTGCGCAGAACCTAGGTTACGCGAGTTAGGAGAAGTGGCCAACATGCTTCATATCATCAGTCTGGGGATTTAGGAGCTGTTCCATTAGAGGATTTGGAGGGAGCTGACTATCCATCAGATTAGTTTATCTCACTAAGTCACTCTTTATTTTCAAATTTATAGTTTACATTTTGATTACAATGTTTCACAGTTAGACTTTACTGTTTTTTATTTCAGATTTGTAGAGCTCTATAGATAAGCTCACTTTTTGCTGTTTTGAAGAACTATAGCCTTGACTCATGAGCTGTGACTCTTTGATATTTATCATTTACCATTACCATGTTGAAACTTGGCATTATATGATAATATCAGTATAACATTTGTGACTTGTCATTATCATTATGGTTAGTTTATTTTATGAACTTATGACAACTGTTATTTTATCGTAATGTTAATGACAACTGTTATTGTATGAAATTCAATTTCATTTCAAATCTGAAAATTACATGTATGAGTCTACGAATCTATGGCATTTCATGTTACGAATACGATGTATGATCATGTTGCAACTTCGAATATATGATGTAAATGTTAAATCAAAATGTATCAGTATGATCAATTTTATTGATATAAATTATAATGATGATTTATGAATCTATGAATCTATGATGCATTGATGTTAATTATAATTTGTTACTTGTAGCCTGTAAGTTGTAGGCTGTAAGATTGTAGCGTGTAGGATGTATGTGATTTTAAATTTGTGTTGTTTTCTAAAATTATGGATTTAAAATTTAAAATTTTATTTTTTAAATACACACACACACATATATATATATATTATAAAAAAATTAGAGTTAGGGTTCCGAATCCCCGATTCCTAATTTTGGACGAATGTCGAATCTTGTATCGGATTCTTTAATCGATTCCGATCACACCCACGGTTCGTGTAACCTTGGAGAATGGTATAAGTGACTACTCATACCTCCCTGGAACATTGCTCTGCTCTAGGAAAGGCAATCATATTGCCATCTGGAATAAAATTTGATCATTTGGCCAATAATCACTTATCAGGAGAACTGGGGCCAAACTATCAAAACTGAAACCAAAGTATTGGTCCT
This sequence comes from Pseudotsuga menziesii, assembly GCA_001517045.1. Classification (NCBI taxonomy): domain Eukaryota; kingdom Viridiplantae; phylum Streptophyta; class Pinopsida; order Pinales; family Pinaceae; genus Pseudotsuga; species Pseudotsuga menziesii. The sequence continues at coordinate 49,747 of LPNX010290888.1, forward strand.
AGGCATGTTTGGAACAAATATAGATCATGTTGTTTTTTGAGTCACTGCCTTGGGAACCGTGATTGACTTCGTCAACTGGGTTGACCATGTCAAAGTACCCAAACTGAAGGTGAGAAACTGTATCAATATGATCCTGTAAACATCCAGGGTTAGAAATGCTCCAATAATGTATATGAAAACCAAACTTGAATCAGTGATTCATAATCATGGTGACAAATAATAATAATAATAGTAAGATGTACCTGTGCTTCTGAAGAAATTCGGAACTTTATGGAAGTCTGCTTCTTCACGCCATACTTACAAAGGGTAAACAATGTGCTACAAATGGGTGAGGATGGAGGAACAAGGTTAAAGCAAAAGGGAATGACTTTTAACCGACTTCGACTCGATGATTTATCCAAATGATAAACTTTAAAGAATACACTCTACCAAGGTGACATATGTATGACAGATAGCAATAGGGGATGGAGGTGTCTCAAAAATGGATAAAGTACTTGGATATGCTTTCGTTAGACTCTAACAAGTTTTCCTTTGCACTTTATCTGCAATATAGGTCAACCTTCAAAGGTAGGTGCCCTGGCAGCCTTATGGGCTCCAGTACTGATAAAGACCCAGCCTTTGCAGGCTAGTCTCACCCTAGTGCCTTGTGGGGGCAAATGAGCCGAACACTATACAAGGAGTGAGTGCTCATCTTTCAACCATTAACCTTTTCAATAAACTTTACATTTCACAAGATAGTAGCCATCCTACAAGGGCAGGTGCCTTGGAAAGCCTTCTGGGCTCCAGTAAATGACTAAGGCCTAGACCCGCTGCCAGCGAGTAGTCCAATAGCGTTGACGGGGTTGCCTCTCCCTGCCGCCCCTGTGGAGGGCAGATTGAGACTTACATTATATAATGAATGAGTGCTCAAACCCTTGGCCACTGACTACCTTTTAAACATTTATAACTTTTGCATCCTTTAGATATAGCTTTTATGCGTTTCGATGCTTTAGTGTTTAGCAACATTGTTATGGCGGAGCACTTGTTTTGAGCACTAAAGGAGGACTACCCTGTGAACCCAGCCACACTGGCCAAGCCACATAATTCATAGCCATAGACACCTAGAAACATGGAGTCTATCATACATAGGGGTCACAATGGGGAAAGGATCTTCAATCTCGCAAGTCTCAATCAGTCTAAGTCTTGGAATAAAATCAAAGGTGGATGAATTGGATGGATGGGGACAAGTGACATGGAACCAACCTAGCACCAAGGTTTATAATTTGTACAAGCATGGCATGAGCAATAGTCTTCACATCAAATTCCTTTATTAGTCATAACACAAGTTGAAGCAACAACATATATAAGCATAGCTCACCATAATCATCCTAACAATGATAAGCATAGGTACCTGACATACATCATAGAGCAAAATCAAGCCAAGGAAGTGTATACCTGATCTCACCAAATAATAAAATATACCTTTCTCCAACCGATAATCCCCTCTATAACTGTGTGTACCAACTCTGATCTACAGCTCTGCTACAATGAACTAGATCATCACCAAAAGCATCTCAATGGACCTCTGAATCTCAGTCTTGGCAAGGAAAATCCGATGAACAAGGCTCTGAAATAGCTGAAGTTGTAAAGATCCATGCTAATATCCCATGTGAAAGATAACCCAGAATAGAATAAGAGACAAGCCTATATGCTGCATCATGGTAGCCCAGCTGCAGAAATGTATATGTGATAATACATCCTTCAAAGGCATTTAGGTAAAGGATAAGGATAGCTTGTTCTGTGGGTGTTAAGTCTTGGGAAACATTAGAGACAAGTTGATCAAATCTTACGTTGAATTTGTGGATTGTCTCATTCTCTTTCTTCTTAACCTCAAAGAGTTTCTTGCCGCCTAATTCACACTTTAAGACACAGGAAAGTCACAACCTGCTATGTGTGTCCTTGGGGGCAAGCGAGAGCTGGGGACCACTATCACCACAGTCCA
>LPNX010290910.1:589-42511 GCA_001517045.1 Pseudotsuga menziesii
TACAGTAATTAGGTAAACCCATAAAGTAAAACCAACATATGATAGTAACGACATACTAGGCAGTTGTACTATTATTGTTTAATGACAATGAAAATCTTAGTTATGAAATTATTAAATCTCAATTGAATATGAGAGATAAGATCTTGTGAGAGTACTTCATTCGCTTGCATGTGCAACGTACAAAATTCTCAAAAAGCAACCTGCAAATAGTGATACAATCGATATAACTGACGTTTTTGAAATCAATCATAATTTTAGCACCAAGTTGAAGACGATCCAGCTTTCATTAATTAAACTGGTCCATCATGAAAACAAGAAAATGAAAGCCTCAAGAGACGTTAAAGATAATGATAGAGAGATTTTCATTGATTTAGAACTAGTTCGTATCATGAAAAGCAAAACAGTTTTACAACATTCAGATCTAGTGAAAGAATGCATTGAGGAACTCCGTCAAAAATATGTTCACTGCAGATATTAAAGTAATAGAACGAGAAATAGAGTCTTTAATTCGATAGGGGTACATGGTATAAGATGCAGAGAATTCCGATATATTGACATATTTACCATAACACCTGAAAATAATACAATTTGGATCCACTCTTGAAAACATTTTAATCAATTCCAATGTACATTCGATAGTTATTGCAGTCAGAATTGGAGGCACATTAAAGCATTTCGTTTAAACATTTTTTGAACAGTGAAATAGCACCTTAAGAAATAAGGTGGTAAGGGTTTTATGCCTAGAGGAACCAAATGTTAAAATAGCGCTAATATAAAAAACCAAAGCTCTTATAGTGCTAATGTTTAAAAAAGGGCATAAAAACCACTAATAAAACGATAAGTCATAATGGATTAAAGAATAACAAATGGAGAATAGACTAAATATAGTTATGACCAAGTCATTAGTTTAACCTTATTTTCTTATTATATGAAAAGATATATCATTCCATTAAGAGTTGTGAAGTACATGAGAAGACACATTGATTCATGTAGAGGTATGAAGAAAGAGTATAAATACGAAGATATGAAGAGATCATGTGTATCTCGATGGATTATTTTGTATATTGGTAGTTATTCTATCCATGGATTTGAACCTAGTGTTCATCTTTGAACAGATTGGAATTTTTTGACAGGTTGAAACTTGTTAGAGGATTGTATTCCTCATTACATGCTGAGCCATGTATACAAGCTGGGTCTTGTAAGAGAACTGGGTTTCTCCATCTAACTGGGGCTAGATAATTATTTGTAAAACAGAATTATCTTTTGATATTTTTATGTTTAATATCTCATGCATATATATATTTATGATTTGAAAATGTTATGACTGTTTAAATGTCATTTGTGCTTTGGCAAAGAAGTTTTTAATAGACACTGATTCACCCCCCCCCCCTCTCAGTGTTTGAGACCTGTTTAACAATTGGTATCAGAGCAGGTTGTCTTTGAATAGCTCACTTCTGCAAGGATGATCCAAAAGGGAAAAACAGGTTCATTTAAAAAAAAAACCTTCACCAGTGCAACTATCCATACCAGGGTTGGGCTGGGCTGGAACTAGGGCTTCAACATCATTCATACAAAGAGGAGTTTAGAATTCCATGCAAAGACATGTACCCTCCAGGCTATGCAAATTAAAGAAAAGATGTGCAACAAACAAACAATATCATACAAAGGTACGAGAATGACCAACCAAAGCATCATCCAAGGAGGTCATTTTAGCACGACTATGGTAATAGGATTTTTGATTATGTGAATGAGGAAAACAAGTTGATAGGAAATGCTCAAATTAAAGAAATGCATAATACTCATAGCCATAACATGGTGGATCAATAAAGTTTGTTTGCTAAGAAATCACATTCCATTAGTACCCAAAGCAATTGGATTAATAGTGCGCATCCCCGTGGCTTATCCTATGTCAATCAGAGGTCTAGTAACAAGCCTAATGATTCAGAACAGTTTGAGATGGACAGGTATGGTGCACAAGTAATTGCTAGTAGATCTATTGACAAACAAATCATCCCCACAAAGAATTTGCAGGAGTCTTTTTACAATGATACATCTCTTACAGAGGATGAATATGAAGAAGATGATGATGATTATGATAGTGGTTCTGAACTAGATCTGGATGAAGAGAAGGCTCAGCAGAAACTGCTCCCCAAAGTTAAAGAGCTTGTAGACAAGTTATGTGGCTCTACCAAGCCAAGCCTTTATGGTGACATTGAGTTATCCTACAGCACAACATTTCAAGGGATGGAAGGAATTAGTGTCTCATGCTCAACATTTTAAGAAGAAAAGGACCATTCACCACTATGAAAACTATCGATCTCTGAGAGTATGCTCAAGATCAAGGAAGAGAAAGGACAAGGGCAAGAGCAAGAAGGGCCAATAAAAAGCTGCAACCACTTCCTATGTCTGCATTAAGAAATCCCTCACATGAATCATTTTATCAATAGTTTAGAGACTTCAATCCTATTCAAACTCAGGTATTTACTGTGCTTTATAACTTAGATGATAATGTTTTAGTTGCAACACCTACTGGTAGTGATAAGACTATCTGTGCTAAGTGTGCTTTACTACGATTGCATCAAAAAGGCACAGACAGTGTATTTCAATGTGTCTATATTGCTCCTATAGAAGCTCTTGCCAAAGAGTGATATTAGGATTGGGAGCAAAAATTTGGCAAAGGAAGGAAAACCAGTTTAGTGTTTGTGCCAACGCGGAAACATGCACAGATTACTGCCCTTGATCTGGTCCCATACTCAAATACAGATGATGGAGAAAGATCCCAATTTCTTCAATGTACCAAAGAATATCTAGTACCTTTCATTGCAAAAGTTAAGGAATCTACTTTGAGTCATGTGTTGACTCATGGGATTGGGTATCTACATGAGGGTCTTAGCTTAATGGAAAAAGAATTGGTAACTCAGTTGTTTATGTTGATGTATTTGTAACTTTGGAATGTATTCACCTATATATCTTATGTATTGTACCTCGATGTCTATTCTAGGAAGTTCCTGTAATGTATTTGAGTCATGTCGTGCCCTGATGTGCCTATCGGGAGATTCAATAATGTAAACAAGTCATGTTAAGTCATTGTGGGTAACCCTCCTATTGTTCAAGGGTTAAAGTCCCCACAGTTGTGGGGCCCTAGGGTTATTAGACTATCCTAGAGAAGTTGGCCCTAGGTGATTTATTGTAAGTCGGTGCAATAGTCCCCACCATTGTGTTAAGGATAACCCTCTTTGTTGGTCGGAGGAGGCAAAGTCCCCACAAGTTGTGGGGCACTAGCATTATTAGACTCTCCTAGAGATGTCGGCTCTAGTAAGTAATTGTTAAGTGAGGCCGACATGTTGGAGTGGTCATTAAGTGAATGAAAGAATATAAATCGAGAGTGAATCTCTCTATTTATCACACACACACTCACTCACTAGGGCAGATGAGTGAGAGAGAAGTTGTTGGGACAAGAGAGAGACTACTACTGTCGGGAGATCATCTTTATGTTTTCAGGTTTTTGCTTTTGGTGTTGATTCTATCTCTGAGGAAGTTGTGGGGTTTTCTCCTTTATGGTTTCCTCGAGGAAAATTCTTTGTGTCTCTTGTCTCTTGTGTATATTGCTATGCATGTTATTCTCTCAGTTAAAGATCTTAAGATCATAATGCTAGCTTGAATGATAAAAATTTAACATCGTATCAGAGCTAACCCGAGAAGAAGACATTATGCAGCTACAGAATCTAGGGATTCTTAATTTTTGGGTCTCTCTCCACAATCCATCAGCAAAAGTATACTAGGCTGACTCTCCATCGAAGGGCGCATCTTTCTGTCGAAGCAGAATTTGATTCCGAGCATTTTCAGTTTTTGGTGCAGGAAATTAGGGCTTCTTACAAAAGAGGAATTTTTGAGTGAGCCCATAATAGGATTGATCTCCTCATCAAAATAGAATTTTAGAGACCTGGTTCGATATTTTTGGTTTGGTATAACTCTGAGAAAGTCAAACCCCAGTTTAACCCTACGCTAGAAAAACCCTAAAATACTAAAAATGCTAAGTTTTGGTACATTCGCTATATCTTGGGATTGGAGAAGGCTCAGGAGCTTAAAATTTCATAGGCTGAAGATAAAATCCAGATTTATATTGTGTACAACATTCAGCCTCAGATTCGTTATATTCTAGGAGATATGATCCCTCCACGTTAGGGTTCCAGTCTCTTCCACGATTCATCCCTAAACATGACACATAGGGAGAATTGCTATATCGCGGGATACAAAGGTCCAAATGAAATTTATGAATATTTTCAAGAAAGGGCCTAGACTTCAATTTTTGTGGTAGAAGTTTCAGACCCCAAAGATGAAATAGTGACACGTGGATGTTTGTACAACTTTGCTATTCTGAACAGTCCTGAAACAGGTCACCTTGGGAAAATAATCATAACTGCCAATTGGTGAAACCAATTGTGATGTAACCTATGGTGTTGGAACAGAGACTAGTGAGGCTACCTCAGTACAAATTTTCAGACATAGATAAGCTGTAAGTTTGGAGATACCATAGAATAAGAAGCAGAATCTTAGAAGAAGAAGAAGCTCAACTCATAATAAGAGAAAAGAAGATGGGAGCAACTCAAGATAAAGATTTCACAATTCAAAAAAGATCCCTCAAGCGATGAGGAATATGAAGAACTCAACTCTTGAAGAACCTCTTATCCACCTTATCATTTGGATAAGAAATGATGCTATTATTAGTGAAGAAGATGATGAAGCTGAAGGCTTAAGAAGGAGTCTACCCATGAAACAAATAAAGATAAGTATTCAATTGTCATTTCATGATATTGTTTTGTTATGCATTTTTTTATATTCAGTTGATGTATTATGCATGATAGAATGTTTACATTAATGAAAGTATACTACTAATATGCATGTAATGGGTAAGTAGCTCATGGTGCTATACAAATCTCCATTGCTACTTATCTAGAATGAAACCTCTTTGTTGACATATTGGATTAGTGCACAATCTCAATGTTGTCCTGGTAGAGATGGAAGGCATCTAGAAAGTTTCCATGAGATATGGATGAATATTGTATTGGCTAAAATAGTTGCATGATCATATATTTATGCATAAGAATTTTTCATTATGAATATAACTTATGAAATGTTTCTAAGCATACAATTAATGCACTTGACTTGTAGGAAAGATCACGTAAAATCATCTACAAGCAAAGAAGGATGAGACTTGTTCTGAAGAACAAATGACGACAGTTCAAAGATGAAGAATAATATGAAAAATGCAACTAAATCATTGATGAAGAACCTTCCACCCATGAAGAAGTAACCAAGAAGAAAGGGAAAACCAGTTCAAGAAGAATGATGTCTAGGATGCAATATTGATACTTGAAGGGAAGTTCGTAGTTCCATCATGTAGTAGATGGAAACATCGTGAGATACAAGGAAATATTCATAGCACGAGGATTGTCATGAAAAGAAGGTATAGACTATGAAGAGACATTTGCAACCAGAGGGAGTTGAGACACATGACAGGCAGAATCATGTGTGCAAATGAAATAAGGCCTCATACGAGCTCAGAAGACACCCATGGGATAACACTTACATGAGGAGCTTGAATTTAGATCTGAACCTATGATACAAGGTTGATAGAGGATGACAAGCTCATAGATGGGTGTGAGAAGAACTTTGGAAAAGTTCAAGATAGAGGATCTTGGTATCCAGTGATCCTAGATGGATACATAGAATATTAATAACAGAGGAAGCTACTTGTCACTCCGGTACAGAATGTTTCAGTTCATAGAGTATGAAAGACAGAGGGAGCTTGATGCTTTGCTTCAAAGGGAGTGACTGCAGAATATCCTGAGATTCGACATGGTATGACAGGTTGGACATATTATTGATGACTCTAGGATTTACTAAGAGTAAAGCAGATTCCAAAATTTTCTTCAAGGTTGAAGGTGGAAGACCAGTGATGCTCCTGTTATATGTCAATGACCTATTCCTGATAGAAAGGAAGAACTCAGTAAAGTTGAAGAAGTAGAGTTGCTGTCGAGTTCAAAATGAAGGACTTGGGTATGATGCACTATTTTCTAGGCATGGAGGTGTGGAAAAATGTGGATGGAATCTTCCTCGGACAAGGGAAGTATGCAGTAGAGATCCTGAAGAGATTCAGGATGATGGACTGCAAGGCCATAACCACACCTATGGCATTGAACATGAAGCTATTGAGCGATGCTTCATCTGAAGCAGTTGATGCTACGATCTATCATCAGATGATTGGGTCCTTGATGAGCCTGACAAAAACGAGACCAGATATTTGCTTTGCTGTGAACACCTTGAGCCAGTTCCTGACAGATTTGAGACATGTTCACTTGATTGCTGCAAAGTATATTCTGAGGTACCTGAGGGGTATAGTTGATTATGCACTCAAGTATGAGGTGAATCAAAAGATTAACCTGGAGGGTTATGTTGATCAATATTGGGTAGGGAGTGACATCGATAGGAAGAACACTTCAGGGTGTTGCTTCAGTATGGGATCAGGTGTGATCTCTTGGTTTTGCAGGAAGCAATCTTGTCTGGCACTGAGTACAGCTAAAGCAGAGTATGTCGTAGTTTGTTCAGCTAGTTGTGAGGCAGTATGGTTGAGGAATCTACTGTCTGATTTATTTGATCTCCAGTTGGATGCTACTTGTATATATTGCGACAACCAGAGTTGTGTGAAGTTGTATGAGAACCCGGTGTTCCATGACAAGTCGAAGCATATCGAGATCAAGTATTACTATATCAAGGATATGTTGCAGAAAGGAGTAGTGAAGCTCCAGTATGTTGCAATGGACGAACAAATAGTTGCTGTGTTGACAAAGCCATTGGCCAGAGTGAAGTTTGAGTACTTTAGGGAGAAGCTTGGTGTTCTCTAGATCGAGGTTCCCTCCAAAGGGAAGTGATGAGTTCGTGAGCCATTCTAACATGCTGAGAGGATTGGTTCCTTCCATGGTCAGATGTAAGGGCTGAGCCATTCTGTCATGATGAGAGGATTGGTTCCTCGTATGTCAGATATGAGTGATGAGCCATTCTAATGTCACTATAGGATTGGTTCCTACATGATCAAAAATAAGTTCTGAATGCCAATCTTGGAATGGAGGCACCTGGTCAGTTACCAGGAATACTCAGTCTGGTACTGAGGGCCATTCTGATGTGACTGTAGGATTGGTTCCTACATGATTAGATGTAAGTGCAGAGCCATTCTGAGGTGATTGTAGGATTGGTTCGTACATGATCAGATATAAGTGTAGAGCCATTCGGAGGCGATTGTAGGATTGATTCCTACATGATTAGATGTAAGTGCAGAGCCATTCTAAGGTGATTGTAGGATTGGTTTCTACATGATGAGATGTAAGTGTAGAGCCCTTTAGACATGTAGGTAGGATTGGTTCCTCGCATGGTCGAATGTAAGTGTTGAGCCTTTCTGACATAGGTGAGTGTATTGGTTCCTCTCATTGTCAAATTTGAGTGCTGGGCCTTTTTCATAGGGTTGTGGGACATGTTCCCACATGGTTAGATGTGAGTACTGGATGTTCCTTTATAATGTGATTATAGGATTGGCTCCTACATGATCAAATATAAGTGATGGGTGGGTCATTCTGACTTAAGGTCAGATATAAGTGCTCGAAAATACCTACATGGAGGCTAGGACTACAACCAACATGAAAAAGGGATGGCTCTGTAGAAATTCCTATGACGAGAAAAATAAAGAGATAACACCTGTGATGATGATCCAGCAGAGATGTTCCAAAACCAGAGATGATCTAGATCGAGTGATGATCCAGATTGACTAATGATATAGATCCAGTGATGATGATCCAGATCGAGTGATTATCCAGATCCAGATGAAGATGAATAGAACTCAATAATGATATAGATGATACAGATAAGAAGACTTGTGTTGATAAATTGTGCTGAGAGAATACCTTCCTAGTTAAGAGGGAGTGTTGATGTATTTGTAACTTTGGAATGCATTCACCTGTATATTTTATGTATTGTACCTCGATGTTTATTCCAGGAAGTGTCTGTAATGTATTTTAGTCATGTCATACCCTGATTTGCCTAACAGGAGATTCAATAATGTAAACAAGTCATGTCAAGTCATTGTGGGTAACCCTCCTATTTTTCAAGGGTTAAAGTCTCCACAATTGTGGGGCCCTAGGGTTATTAGACTATCCTAGAGAATTTGGTCCTAAGTGATTTATTGTAAGTCGGGGCAATAGTCCCCACCGTTGTGTTAATGATAACCCTCCTTGTTGGTCGGAGGGGGAAAAGTCCCCACAAGTTGTGGGGCACTAGTGTTATTAGAGTCTCCTAGAGATGTTAGCTCTAGTAAGTAATTGTTAAGTGAGTCTGACATGTTAGAGTGGACATTAAGTGAACGAAAAAATATAAATAGAGAGTGAGCCTCCCTATTTATCACACACACACTCACCCACTGGGGTGCATGAATGAGAGAGAATTTGCTGGGACAAGAGAGAGACTACTACTGTCAGGAGATCATCTTTATGTTTTTGGGTTTTTACTTTTGGTGGTGATTCTATCTCTGACGAAGTTGTGGGGTTTTCTCCTTTATGTTTTCCTCGAGGAAAATTATTTGTGTCTCTTGTCTCTTATGTCTATTGCTATGCATGTTATTCTCTCAGTTAAAGATCCTAAGATCATAATGCTAGCTTGAATGATAAAAATTTAACATGGTATCAGAGCTAACCTAAGAAGAAGTCATTATGCAGCTACATAAGCTAGGGATTCTTATTTTTTAGGTCTCTCTCCACAATCTATCAGCAAAATTATAATAGGATGAATCTCCATTGAAGGGCGCATCTTTCGGTCGAAGTGAAATTTGATTCCGGGCATTTTCAGTTTTTGGTGCGAGAAATTAGGGATTCTTACAGAAGACAAATTTTTGAGTGAGCCCGTAATAGGATTTATATCCTCATCAAAATATAATTTGAGAGACCTGGGTCAAGATTTTTGGTTGGGTATAACTCAAGGAAAGTCAAACCCTAGTTTGACCCCGTACCGAAAAAACCCTAAAATACTAAAACTTTTAAGATTTTGTACATTCACTATATCTCAAGATTGGAGAAGGCTCAGGAGTTGAAACCTTCACAAGACAAAGATAAAAGCATGATTTACACTGTGTACAACCTTTAGCATCATGTTCACAATATTCTAGGAGATATGATCCCTCCAAGTTAGGGTTCTAGCCTCTTCCAGGAGTCATCTCTAAATAGGACACCTGGGGAGAATTGCTTTATCTCAGGCTACAAAGGTCCAAATGAAATTTATGAAGATTTTCCAAAAAGGGCATGACTTTAATTTTTGTGGTAGAATTTTCAGACCTCGAAGATGAAACAGTGACACGTGGAAGTCTGTACAACTTCGCTATTCTGAACAGTCCTGAAACAGGTCACCTTGGGAAAATGATCATAAGTCCCAATTGGTGAAACCAATTCTGATGGAACCTATGGTGTTGGAATAGGGACAGGAGAGGATACCTCAGTATGATGTTTCCAACATAGAGAGTTCATAAATTTGGAGATACTGCAGAAACAGTATCAGGCATTTCTACAGAAGAAATTGGAAAACTAGGGCTTCCTTTTTCGGGAGCTTCCCTCCACTATTTTCAAAAAGGAGTACATTGGACAACTCACCTTGAAGAGGTCTATATTTCTATCCAGTAAGATCTTAAAGATTTCAAGTTTTGTAAATTAGGGTTTCTCTGACAAACCCTAGATCAGCCAGCTTCAGAACTAGGACAGACACCTCAAATCAGTAAGATCTAATCATTTGATATTTTCATTTGAGGTTCTCATTTACAAGTGATCTATCACATCAGCTTGATGATAAGCTTGTTGAAGTTGACAATTTCCAAGCATGGAAGTATATGATCTCTCTTAATAAAATGAATTGGATGCCTACATAAGTAGAGAGGTTCCAGTTCTAAAGGGAGATGAGGCTAAAAGACTTACACCATAAGAACTTGGTCAAGGCCAAGAAGATCATTGTTGATTCAATCACGGATCACCTTATACCACAAGTGTCTTCCCTAAAGACACCGAAAGAGATGTTTGATTCCTTGACCAAACTATTTGAAGGGAAGAACATAAATCAAAATGTGACTTTGAGAAAATAGTTGAAGATTGTGAAGATCCAGAATGCAGAGACCATACAGTCATACTTTACGAAGGTCTCTCAAATCAAAGAACGAATTGTAGTAGTAGAAGAAGAAGTGGGGAATGAATAAGTGGTGATAGCCACCTTGAATGGCCTCCCATGATCATGGGATTCATTCATGCGAGGAATGTGTGCCAGAAGGAAGTGATTACTTTCACTAGAATCTAGGAAGAAGAAGAAGCTCAACTCATAATCAGAGAAAAGAAGATGGGAGCAACTGAAGATAAGGATTTCACGATTCAGAGAAGATCCCTCAAGCGATGAGGAATATGAAGAACTCAACTCTTGAAGAACCTCTTATCCACCTTAGCATTTGGATAAGAAATGATGCTATTATGAATGAATAAGATGATGAAGCTGAAGGCTCAAGAAGGAATCTACCCACGAAACAAATAAAGATAAGTATTCAATTGTCATTTCATGATATTGTTTTGTTATGCATTTATTTATATTTAGTTGATGTATTATGCATGATTGAATTTTTACATTAATGAAAGTATACTACTAATATGCATGTAATGGGTAAGTAGCTCATGGTGCTATACAACTCTTCATTTCTACTTATCTAGAATGAAACCTCTTTGCTGACATATTGGATTAGTGCACAATATCAATGTTGTCTTGGTAGAGATGAAAGGCATCTAGAAAGTTTCCATGAGATATAAATGAATCTTGTATTAGCTAAAATAGTTGCATAAGCATATATTTATGCATAAGAATATTTCAATATGAATATACCTTATGAAATGTTTCTAACCATACAACTAATGCATTTGACTTGTAGGAAATATCACGTAAAATAACCTACAAGCAAAGAAGGGTGAGACTTGTTCTGAAGAACAAGTGACGAAAGTTCAAAGATGAAGAATAATATGATGAATGCAGCAACATCATTGATGCAAAACCTTCTAGCCATGAAGAAGTAACCAAGAAGAAAGGGAAGACTAGTTCAAGAAGAATGATATCTAGGATGCAGTATCGATACTTGAAGGGAAGTTTGTAGTTCCATCATGAAGTAGATGGAAACATCGTGGGATACAAGGAAAGATTCGTAGCACGAGGCTTCTCACGAAAAGAAGGCATAGACTATGAAGAGACATTTGCAGCCTGTGGGAGTTGAGACACATGACAGATAGAGTCATGTGTGCAAATGAAAGAAGGCCTCATACGAGCTCAGAAGACACCCATGGGATAACACATACATGAGGAGCTTGATGAAGATCTGAACCTGTATTACAAGGTTTATAGAGGATGACAAGCTCACAGATGGGTGCGAGAAGAACTTTTGAAAAAGTTCAAGATAGGGGATCTTGGTATCCAGTTATCCTAGATGGATACATAGAATATTAATAGCAAAGTAAGCTACTTGTCACTCTGGTACAAAATATTTCAGTGCATAGAGTACGAAAGACAAAGGGAGATTGGTGCTTCGCTTCAGAGGGAGTGACTATAGAATATACTGAGATTCGACATCATATGATAGGATGGACAGATTACTAATGACTCTAGGATTTACTGAGAGTAAAGTGGATTCCAACCTTTTCTTTAAGGTGGAAGGTGGAAGACCAGTGATGCTCTTGTCGATTACTTGTTCCTGACAGAAAGGAAGAACTTAGTAAAGTTACAAGAAGGAGACTTGCTGCCGAGTTTGAAATCAAGGACTTGGGTATGATGTACTATTTTCTAGGCATGGAGGTGTGGCATAATATGGATGGAATATTCCTTAGACAAGGGAAGTATGCAAATAGATCCTGAAGAGATTCAGGATGATGGACTGCAAGGCCATAACCACACCTATGGAATCGAACCTAAATCTATTGAGCGATACTTCATCATAAGCGGTTGATGCTACGATGTACCGTTAGATGATTGGGTCCTTGATGTAGCTGACAAACATGAGACCATATATTGCTTTGCTGTGAACACCTTGAGCTAGTTCCTGACAGATCTGAGACATGTTCACTTGATTGATGCAAAGTATATTCTGAGGCACCTGAGGAGTACAGTTGATTATGTGCTCAAGTATGAGGCGAATCAAAAGATTAACCTGGAGGGTTATGTTGATTGAGATTGTGTAGGAAGTGCCATCAATAGGAAGAGCACTTCAGGGTGTTGCTTCGATATGGGATCAGGTGTGATCTCTTGGTTTAGTAGGAAGCAATCCTGTGTGGCATTGAGTACAACTGAATTAGAGTATGTCACAGCTTGTTCAGCTAGTTGTGAGGCAGTATGGTTGAGGAAGCTACTATTTGATTTATTTGATTACCAATTGGATTCTAATTTTATATATTGTGACAACCAGAGTTGTGTGAAGTTGTTGGAGAACTTGGTGTTCCATGAAAAGTTGAAGCATATCGACATGAAGTATCACTATATTAGGGATATGGTGCAGAAAGGAGTAGTGAAGCTCCAGTATGTTGTGATGGATGAACAGATAGCTGATGTGTTGACAAATCCATTAGCCAGAGTCAAGTTTGAGTACTTCAAGGAGAAGCTTGGTGTTCTCCAGATCGAGTTTCCCTCCAAAGGGAAGTGATGAGTCTATGAGGCATTCTGACATGGTGAGAGGATTAGTTCCTTCGATGGTTAGATGTAAAGGCTGAGCCATTATTTCATGATGAGAGGATTGGTTCCTTGCATGTTAGATATGAGTGCTGAGCCATTCTAATGTGACTGTAGGATTGGTTCCTACATGATCAGATATAAGTAATGAATGCCATTATTGGAATGGAGGCACCTGCTCAATTACTAGGAATACTCAGTCTAGGATTGAGGGTCATTCTCATGTGACTGTAGGATTGGTTCCTACATGATCAGGTGTAAGTGCAGAGCCATTCTGAGGTGATTGTAGGATTGGTTCCTACATGATCAGATGTAAGTGTAGAGCCATTCTGAGGTGATTGTAGGATTGGTTTCTACATGATCAGATGTAAGTGAAGAGCAATTCTGAGGCGATTGTAGGATTGGTTCCTACATGATCAAATGTAAGTGCGGAGCCCTTTTGACATGTAGGTAGGATTGGTTCCTCGCATGGTCAAATGTAAGTGCTGGGCCTTTCTGACAAATATGACTGCACTAGTTCCTCTCATTATCAGGTGTGAGTGATGGGCCTTTCTGACAGGGTTGTGGGATGTGTTCCCACATGGTCAGATGTGAGTGCTAGGCATGCCTTTCTGATGTGATTATAGGATTTGGTTCCTACATGATCAGATATAAGTGCTGGAAGGGCCATTTTGACTTAGGGTCAGATATAAGTGCTGGAAAAGACCTACATGCAAGCTAGCCTACAACCAACATGAAAAAGGGTTGGCTCTGTAGAAATTCCTGTGATGAGAAGAATAAAGAGATAGCACCTGTGATGATGATCCAGTAGAGATTTTCCAAAACCATAGATGATCTAGATCGAGTGATGATCCAGATCCAGTGATGATGATCCAGATCTAGTGATGATCCAGATCTAGTGATGATGATCCAGATCGAGTGATGATGCACATCTAGATGAAGATGACTTGAAGATTAATATGACGGGAAATAAATGATGATCCAGATGATACAAAGAAGAAGACTTGTGCTGATAAATTGTGTCGAGAGAATACCTTCCTATTTAAGAGGGAGTGTTGATGTATTTCTTACTTCAGAATGTATTCACCTTTATATCTTATGTATTGTACCCCGATGTTTATTCTGGGATGTTTATGTAATGTATTTGAGTCATGTCATGCCCCAATGTGCCTATCAGGAGATTCAATAATTTAAACAAGTCATGTCAAGTCATTGTTGGTAACCCTCCTATTGTTCAAGGGTTAAAGTACCCATAGTTGTGGGGCCCTAGGGTTATTAGACTATCCTAGAGAAGTTGGCCCTAGGTGAGTTATTGTAAGCCGGGGCAATAGTCCCCACAATTGTGTTAAGGATAACCCTCCTTGTTGGTTAGAGGGGGAAAAGTCCCCACAAGTTGTGGGGCACTAGGGTTGTTAGAGTCTCCTAGAGATGTTGGCTCTAGTAAGTAATTATTAAGTGAGGTCGAAATGTTGGAGTGGACATTAAGTGAATGAAAGAATATAAATAGAGAGTGAGCCTCTCTATTTATCACACACACACTCAGTCACTGGGGTGCATAAGTGAGAGAGAAGTTGCTGGGACAAGAGAGAGACTACTGCTGTCGAAAGATCATATTTATGTTTTAGGGTTTTTTCTTTTGGTGCTGATTCTATCTCTGAGAAATTTGCAGGGTTTTATCCTTTATGGTTTATCGAAGGAAATTTTTTTGTGTCTCTTGTCTTTTGTGTTTAATGTTGTGCATATTATTCTCTTAGTTAAAGATCCTAAGATCATAATGCTAGCTTGAATGATAAAACTTTAACATGGTATTAGAGCGAACCTGAGAAGAAGACATTGTGCAGCTACAGAAGCTAGGGATTCTTACTTTTTGGGTCTCTCTCCACAATCCATCAGCAAAAGTATACTAGGCAGACTCTCCATTGAAGGGCGCATCTTTCTGTCAAAGCGGAATTTGATTCCGGGCATTTTCAGTTTTTGGTGTGGGAAATTGGGGCTTCTTATAGAAGAGGAATTTTTGAGTGAGCCCAGCATAGGATTTATCTCCTCATCAAAATATAATTCTAGAGACCTTGGTCAAGATTTTTGGTTGGGTATAACTCCGAGAAATTCAAACCCTAGTTTGACCCTGCCCCAAAAAAATCCTAAAATACTAAAACTGCTATGTTTTGGTACATTCACTATATATTGGGATTGGAGAAGGATCGGGAGCTGAAAATTTCACAGGCCGAAGAAACAATATTGATTTACACTGTGCACAAAATTGGGCCTCAGATTCTCTATATTTTAGGAGATATGATCCCTCCAGGTTAGGGTTCCAACCTCTTCTAGGATTCATCCCTAAACAGGACACCTAGGGATAATTGCTATATCTCGGGATACAAAGGTACAAATGAAATTTTGGAAGATGTTCTAGAAAGGGAATGTACTGTAATTTCCTTGGTAGAAGTTTTAGACTCTGAAAATGAAACAGTGACATGTGTAATTCCATACAACTTCACTATTCTGAACATTCTTGAAACAGGTCACCTTGGGAAAATGATCATAAGTCCCAATTGGTGAAACCAATTCTGATGAAACCTGTGGTGTTGGAACAGGGACAGGAGATATACCTTAGTAATAATTTTGAGACATAGAGAAGTAGTAAGTTTAGAGATACCACAAAATCCGTATCAGACATTTCTATAGAAGAAATTGGAAAACTAGGGCTTCCTGTTTCGGGAGCTTCCCTCCACTATTTTCAGAAAAGGAGGACACTGGACAGCTCAACTTGAAGAGGTCTATCTTTCTAGCCAATTAGATCTTAAATATTCCAAGTTTTGAAAATTAGGGTTTCTCTGACAAACCCTAGATCACCCAGCTTCGAAACCAGGACGGAGACCTCAAATCGGTAAGATCTAATCTTTTGATATTTTCATTTGAGGTTCTCATTTCCAAGTGATATATCACATCAGCTTGATGATAAGCTTGTTGAAGTTGACAACTTCCAAGCATGGAAGTATATGATCTCTCTGAAGAAAATGAATTGGACACCTACATAAGTAGAGAGGTTCCGGTTCCAGAGGGAGATGAGGCTAAAATCCTTACACCAGAAGAACTTGGTCAAGGCCAAGAAGATCATTGTTGATTCAATCACGGATCACCTTATACCACAAGTGTCTTCCCTAAAGACACCGAAAAAGATGTTTGATTCCTTGACCAAGCTATGTGAAGGGAAGAACATAAATCAGAATATGACTTTGAGAAAGCAATTGAAGAATGTGAAGATCCAGAATGTAGAGACCATATAGTAATACTTTACGAGGATATCTCAAATCAAAGAACAAATTATAGCAGTAGAAGAAGAAGTGGAGAGTAAAGAAGTTGTGATAGCCACCTTGAATGGCCTCCTAGGATCATGGGATTCATTCATGTGAGGAATGTGTGCCAGAAGGAAGTGATTACTTTCAGCAAACTCTGGGAAGAAGAAGAAGCTCAACTCATAATAAGAGAAAATAAGATTAGAGCAACTGAAGATAAAGATTTCACAATTCAAAGAAGATCCCTCAAGCGATGAGGAATATGAAGAACTCAACTCTTGAAGAACCTCTTATCCACCTTGGCATTTGGATAAGAAACGATGCTATTATGAATGAAGAAGATGATGAAGCTGAAGGCTCAAGAAGGAGTCTTCCCATGAAACAAATAAAGATAGTTATTCAATTGTCATTTCATGATATTGTTTTGTTATGCATTTGTTAATATTCAGTTGATGTATTATGCATGATAGAATGTTTGCATTAACGACAGTATACTGATAATATGCATGTAATGGGTAAGTAGCTCATGGTGCTATACAACTATCCATTGCTACTTATCTAGAATGAAACCTCTTTGCTGACATATTGGATTAGTGCACAATCTCAATGTTGTCCTGGTAGAGATGGAAGGCATCTAGAAAGTTTCCATGAGATATGGATGAATGTTGTATTGGCTAAAATAGTTGCATGATCATATATTTATGCATAATAATTTTTCATTATGAATATACCTTATGAAATGTTTCTAACCATACAACTAATGCATTTGACTTGTAGGAAAGATCGCGTAAAATCACCTACAAGCAAGGAAGGATGTGACTTGTTCTGAAGAACAAGTGATGACAGTTAAGAGATGAAGAATACTATGATGAATGCAGCAACATGATTTATGCAGAACCTTCTAGCCATGAAGAAGTAACCAAGAAGAAATGGAAGACCAGCTCAAGAAGAATGATGTCTAGGATGCAGTATCGATACTTGAAGGGAAGTTTGTACTTCCATCATGAAGTAGATGGAAACATCATGGCATACATGGCAAGATTTGTAGCACGAGGATTCTCATGAAAAGAAGGCATAGACTACGAAGAGACATTTGTATCCAGTTGGAGTTGAGACACATGATAGGCAGAATCATGTGTGCAAATGAAAGAAGGCCTTGTACGAGCTCAGATGACACCCATGGGATAACACATACATGAGGATATTGATGAAGATATGAACCTGTGCTACAAGGTTGATAGAGGATGACAAGCTCACAGATGGGTGTGAGAAGAACTTTTGAAAAAGTTCAAGATAGAGGATCTTTGTATCGAGTGATCCTAGATGGATACATAGAATATTAATAGCAGAGGAAGCTACTTGTCACTATGGTACAGAATGTTACATTGCATAGAGTACGCAAGACAAAGGGAGATTGATGCTTCACTTCAGAGGGAGTGACTGCAGAATATCCTGAGATTCCACATGGTACGATAGGATGGAAAGATTACTGATGACTCTAGGCTTTACTGAGAGTAAAGCAGATTCCAACCTTTTCTTCAAAGTTGAAGGTGGAAGATCAGTGATGCTCCTGTTATATGTCGATGACTTGTTCCTGACAGAAAGGAAGAACTCAGTAAAGTTGCAAGAAGGAGACTTTCTTCCAAGTTCAAAATGAAGGACTTGGGTATGATGCATTATTTTATAGGCATGGAGGTGTGGCAGAATACGGATGGAAACGTCCTCTGACAAGAGAAGTATGCGGTAGAGATCCTAAAGAGATTCGGGATGATGGACTGCAAGGCCATAACCACACCTATGGCATCGAACCTGAAGCTATTGAGCGATGCTTCATCAGAAGTGGTTGATGCTACAATGTATCGTCAGATGATTAGGTCCTTGATGTACTTGACAAACACGAGACCATATATTTTCTTTGTTGTGAACGCCTTGATCCAGTTCCTGATAGATCGGAGACATGCTCACTTGATTGCTGTAAAGTATATTCTGAGGTACCTAAGGGGTATAGTTGATTATGGGCTCAAGTATGAGGCGAATCAGAAGATTAACTTGGAGGGTTATGTTGATTGAGATTGGGAAGGTAGTGGCATCGATAGGAAGAGCAGTTCAGGTATGGGATCAGGTGTGATCTCTTAGTTTAGTAGGAAGCAATCATGTGTGGCATTGAGTACAGTTGAAGCAGAGTATGCCATAGCTTGTTCAGCTATTTGTGAGGCAGTATGGCTAAGGAAGCTACTATCTGATTTATTTGATCTCCAGTTGGATGCTACTTGTATATATTGTGACAACCAGAGTTGTCTGAAGTTGTCGGAGAACCCAATGTTCCATAACAAGTTGAAGCATATCGAGATCAAGTATCACTATATTAGGGATATGGTACAGAAAGGAGCAGTGAATTTCCAGTATGTTGCGACAGATGAACAAATAGCTGGTGTGTTGACAAATCCATTGGCTAGAGTGAAGTTTGAGTACTTCAGGGAGAAGCTTAGTGTTCTCTAGATCAAGGTTCCCTCCAAAGGAAAATGATGAGTCCGTGAGCCATTCTGACATGGTGAGAGCATTGGTTCCTTCCATGATAAGATGTAAGGGTTGAGCCATTCTATCATGATGAGAGGATTGGTTCTTCGCATATCAGATATGAGTACTAAGCCATTATGATGTAACTGTAGGATTGGTTCCTACATGATCATATATAAATGCTGAATGCCATTCTTGGAATGGAGGCACCTGGTCAGTTACCAGGAATACTTAGTCTGGGACTGAGGGCCATTCTGATGTGACTGTAGGATTGGTTCCTACATGATCAGATGTAAGTGTAGAGCCATTCTGAGGCGATTGAAGGATTGTTTCCTACATGATCATATGTAAGTGCAGAGCCATTTCGAGGCGATTGTAGGATTGGTTCCTACATGATCAAATGTAAGTGTAGAGCCATTTCGAGGCGATTGTAGGATATTTTCCTACATGATCAGATGTAAGTGTAGAGCCCTTTTGACATGTAGGTAGGATTGGTTCCTCGCATGGTTGAATGTAAGTTCTAGGCCTTTTTGACGTAGATGACTGTATTGGTTCCTCTCATTGTCAGATGTGAGTGCTGGGCCTTTTTGATAGGGTTGTGGGATGTGTTCCCACATGGTCAGATGTGAGTGTTGGGTGTGACTTTCTGATGTGATTATAAGATTCGTTCCTACATGATCAGATATAAGTGCTAGGCAGGCCATTCTGACTTAGGGTCAGATATAAGTGCTGGAAAAGACCTACATGGAGGCTAGGCCTACAACCAACATGAAAAAGGGCTGGCTCTGTAGAACTTCCTGTGATAAGAAGAATCAAGAGATAGAACCTGTGATGATGATCCAACAGAAATGTTCCAAAACCATAGATGATCCAGATCCACAAGTGATGATCCAGATCCATATGAAGATGACTTGAAGATGAAGATGATGAGAACTCAATGATGATCCAGATGATACATAAAAGAAGACTTATGCTGATAAATTGTGTCGAGAGAATACCTTCCTAGTTAAGAGGGAGTGTTGATGTATTTGTAACTTTGGAATGTATTCACCTGTATATGTTATGTATTGTACCCCGATGTTTATTTCGAGAAGTGTCTGTAATGTATTTGAGTCATGTCATGCCCCAATGTGCCTATTGAGAGATTCAATAATGTAAACAAGTCATGTCAAGTCATTGTGGGTACCCATCCTATTGTTCAAGGGTTAAAGTCCCCACAGTTGTGGGGCCCTAGGGTTATTACACTATCCTAGAGAAGCCGACCCTAGGTGAGTTGTTGTAAGTCAAGGCAATAGTCCCCACTATTGTGTTAAGGATAACCCTCCTTGTTGGTCAAAGGGGGCAAAGTCCCCACAAGTTGTGGGGCACTAGGGTTATTAGACTCTCCTAGAGATGTCGGCTCTAGTAAGTAATTGTTAAGTGAGGCCGACATGTTGGANGAACAAATATAAATAGAGAGTGAGCCTCTCTATTTACCACACACACACTCACTCGCTAGGGCGCATGAGTGAGAGAGAAGTTGCTGGGACAAGAGAGAGATTACTGTGGTTGAGAGATCATCTTTATGTTTTCATGTTTTTGCTTTTGGTACTGATTCTATATCTAAGGAAGTTGTAGGGTTTTCTCCTTTATGGATTCCCCAAGGAAAATTCTTTATGTCTCTTGTCTCTTGTGTTTATTGTTGTGCATGTTATTCTCTCATTTAAAGATCCTAAGATCATAATGCTAGCTTGAATGATAAAAATTTAATAGTTTAGTGTAGGGGCAATTCAGGTATGTGTTGCAAGTAGTTCAATGTGTTGGGGGTTGTTTTTGTCTGCACATTTGGTTGTTGTCATGGGGACACAGTATTATGATGGGAATGAGAATGCTCATACTGACTATCCTATCACTGAACTTTTACAAATGATGGGATGTACCAGTAGACCTTTGCTTGATAATGCTGGGAAATGTGTGATTTTGTGCCATGCACCTCACAAAGAATACTACAAGAAATTATTATATGAGCCATTCCAAGTGGAGAGTCATCTTGATCACTTTCTCCATGACCATATGAATGCTAAAGTGGTTTCAGGCACCATTGAAAGTAAGCAATATGTTGTGGATTACCTCACTTGGACGTTTCTCTATCGTAGACTCACTCAGAATCCAAATTATTATAATATTCAAGGCGTCAGTCATAGACACTTATCAGATCACCTTTCTGAGCTTGTAGAGAGCACATTGACTGATTTTGAGTCAAGCAAGTGTGTGGCCATAGAATATGACATGTATCTTTCACCATTAAAACTTGGCATGATAGCATCGTATTATTATATTAGCTACACCACCATCGAGCTTTTTAGCTCATCTTTGAATGCAAAGACAAAGCTGAAGGGGCTCGTTGAAATTCTTGCTTCTGCTTCAGAGTATTCACAACTCCCGATACCGCCAAGTGAAGAAGAAACTATAAGAAAATTAATAAATCATCAAATATATTATGTTGATAAACCAAAATATATTGATCCCCATGTAAAGGCAAATGCATTGTTGCAAGCTTACTTCTCTAGGCATGTTATTGTTGGGAACCTAGCACTTGACCAGCAAGAGGTCCTCCTCTCTTCGAGTCGGCTTCTTCAAGCGATAGTGGATGTTATTTCTAGTAATGGTTTGTTGAACCCAGCTCTTACAACAATGGAATTGACCCAGATGGTTTCACAGGGTCTTTGGTTGTGTGATTCTGTCCTATTGCAGCTTCCACATTTTACGAAGGAACTTGCCAAAAAGTTCTAGGAAAATCCAGGTAAAAGCATTGAGACGGTTTTTGATTTAGTTGAAATGGAAGATGCTCCAAGGAGTCAAAGAAGGGATTTGAAAAGAGATGACATTCAAACTCTAGAAAGCAATATGCCTCATGACATGTCTTTAAAGATAAAATCTGAGAAAATCCATAAAGAATCAAGAGAGACAAGTCCAAAGAGAAAGATAAAGAGAGTTTGGAGACCAAAGACACGAGGTCTTAGTCCTCATGCCAAACCATATGAATCTTATGGAAAGGAATCTCTAGAAGAATGTGAGAAGAACACACTCATTTTATAAATGATGACCATTCCATGGTTGGAGAAAATCCAAGTGTTGAAGAGGACTTGGAAATGACTCTTTTACTTTGTTAAAGAGTCCGTATTAGATGTCAGTCCAAAAAAAAAGTGTCAAAACCAAATTGCATCAGTTCAGGGGGAGATAGTTAACAATTGGCAATATGGCAGAAATACAACAGTCCAAATGAAGAAAGTTTTTTTGTTAAAAGAAGCTCTTATTAGCTATCAGTATAAACAAAACTATCAGAATTCAATTGCTTCAGGTCAAGATTTAAAATGAACTTAAAGATCTAAATATGACTTAGATCAGAAATCAGTATTCAATTTTGGATAGGTTAGCAACTAGTGTCCCTAAAAAGGAAGAAAAGTAAAGATATCTCTCTATCCTTGAAACCGATGAGATTTTCTAAATAAAAAAAATGTTATGAATAAAAGAACATTTCTTGGTTAACTGGTATAGCATGTTTAAGAAAGAGCACTAAGTTAGGGAGAGATGATCACATTGCTCTCCACTCATGTGAAAAGGGATAAATAGACAAAATTAGTACTAGTGATCAAGTCAGGGGGAGTGAATCAACCCTTTTCCCTTGATGTCAAAGGGGGAGAAATGAAGACAGTATTTCCATCAATGCCAAAGAGGGAGATTGTTGGCAATATGTAAATACTAATTGGCATTGATGGAATTAACAACACTAACAAAACCAGGCATAGAGGCATATATTTCAGATATGTTGAATATAAGCTAGTGATGGTGATACTATGGTGATGGAAGAAAAAAGAAGTCAAAATCCAAGTAAGGATCCAAGAGTGGAAGAATATCAAAATATGTTAAACATTCGGATGGAAAAGGGAGCTGATTATGTTAAACACAATGGAGACAATTGGTCGTTCAAATACAATAAACTCTGGTCTAAAGTAGCTGCATCTCCTACAAAATCATGGGAATGATGAGATGCTTGTCTGCTAATCTAGACATAGAAGAGGTAGAACATAGAAAGCATTTCCTGCCTGCAAAAGAAAAATGTCAATGGTGTAATAGATTATATTTTCCAGATCGGGTGGCTATGCATCTACACTTCTTTTTGTGGATCCACTACTGTGAAAACTGAAACTAAACATACACGCCAATGCATGCCAGATTGGATCTTGCGAAGATGGAAGATCAACCAATGCACGCTATGCACACCACTCTCATAATAACGCATGCCAGATTCTAATGGATGCATTGTGGCTATTACATCAAAATCATAAGACACAAGTCAAATGATTGTGCTCAAGTAATTCTGAAATTGAAAAAGCCATACAGATTATTGAGTATATTACTAATAAAGATCTGTTTGTTGAATTTTGCAGAAAAAACCTAACTCTTAGATTGCTGCAATTTGATCAAAGTGCAAACCTTAGCACTGAGTACAACATAATTGCAGAGATAAATCAATGATGTGGTGATTATCCTACATCGAAAATGGAGGGTATGTTGAAATATATGAAACTAACAGAGGAGGGAGAATCTAGATTTGTGGATTATCTTCAAAGTTAGAATATCGATCTTGGAATGGAATTGAATGTTAAAGAGTTGAAAACTGAATATTGGCCAATATATAAGTTTTCCCAACTAAATCTACCTTCTGTGATTGCTAATTGTGCTGAGGAAAATTTGAGGGCATGATAGTGGATATGATAGTAACGACATACCAGGTAGTTGTGCTATTATTGTTTAACAACAATGAAAATCTTGGTTATGCAAACATTAAATATCAATTGAATATGAGAGATGAAGATCTTGTGAGAGTACTTCATTCGCTTGCATGTTCAACGTACAAATTTCTCAAAAAGCAACCTGCAAATAGTGATACAATAGATACAACTGACGTTTTTGAAATCAATCATAATTTTAGCACCAAGTTGAAGACGATCCAGCTTTCATTAATTCCATTGGTCCATCATGAAAACAAGAAAGTGAAAGCCTCAAGAGACGTTAAAGATAATGATAGAGATATTTTCATTGATGTAGCACTAGTTCGGATAATGAAAAGCAAAACAGTTTTACATCATTCAGATCTAGTGAAAGAATGCATTGAGGAACTCTGTCAAAAGATGTTCACTGAAGATATTGAAGTAATAGAATGAGAAATAGAGTCTTTAATTCGATAGGGGTGCATGGTAGAATATGCAAAGAATTCCGATATATTGACATATTTACCATAACACTTGAAAATAATACAATTTGGATCCACTGTCGAAAACATTTTAATCGATTGCAATGTACATTCGACGGTTATTGCAGTCAGAACTGGAGGCACATTAAAGCATTTCAGTTAAACATTTTTTAAACAGTGAAATAACACCTTAAGAAATAAAGTGGTAAGGGTTTTATGCCTAGAGGAACTGAATGCTAAAAGAGCGCTAATATAAAAATCCAAAGCTCTTATAGTGCTAATGTTAAAAAAAGGGCATAAAAACCAATAATAAAATGATAAGTCATAATGGATTAAAGAATAACAAATGTAGAATAGAATAAATATAGTTATGACTAAGTCATTAGTTTAACCTTATTTTCTTATTATATGAAAAGATACATCATTCCATTAAGAGTTGTGAAGTACATGAGAAGACACATTGATTCATGAAGAGGTATGAAGAAAGAGTATAAATACGAAGATATAAAGACATCATGTGTATCTTGGTGGATTATTTTTTATCTTGGTAGGATTTCTATCCATGGATTTGAACCTAGTGTTCATCTTTGAACAGATTGGAATCTGTTGACAGGTTGAAGCTTGTCAGAGGATTGTATTCCTCATTACATGCTGAGCCATGTATACAATATGGGTCTTGTAAGAGAACTGGGTTTCTCCATCTAGCTGGGGCTAGATAATTATTTGTAAAACAGAATTATCTTTTGATATTTTTATGTTTAATATCTCATGTATATATATATTTATGATTGGAAAATGTTATGACTATTTAAATGTCATTTGTGCTTTGGCAAAGAAGTTTTTAATAGACACTGATTCACCCTCCCCCGCCCTCTCAGTGTCTGAGACCTGTTTAACACACTTTAGTTCACTATTCTTACCTGAAATCATGATGATTGATTTACTGAAGTGACCATTTGGAGTTCTCCTTTAATAAATTGATGCATACATTGTTTCTTTAACTGAATCTTAAAAATATTTAACAGAGGAATACATTTCTACTTTAACATAGCTTTAACTAAAGCATTAAATGAGGCATGGATTGTTATTTAGATGAATCTTTAACTACAACTTTAACAAATCGAGTTCACTTTATTCAATTGATGTCTTCTCATAAGAAATTTGAATTCTCTTGGTCTCTATTCATTTTCCTTTATCTCTTATCTTTACTGCATGGTCAATATGTGCTAACTTTATTTTATCTATCATATCAGATTATACTAAGAATATTTCTCAGATGTTGTTGTCATATTATATTACTCTCAGACCAAACGATCATATGATAAAGTAATTCACACTAGATGTGGTCAGTATCTAAAGGATATTTAATATCAATCAATGACCATGGTTGGTAATACATCACGTAACATTAATTCTTCAACAAGAAAAGCATTTACCTCTATAACTGGAGGTCCACATGAGAATATGACTTAACACACATGTCAAAGTCTTGTCCAATAAGACTTTACAACCTTATCACTTGATATATCAAAGAATTCACTTCTATACAGGAGGAATACTATTTTACATAGAAGGATAATTCATCCTTGAGTCAAAATTAAGAATATACTCCAAGTTTCCTAAGTCCCACTCAGGAACCCTACCTCAACACATAAGGGAAAATCCCATATGCACAAGTTTGTATTGGAGAATGACTCATAATTTTGAATATTTAACACTCCCTCTCAATGAAGGAGGCATTCTATGTAACCCCAATCTTATCTCGGAATTACCTATACTTCATCATCGATAGAGAATTTGCTACCACATCTACAATATCTTATGCAATCTGCTCATTAGTAGCAATAAACTGAATTTTTACTAGAGCATGTCTTTGATAAAGTGATACTTCATCTCAATGTGTTTCAACTTACCTTGAAACACAAGGTGTTTGAAAATATTGATATAACTTTGATTTTTATAGTAAATCAACTTAAACTTAATGTTTCAACCTATCAAGTATCTTCTCAAGGCATACTACTTCTCGGTAGGTAGTACTAGCTGCAATATACTTTTCTTCTGTAGTACTAGATGAAATACACTTTTATTTTGTAGTACTAACCACAATAATACCATCCTAAATTGAGTTGGCATAACCAAATAAGTTTACCTCAACACTGGAGGAAAAACTGATTCCATGAGCAAAAGTACCTCAAAGGTACCTAAGCTCATGTTTAATGTCTAGGTCTTATCTCATACATGTTCTGACTCAAAACATAATATATAATAGGTATACTATGTATCAAATACATTAAGGAACCTATGAGGTACCTATTCATACTATTGTATATTGTCTAAACTATAAACCATAGATTTGAAATCCATCATACCAAACCTTAATAAATAAAATGACTAATTTTCTTGCAAAAAGAAAATATCACATTTCTTTTTCCAATATTTAGAATTTTCTTGTTTACTTATAGAATCTTCTATGGTATAAAGAATTTTTGTATGACCTTACAATTCTGTATGATATTATCCAAGGCTTGACCACTTTAAAAATGGTTTCATTTTTCTTTTCTATCTTACGATACCCCACTAGCCAACTATATGGCTATCTGAACTCTACAAGAGGTTTGACTGCTCCCCAAAAGTCTTGACTATAACTCAATTGAGTGTCTAACAGTCACATATAGTCTTAGAGAACTTGAATATTATATGATAGCCATCTAATGTCTCGACTATAGCTCTGCTCATGTGGGTTCTCTCCACATGAGATACAGAAGCCTCTAGATGAGTCATGTACCTTGAATAGCTTGCATCTGAATTAGATAAGTTTGCATGATTAATATGAGCTATGTGTGACTGAGTGTCTTATATACTACATGGATTAACTGAGCCATGTGCCACTACATATCTAATCTGAGTCATATACAACTATATGGATAATTAATATCTAAGCCATGTACCACTACATGGATTACCGATGGGGAAAAATATTGAGTCATGTCCCACATTACTAGCTAGTGGGGATTTTATCTATCTATTGTTTCCTAAGGAGAAACATCAATACTCCCTCTTAATTAGAGGAGTTATTTTGTACTACACCAAGCTTGTCCTAGAAGTACTCAACTTTACTTTGGACAAAGGCTTAGTAAGTATATTGAAAATTTTCTCAACTGTGGATATGTAATGGAGTTACACTACTCCTTTCTATAACTATGTCTCATCTATAACCTATCTAAGACATCTCTGAGTCCATATCCAATCATACCATGTAGGTACCTCAACACATGCTTTGTTCTACATGTCTATGTAATAACTACAAAGCATATATTCGACATAGTGCTAACGAGGTAAATCTCAATTGTCTATGAGATACTCTAAATATGAAGAAGAATGATCTTGATATTCATCATTATATGTGTGTCCATGGAATTACATCCCATTGTCTTGAATCTATTCAATATCTCTACTGTGTATTTTCCTTGACTGAGGAAAATCTCTTCTGGTTTCTACGACACCTCTAATCACAAGAATCATGCTAAGATTCCCAGATACTGTAATATGATTCCTTTTGTATATGATCACCATGTAGATATCCTATTAGTAATATATTCATCAAGTTACCTCTCAACAATTTCTGCTATTTTTTCAGGAGCTAGCGAATCTGAGAACTCTTTTTGTTTCTCTCTCTCAACATCTAAATGTGGAGAACCAGAATTTGGGTCCTCTATCATGGGATTCACATGCTCCTCCATGTATGTATCATATTGAATCTCCTTCAATCACTTGAATGTTCCCTCTTCATGGAATGCCACATCTCAACTAACTTCAAGGTGTCTTTTAGCTCGAACATATATTATGAAGTCATTAGATGATTCACTATAACCAACAAGGGCTCCTTATTTCTAGATGGATCCATTTTTATCCTCTTCTCTTTTGGTATTTTCCATTGGAATGATTCCAAATTCAATAATTTTCATTCTCTTTTTGTAATTTATAGGATACAATCTTTCCCTATAAGCAAAATTTACTCAATTGATTAGAAATATTGCATAATATGATCATCATTTCAATGTAATGACAAATAGCTCACACAATCATGCAACCATTTTAACCAAGGTTTCAATACAACCATCATACATATCTCATGAAATGTTACATAACCCCATATGTTACTTAATCATAACATGTACTACATGATATTTATTATTAGAAAATAAAAAAAAACTATAACATATGATGAACATGTTATATCATACTTCCTAACTCTAGGAATACATATCTCTTTATCGTTGTAATGAAAAAGATTTTAGATCTGATTTATAACATGATTTGATAATCAAAATACAAATACTTATGTTTTAATTATTCTGTGGGATCCCTCTTGATCTCTGCTTCCTTGTGGAGATTACTAGAGTCCCTAGGTCTTGATCTTAATTCTTGACAAAACCTCTCTACATCTTAATCTTACAAATTGGGTCACATGCAAGAGATAGTGAATCTCTACATGGGTGGTGGATGCCTCATGCAAAATATAGTGAATAACTGCATGCTATGTACCTCGAACTCATCACTCATCTCTTCAACCTTTCCGGAAGAGAAAAGTCTTATTTTTTGATGGAGGTAGTCTAGCTTTGGATTCACCCTTCCTCTTGGAGGTAGACATGCCAAAATATCTCATATTCCAAATCTTGTTCTTCAATTCCCTCTTTTTAATTTAGGTCTTCTTCTCATACAGGTTTGTCAATGTATCAAATCATTCCTACGTTATTCAAAAAAGAGTAATCATGAAAATCAAGTTGTCATGCACCGAATCATAGATGATCTATTTGGATTTAGCTTGGTTTTTCTTTAATTTGATGTTCCCTACATTATATGTAGGCTCCTCCACCACAATGGATACATAGCTATCCAAGTCACGTTCCTCCAAGATGTTCAAAACCATGTCCTTCCAAGTGTGGAAATTCAAAGTGCCTTCCAATCAGTCTTTCAGTATTACTAAGATTGACGCCATTTCCTTCAAATAATTGTGTTCAACTTATCAGGATATACATAGGCCTCTAGTTTTCTTGTAAAACTTATCTCCTTCACACCGTGAGATCTAATACCATGTTGAATTTTGTGTAAATATGTTGTGTTTTTATCTTTAAAACTTTAATTGTATAAATCTAGAGCAGTTGAAATCAATAAAATGTTCACATGAACATTCAAATATAACATAAGATATACCCTAGGGGAAAACCTTAAAACATTGAGGACGAAAAACCACAGCAACTCTTCAGAGTATAATTGTGATAGATTGTAGAGAATTCCTTTTACAATAACAGATTTCTTTATACACCCCAGGTGCAAGATATGAGAGAACAAACACTCTAGGTGTAGATACAGAGCAATAAAGAACATAGAACAATCATGTGATCTTTGCAATGTGTCCAACACATTAATAACTAGCAAGAATCACTGCCATGCAAGGTATAGAAATCAATGCATGGGGAATCAACCTCCCATTCAAATAATGTTGAATTTCCTTGATGGAGAATCGATATGTACTTCGGTTTCTTCAATCCTGCAAAGACAATGTACAATTCATTCCTTCTTTGACATTAAATAATGTACAATTCATTCCTTCTTTGGAAATCAATTTATTTCATATTTGTTTTTATTGTTTTTAGTTTTGCATTATATATATATATATATATATATATACCCTTAATTTTGACTTGGAATGCATCAAATTAGATGATGTAAATGATGTAAATATGCTAGTACAGATTCCTAGTGCAGATCTCAAGGCCAAGACCCAACTAGTGAATGGCTAAGCATGCATAATGTAAATATTTCTATATGGACCATGTGGTTGGGTTGTCATGCTAACTCAAAGGATATGTAAATATTATGTTGGAAAAATAATAAAATGGTACAATATTTTTTTGTAAAGAACACTAGAGGGGATATGATTCCACTAGAAGGGAAGATGAAAGGGGGCCTATGGGAGATTAAATCCTTTGTTTCCAAGTGTCAACCAATTTCAAACTCATCCATGTTTTTCCATGTTCCTTAAAGCAACCAATTATTTCATTTTTACTATTAAATCCAATCATTGAATGCATGCGAGAGGTTGGTGGGGAAATTTTTCTCATGTATTTATGGAAGAATGGGATCAATATACTTCTATGACAGTTGTAAGATTCCTCTCTTCTATGGTCATAATGTATTTTGGTTGTCTTTTTCACCATCTTCTCATCTCCTTTGGAGTTTACCACTCATTCTCATGCATACTTTTACAACATATTTTATAACAGGCATAGTTTTTCTCTTGTTGTTCATACTATTTCCATTACCATTACCAGGATAAAAAAATAACCTTAAATTGCAGATATTAGAGAAAAAAACCTTAAATTGTGAATAGAAAATTGCTGGCATTAGATAAAAGATATGGTTGTAGGTGAGAACAAAGGCTAGGTAAAATAGGAACCTTTACCCATTGAGTTTTTTTGCTCCTAAATGCTTGATAAGGCATGACCTAATGTTATAGTATGTTCTTCAATAGCATACAATAGATTGGACTCCTTCTACACATATTGGAAAGAACTGGTAGGGTTGTATTTCTTGAGGGAACTATGGAGCATTGTAAGGAAATTCCTTCCCTTCCTTGTGTGGGGAAGTATATAAGAGTGTCATCGATGGGATGGCTGGGTGATATCATTGTTAATGCTTACAGATGAGAAATTTGACTATTCATGAGAAAACATGGGTTTTGGGTTCACAGAGAAAATATTGTAGGTGTTTTGTTCACCTTGGTGGCCTCATAGCCTAGCTTGGGGGTGGTATCCATAACTGATACCTATGGTTGGGTGTAAAATCATTCTTATAGAGTGAGTTGCTTGGAACCTCTTAGGTAAAAGATGAGTAATTTCTTTGTATATGAATGCAAAATGATTTTTATTTTTTCTATGTTTTACATTTATGTATTTGCAATTATAATTCTTATTTGTGAATTTGTATTATGGCCCATGGGTCAAAATTTAGGACATGAAATAGTGGCATTAGAGCTATAAATATATGATGTGAATATAATTGAACCAACCAGTGATCATTTTTTGTTGTATTGTTGTTCTTGTGCATATTTTAACATGGTATTATAGCCCTTATAGTTCTTAAGTGCATGGTATTTTTCATTCTCCATGGTATTGGTGTGTGAGAGGTTGAGCATATGGAAATGATCTATTGTAGTTATCCATGCACAATTCAAAAATTTGGATAAGCCTTTGAGTTGTCTATGATATGGCCAAGTGGTATGTTGAATTGATTTGGTATTTACGTGAGTGGTCCATGATATTTTACACTTACAACCAGTTAAAGTTCAATAAATGAAGTTGCAAAAAAATACATAAACATATGTAAGTTGTCTAAATCACTTACAAATTGAATCCATCTATGGATAAAATCTCTCGATCTACTGATTTTGTCATTACTTTTTATAAATATAAACATATGATCTAGATAATGATTATGAAAAATTGATACGGTTTGAGAGAATCCCCTTCAATCCTCGCACTAATCCAAACAATGTGAATTTAGTGAGATCACTCCAGATCTCAAAACAGGGTGGATTGACTTCAACAATTGCATCATCCCATGATTTTGACCAGAAAATGGCTCAGCCTCTAAATCTAATTCTAAATGACCGCTGGAAAAGAAAAGGAATCTTGTACCACTAAACATAAAGGTATTTGTCTTAATTGTATCTAATGTCCTTTATTTCACATTTCAGTCTCATATTAAAACGATACCATATGAAGCTCGACGTAAACTTCATTAGATGCCAAGTAAAATATGCACTATCTAATTCAACACTAAATTGTTAACCCAGGGGCTCATAAGCTTAGAGGTGTTGGAACAATGTGTGCAGGACTATAGCATAAACTAATATAGGCTAACCTAACCTAAATTCGAAAATACACTTAACAGAAAGACACATAGACTGAAATAGATAAACACCTAGGAAAGAATCCCATTACGAGGTGATCATATATCATGAGTTACATCCTTAATCTTTCCATTGGTAGGTATAGCTATCGTAAAGGAAATTTCTAAAATGACATGAATACTGGAAGTTAACGAACAATTATGAAAACTCAAACATTAGGCACTATCATTAATTCTACTATTCATTCATTAAGAAAATAATATCTATGAATTCAAATGAAAACCCATCTATGATATTTAGAATTGTAAAATGACTGAGTTGCAAAAGATACTAACTATGAAAGAAAATGAAACTCTATTTCTAATCAAGAGAAGTTTCGAAGC
The DNA here is from genome assembly GCA_001517045.1 of Pseudotsuga menziesii. Lineage (NCBI taxonomy): Eukaryota > Viridiplantae > Streptophyta > Pinopsida > Pinales > Pinaceae > Pseudotsuga > Pseudotsuga menziesii. The sequence continues at coordinate 32,708 of LPNX010290910.1, forward strand.
AAAATAACTAGTAATGTTAAGCTACTAACTTTCAATTCTATTTTATGAAAAATACCAAAACTTGTAAACAAATCCTATTCATCTAAGCATCAATCAAGAAAAAACTACTATATTGCTACAATGAATGGAATAATAAACTAATATGAGAACTGTGTAAACGAATCTATGCATTGAACATAGAAAAGTAAAACAACATTACTCTATTTCTACAATGTCTCTAGTTACAAACTAATCTAATTGATTAAACATTTAAAGACAAAGCAAAAATATTCCATTTTGAAAGGGAAATCTAAGCTAAATAAACCTATACTACTTCATAATAAAAACATGAAACCAATTGGAAATTATTGTATTGCAAATTAAAGAGACTACATTAGTTGCATTCGAATCAAAAGCTACTTTCTATTGCATAGCTACTTTCTATTGATTACTTAGATGGTTTCAGAGGTGTGAATGATTGTCCGAATGTGAATGTGAATGAAGGTATGAATGACCTGTAACTATAATTAATTCATAAATATGGATTCCTTGGATGAATTGGTGCTGGGTTGTTGGCCAAATAAATTGTTGGATTCTAAGTTCAAATTATGGTTGGGTTATATTTGCTTTATCACATGATTCTCCTCCCTTTCATCCTTATGATGTGTGCCCTCCGCCTCCTCACGATGCATGAGTTATCTTTCATGTTCGGCACATAAAAGAAAACCGTTACATTAGAACCAAACTAATTAATTCAAATCTAATCGTAAAGTTTGATGGCATTTGAACAAACTAAAAGTCATTCCACTTGTTAAGGGTTTTTATTATTATATTGTTTTTTTTTTAAATTTCAAAAGAGTTTAAAACATGAGTGGAATAGTCATGGTGTAATGATATTTATTCATATGGGCGTCATGCTTTACCATTTTGAAATGGTACTTTTAAAAGTTAAACCATGACCATGTCATTTAAAATTATAATTATTTTTAATGTAAAGAAATTATGAAAAAGTTTAAGCATGATGATTATTTTATTAAATTAACTTTTTAGTTTATTTATTTGTTTAACATTTAAAATGTTTTAAAGTTCATCATAGAGTCATGGTTTTGATTTGTACATCAGGATCAATAGGACTAGCAAGAATTGAAAGATAAAGGTATTACAGCAAGAGTCGAAAGACAAAGGAAATCCAAACTTAGTGAACCAATAAGAAACAGGCTATCAAACCCAGTGCGGAACTCAGAGTCTAGTGAAGGGTCGGATGGAATACCAAAATGCTTATCACTTGTTGAATATTGTATTTAATACATAAAAAATAATAGATTGTGATCCATTTACGTTTAAGAGTTTTAATTAATGAAATAAAGTAAAAGATAGCCCTTTCAAAGATAGATGTATTAAATTCCAACAAATAGGCTAGGAAATTAATGGAAATAAAATCATAAAAATGGATAATTTCCAGATCCCATCGCCCCCCCAAAACAACAATATGGAACGTCCCCGGGCCATCAATAAATTAATATTGTGTTGTATTCTTCTTATGTAAACACTCTAGATCAACATCAGTCAACGGGAAATTCTAGAAAGCCATTATTATTACTCCAAAGAAAACTAAACATTTTTTAGAAAAAGAAAGATAAATGATAACTGATAAGAATGATCACAATACTTATAGATTTAAAGATTAAAAATATCTCACACATGCTTACTAAGACCATATAAGTTATGATAGGGGATTTTCCTCATGTACCTAGATAGAAAGCATGAGGGTATATAGATGGTCTGAAAATCCTATAGGCAACAAGTCATCCCTGACTCAGTTTTCAAAGACTTATTGTCATCCAAGGAATAAATATAAAGCTCACATTGTTAGTTCATTAAATTTCTACAGTTACGGGTCCCACATCTAGGATAGTAATATCCTAGATTTAGTTTGAAATAGATAACATGGGTCTTAATTTCAACTTACGACCATTCTCTAATGATAAATGAATGTCTAGCTTACGCATATATGTATGCACTCAGGGTCTTTGTTTGAGTGATCAATATGCATAGAAATATGTTTACTATGTCTCTTTTACCCTGAATGGCCCCACTGCCAAGGGGCCTATTCAGTACCCCGACGGTCTTACCTTGGTACCAAACAAGCATAGCCCCATTGCCAACGAGCCTATTCAGTACCCCAATGGGTTTGCTTGTATTTATTGAACTTCATTATTTATGATTTTACTTGACATGGACCCGCTGCCAGCATGCCTTTTCAGTACCTCGACGAGATTTCCTCATAACCATATATTTTTATAAAAGATATTAAAGAATGTGGAAACTGGTTGGTACTAGAGTATATTAAGTATTTCTAAGAACATAAATAAAAAAAATTAACCCATGAGTCACATTATTTTTAATAGCCTGAAATTATAGTTTATGTCAAAAGAGAATGTTCGAAAGTTGTCCTCTAGTCCCTATTTATATCCTCTTCATATAAAATAATAGTGTTCCTCCATAGGTAGAAATGTCACTTACTCTCATGCTACTACTTAATAAAAATACTTAAATAACAAGATTTGATGATGAGTCTAGGATGTACAAGTGACCGATAGGTATTAGGTAGACCTTAATGTTATGGTTAATTCCCCATGATATTTAAAGTTATCCCGGAGCAAATGTTATAGTCATAAATATGCATGTATGAAAATAAACAATGATGTAAAATTGTTTTGGTTTAGTTATTAACATTATCTTCTTCTTAGTTCTTTTATTTCAGAAAGAAAACAAAAAGCTAAGTTGGAGTAATTTCTAACTAAACATGCAACTCTTTATTTATATACATATTTTCCTATCTAAGAAAAAAAACATTTTTATTCAAGTATATGAGCTCTTCCAATGTAACCAAGTGCGAAGCAATGTAGAAAATATACCTTTATCCACATATGAGATAGTTATTGCAGTAATTACTTGAATGTGGAATACCAACCAACTTACTTGTTTCTGCATCAGAAGGTTTCCAAGGAAGGAATGGTATTGTGGCTGGGTTACCTCTTAGAACTAGTACTCGATGAAATTTTAATACTCACCTTCCTTCCTCAAGCCATGCAGATCCTCTTCTTCCGATGTTCAATTTATTGACTACATGAAGGATATGTTGATATATATGTAGAGAACCCTTCAATTTTAGGTCGCTCCCTATCAAATGTAGTATCCACGTTTCTAGTTTCCTTGGTATATGCGAAAGGGGAGTTTGTTTATATCGCATGGAAATTTGGTTCTTCTATTATTTCTGGAGATGTAGATAAATTCTTGACTTCTATCAAGATGTGTTCTCCTTGAAAAGAAGAAATTGAGATCCCAATGATGCCAAGAGTTGAGAGATTTCTCTGATACTAATAAGCACCTTCGAATATATGTCATTAGATGGTAGGTTCTGCGTCAAACATAGATTAGTGGCTAGGGTTCTTACAACACCCAAATTTGTTTTGTTTTTCAATTTATTTTTTTAGAATATAATTGAAAAATATATAACACAGACACTCAAAAAGTAAATATACCTATGACAATCTAAAGATGCCTATGAAAAAGTAAACTGAACTTTTAGACAAGTAATATTTCTAAATGACACACGTAGTCTAAGGAAATACAATAAAATTTTGCAAAAATTAAAACTTGTAAAAAGTAAAGACACCTATGAGAAAATAAGCACACTTTATGAAAAACACTTGCAAAAACTAATCTTGTAGAAAGTAAAACACACTTGCGAAAAGAAACAACAAGGTTTTGGGGAAACCCACTAAAGTGGATGCGTCAGACTATTACACTATTGAAATCCATAGTGAATTCATCTTTGTGTATTATCATTTCCCCTCCCCATTGTTGTGTAATGTAAAGGCATCCTACGTACCTACACTTCAACCCTTTTAGCACCTCCCCGGCAATGGCGCCAAAAATGTTGAGTAAAATATGCACTATCTAATTCGACACTAAATTGTCAACCCGGGGGCTCGTAAGATTAGAGGTGCTGACACAATATGTGTAGAACTATAGACTAAACTAATCTAGGCTAACCTAACCTAAAGTCGACAATACACTTAAAATAAATACACACAAACTAAAATAGCTCAACACCTAGGAAAGAAGCCCGTTATTGGGTGATCATATCTCACGATTTAGATCCTTAATCTATCCATTGGTAGTTATAGCTATCGTAAAGGAAATTTTTGAAATGACGTGAATACTAGAATTTAACAAACAATTATGAAAACTAAAACATTAGCCAATATCATTACTTCTACTATTCATTCATTAAGCAAACAATATCTATGAATTCAAATGAAAACCTATCTATGCTATTTAGAATTGTAAAATGTTTGAGATGCAAAAAATACTAACTATAAAAGCAAATGAAACTCTATTTCTAATCAAGAGAACTTTCAAAGAAAAATAACTAGTAATGCTAATCTACTAACTTTCAATTCTATTTTATTAAAAATATAAAAAATTGTAAACAAATCCTATCTATATGAGCATCAATCAAGACAAAACTACTCTATTGCTACAATGAATGGAATAGTAAACTAATCTGAGAACTGTGTAAATGAATCTATGCATTGAACATCGAAAAGTAAAACAACACTACTATGTTTCTATAGTGTCTCTAATTACAAACTAAGCTAGTTAATCAAACATCTGAAGAGAATGAAAACAAACCTATACTACTTCATAATCAAAACATGAAACCAATTGGAAACTATTGTATTACAAATTAAAATAGACTAGACTACTTGCAGTCGAATCAAAAGATACTTTCTATTGCACAGTAACTTAATAAAATTGAAATGTAACTTAGTTCTTTTGACAGAAAATATGGCATAAATAAACTAATTCTACTATGCATCAATGGAAAATGAATTCAAATGCTTGAAAGACAAGTGAAATTTCAAACCCTAACTAAACTAGAAGTATGAATGTAATGACAAAAATCAAATGATGGACCGAGACATCATTATATGTATATGGTGAGCTCATATGGACACACAATGCATGGAATAGAAGCAAGGGAATTTATGTTTTATACAGAGAAACAAAGGAACAATATTTCAGTCACACAATTCGATATATAGAACAATTATATAGTAATGAAAGAGAGGAATGTGATAACTTAGTTGAACGATGAGAACATAAACAAAACACAATGAAACCCACTGCTGTTGAGGGGCCCTCCCAAGAAGAGTGGTTGATTATATCAATTAATCAATCACCAAACACATATAAACACGATCTTGAAGCAGACAGAACAGAGGTGATATAGTATAAAACACAAAGTATTCAACAACAAATTACATGGTAACAAGGTAACGTTTTAGTTAGGCACAATCCTGTATATATACATTTTTAGATGGGAGAGAAGGTCGACCCTGATAGTGGTCGACCTCTATAATAATATGCTATAGTAAATGTTTGATACTGAAACAATCAATGAACAACTGAAAGAGATACGTTTTTTTATTAATTTTCCCAAAACAACTTCCTTCATTTCTGCAACTAGTCTTCAAGATTCTCAAAAGTCTGGAGCTCATCTTGTTACATGTCGGAGGATGTGAACCATGTAAATTATATTGGAAATAAAACTCATGTCCCCATTTATGCCATTAATTCCTCTAAGTAATCAAACCAATGATTTCATAGGTGAGAATAATAGTATGAATATTAACCGTTTGAATGCGAATGAAGGTTTGAATGACTTGTAACTATAATTAATTCATAAATTGGGATTCATGGACTGAATTGGTGTTGGGTTTTTGGCCATATTAATTTTTGGTGCTAAGTTCAAATTATGGTTGAGTTCTATTTTATTTATCACATGATTATCCTCCTTTTCATCCTTATGTTGTGTTCCCTCCTCCTCCTCGTGATGTGTGAGTTATCTTTCATGGTATGCACATAAAAGAAAATCGTTACATTAAAACCAAAGTGATTAATTCAAATCCAATCGTAAAGTTTGATGGCATTTGAACAAACTAAAAGTCATTCCACTTCTTAAGGGTTATATATATATATATATATATATATATATATATATATAAAATTTCAAAAGACTTTAAAACATGAGTGGAATAGACATGGTGTAATGATATTTATTCATGTGGGTGTCATGCTTTACAGTTTTGAAATGGTACTTTTAAAAAGTTAAACCATGACCATGTCATTTAAAATTATAATTATTTTTAATGTAAACAAATTTATGAAAAAGTTTAAGAATGATGAATATTTTATTAAATTAACTTTTCAATTTATTTATTTGTTTAACATTTAAAATGTGCTAAAGTTCATCATAGAGTCATGGTTTTTATTTGTACATGTAGGATCAACAAGACTAGAAAGAATCAGAAGATAAAGGTATTACAAGATCAACGATAGTCGAAAGAAAAAGACAAGTGAAAATTATTGAACCAATAAGAAACATGATATCAAACCCAGTGGAGAACTCAGAGTCAAGTGAAGGTCCAGATGGAGTACCAAAATGCTTATCATTTGCTCAATATTTCATTTAATACATAAAAAATAATAGATTGTGCTTCATTTACGTTTAAGAGTTTTAATTAATGAAATAAAGTAAAAGATAGCCCTTTTAAACATAGATGTATTAAATTATAGTAAATAGGCCAAGAAGTTAATGGAAATAAAATCATAAAAATGGACAATTTTTGGAGCCCATCACTAGATAGATTTTGAGAGCCAATATTTTATTATTTAGAGAGTGTCGTTCAATCTTTTGACAAAAATTGTAAAATGTGCCATGAGTTTATATATATATATATATATATAAATGGTTATCATAACTTTGGTAAAGGAGGATACCTTAATAAAATCATTTTCTTTAGCTATTGTTTTATACACCCCGAACTTGAATAAGGATTTTAAGGACATTTTGTTAGAATAATCAACCCATAGTTAGCTACCTTAGACATTAAATAATCCATTTTTGTCTTATTTGCCTAGTTTCCATATTCCACCTTATGCAAGTTGTCCTCCACATGTACAAAGTGGTCAAACTTGCTAAAACTGAGTCATCAAGCACTTGGGAAACCTCTTGGAATCAATCATGCTTTATTCCTGGCCTTCCTAGGGCATGGCTGTTTTTTTTGCTTTATTGCCTACTTTTGCTAAGTTTTAAGGCAATTGGGAAAGTTTGACTAGGTGAAGTTAACTTGTTTTTTGTCCTCATCATCCTCCACTCTTTTCTCCTAATAAAAGCATGTATGAGTTGTCCTTCCATCACCTATTAGCTTTCCTAATTGATTTTTCCAATTCGTGAGCTCCTAGACAGATTTGGAAGCTGCTTTATGCACCTATGGGGGATTTGCTTAGATTTAGTAAGCCTGCTTTTGACCAATTAGAATGGCATTCCAATGCATTTGAATATCTCATGTAATTATTTATTGTGGCAGCCTATGACTTCATAGGGTTGGCTATTGTACACTTATTCAATACAGATTAGTGTTCTGCTCCATATTCAGTCTCTTTTGTGTGTAATTTGCATGTGTAATTGGCAATTTTTGTGAGTGTAATTGTTCTAACACCTGGGTTCAATTTCCACATGGTATCAGAGCTAAGGTTCTCAAATTTCAAGTTCCACATGGTATCATAGCCTTTGTAGATCGATTTCTCTCCTTCCAATTTGTTATTGCAGGTTCGACATCATTGACTGGGAGCATTCTGCTGACTGAAGGGACAATTTCTGAGATATGGATCAATCTCAAAAGATCATCTTGACTCCATTTAATTTATTTGAATGGAAATTAGATATGGAGATACTGTTGAGAGCGAAAGGCCTCTATAGAGTGACTATGGCAATAGAAGTAGAGCCCAATGCAGCTGTAGAGAAAATTAAATGGCACAACAGGAGGGATGAGGCCTATGGTCTCCTGTGTCTGAGCATATCCAGATACCTCCTTTTCCATCTTGATGGATTAACATCACCAAATGAAGTATGGGAGAAGCTTGTTGAGCTTTTTGGTAAGACAGATGAGATGAGGGGACATCAAATCGAAAATGAATTGATCTCCTTGAGTCCCAACAGCTTCAAATCCCTGCAACTCTACTTTTCCAAGTTCAAAGCCCTTGTTTTGCAGCTAAAACAGTGCGGAATTGAAAAGAAGGATGAGCAAATGGTTTTGGCCATACTCTCGAAGCTTGGCCCTAACTATTCAGTGTTTGTCTCGACCTTCCATGCCACCAAGTTGACAGCTCAAGCCCGGAAAATGCCTAGCCTTGTAGATTTCATGGAATCTCTCATACAAGAACAAGATAACTTGGTGATGATGGGAACCATCAAACCTTCCAAATACCAAGCTCTGGTTGCTGGAGATTCAAGGGTGGATTCAAAAGGTAAGAAGAAAGCTAAGAAGCCACCTGAGCAAAAGAGAGACAAGAACAAGTCTCCAAAGGAGCCCCAAGGTTCCAAGAATAACCCCCAAAAGAAGAAGAACAAAGGAGAAATGAGCAAGTGCGCATATGCAGTAAGGGAAATCATCCTGAAAGCTCCTGCATGAAGAAGCAAATTGACATGCTGACCCAACTCCTGGAGAAGAATGGCATCTCCCTTCCTGATAGCTCAAAGAAGAGCAAAGGAGGATCAAATTCAGAAGACAGAGAGAGAGTTCATGCATTGGTTGTTGGCATATCAAGCTCACCTAGTTTCATCATTGATTCTAGAGCTTCAAGACACATGGTTTCGACCAAGGAGGCATTCACATCACTTGACATGTCGAAAGGTCCACCAATAGTACTGGGAGATGACTCTCTCCCTGAAAGTTTGGGCAAAGGGAGGATTGATCTTGACCGTGGTAAGTTCAACAATTTATTGTATGTTATAGGTCTTGCCTCTAACCTCTTATCAGTGTATCAGATGACCCACATAGGGTCTCCAAAGAAGGTCATATTCTCCCCTGATGAAGTTGAGATCACAGAGATCTCAAGTGGTAAATTCATTGGAAAAGGAGTTGCAAATCACACTTTGAAGGTATACATGTTCTCACACTTCCTACCCTACTCAAACCCCTTTGTTCTTCTGATTCATGCTAATGAGGCAAGCAAGCTTTGGCATGAAAGATTTGGCCATATTAACTATAAGTATCTTTCAGATCTTAGTGAAAAATAAATGGTCATAGGGTTACCCAAGATTAAGTTTTCCAAAGGAGTCTGTCAAGGTTGCATCTTAGGAAAACACCCAGATCATAAATTTGAGAAAGCTAGTCATGAGAGAACCTCTGCACCTCTTGAGTTGATCCATAGTGATGTTGCTGGCCCATTTCCTCATATGTCAATGAGTCAGGAAAAATATGAATTGAAATTCATAGATGACTTTTCCAGGTTCTGTTGGGTTTACTTCCTGAAACACAAGTCTGAAGTTTTTGGCCTCTTCAAAGTCTTTAAGGTTTTGGTTGAAAACCAGTCTGGGAGGAAACTCAAGGTCCTCATATTTGAAAATGGTGGTGAGTATGTCAAGTTTGAGTTCATTCAATATTGTGCAGATGCAGGTATTCAGATGCAACATTCTATCCCTTACACACCACAACAAAATGGTGTTGTTGAGAGGAAGAACAAATCATTGAAAGAGATGGCAACCTGCATGATGGAGGCTAAGACTTTGCCACCAAAGTTTTGGGCTGAAGCTATAAACTATGCATCCTAAATCCAGAATAAGGTTCCTCATAAAAAGCTTGATGGTAGGACTCCTTTCAAAGCATGGAGTGGGCACAAGCCAGATGTGACCCATTTCAGGATTTTTGGCTCAAGGGCTTGGGCTAGAATTCCAACAGAAAAGAGGAA